>CAMZMU010000052.1:135297831-135861231 GCA_947311845.1 Poa pratensis | reverse complement strand
CAACACTCTTATATCCTCCTAAAGTTCTCCTTTCCACCAAATAGTTTTGAGTCGTCCTATGGCACCTCTTTCCTTTGTCTAGAAAAAGCAGTTAGTAGCTTTGCAAAACTTGGTTAGATGAGAGATTTAAAGTTAGATCAATTATGTTAGTTATGTTAGTTTTCATAATCTTTTGTTAGTCCGACGGGATAGACTAGTGTCATCGAACGTCGGGTCTTGAATCTTCATCTTTCTCGATAGCTTGATGTGGTGTACAAAACGACGTATGAAGGCCGCTATCCGTCTTGCAGAAGGTCGTGAGTCTTGGGCCTCAGGGTTGAAGTAGAGAGTATTCGATATCTTGTTCCTCTTACTAGGACAAAATTTTCTGGAGGGTTTTCTAAGTCGGACTTTTGAAAGGATACAAAAATCTCAGGCTATTTGGTTAAAGATCGGGGTCTTTTGTATCTTGCGGAACTGTCAGTTCTGTTTGGGAGATGGTTTAGATGAGAGGGAAAAATATTTTAGAAAGCTTTTCCTTGGCGGGTTTACATCCGTAACAAGGTGCACTTAGGTGGCAAAAGGAAACTAAACTTTCTTTTTGTAAAACTCCTTTTTCCATCTCACAAACAACACACAAGCAGAGTACACACAAGCAAGGTGCACACAAGGTACGTCTAGTACCAACGGATGTCTAATACGCGTGGTAATCGGGGTGAAACAACCAAGGTTCCTATCATATGTTTTCCTATGGGTCTTGGTTAAACAGGGGTGCTGAAATCTTCATTTCGTCGCCTTAGTCTTCACTGGAGAAACTGAGATTGTCGAAGTAGCAACTTGAGTAGAATTGCTGAGGTTGAGCTGAGGTCTTCGGAGTCTCTTGCTTTGTTGGTGTCGACGATCTTGGCATTTGCAAATCAACCACCTTGATGTTGAATATTTGCGATGGAAGCTTCTTCTTGTAGGTGCTAGCTAATTAGGTCTCACTTGGGTTCATCGTCAAGTATTTTGAACGGGTAAGAGGGAGTAGAGAAATCCTTGGTAAATTTAAAATAGAAAGGTAAGACTCAGAAATTATTTGAGAAGAGAGAAGAGTGGAAGTCATTTTTGGACTTCCCTAGATAAAGATATATTTTTGGTATTAACATATTTTTAACAAAATATTTCTTTCCTAACTAACGTCCATGCTAACTAAGGTCTGTTACAGTCAGGATGGCTCTGATACCAAGTCTGTGGGGACCCCGGACTAACTGTCCGAAATACCCTTGTGCCTACATATCAGCGATCCCATGATCAGTGCGTCGCTGAAGCACAATTAAACTTGGTAACCAAAGAACATCCATACATACCGAATTTATTTACTTACTTGATGGAAGTGATCAGCTTCACAGGTACTTGCAGCGGAAATCACCAAACAACGTGGAGCCCAAGTCATTCGCCTTAACCCTACAGGCAGCTGACTGGGAAGCGCCCTAGTTCGCAAAGACGCCAGTGAACTCCTCTTCTTCGAACTGCTCTCTTAAAATCTGGCTAAGACAATAGCCAGGGACGAAACCAATATGAGTACATTTGATTGTACTCGCAAACTACCCCAACTTGAGTATGCACTAGTTTTAGTTTGAAAACTTTTACTTAGCTTTGAAACATCTTAAAAGAAAGTCTTTTCTGAAAAGGGGTAAGAAGAAATTTTTACAACTACCCTTTAAGAAGACATCATTTTAGCTGTTTCCGAAAACTCCTCCGGTATCCAGCCACACTCTGTCCACAGTTTCAAACCCCTCACCACCCGTACCAACTCATTGGTACCGGTGGGAAAATAGCCCTTTCCAAACCATCTTCCTTTCCAAACTCAACACTTTATCAAAACTTTGCACATGGTCTTAGACAGCCTTCCAACTGTCCGTATCCGAGGACTTGGCTATTCGAATAGTTTTACCCTCTGCAGAGGTAGTACGCTTTTCCCACACCCATCCGGTCACTCATCGTGTCAGCCACGTCCCGCCATACCAGAGGTATGCGAAGTTGAGTTCCCGGCCATAGCCTGTCCTTTGCTCATGCTAGTATAGGACCCTGCCGCTACGACACTTTCCACCGACACTCAAATCCTCAGAAACTAAGTGTGGGACTCGTAGTTCTGCCCGGCGGACCCAAGGGAGCCCTTCAATCCTCTTCCTCCAAATACGTCCATACCGGCTTCCGGTAGACCAACATTGAAGAGGACCCAGGTCAGGGGGTAGGTCCTCAGACCATCCCCTCATGGAACGAGGTTATCCTTGTTGTTGAGGCATCCAGTACTAACACGAGCAAATTGTATGACTACGCCCTTGCCCATATGTGGGTAAGTGTGGTCGCATAGGATAATGGTTGGTCGTCATGGTACTAGGACACAATGTGCATTTTTCTCAAAAACAACACCAACCTTCTTCAACTGAGCACCGACCTTCCGGCAGGTCTATCCAAGTATTTTCAAAAGAGTTTCGAGAAAACATTGTTTTTCCCATCCTATAGTTTTAAATAACTACCTTATACTTCTATATAAGGTGGCAAAATAGTTTTCCGGTAGTTTGTAAAAAGGGGGTTTGTTCCAAAATTCATTGTTTTCTTTGAACAACTCTTGAGGCTAAAATAGAGGTATATAATTGCAAGCTCAGTGGAGTAGCTTGCCTGATTTCAGCATGATGTCCCTGGACTTTTCTCTGATCAAAGAAATAAACTCCGACCCTTCTTCAATAAATCCTTTCCAACGATCCCCCGGTAACGTTTATATCTAGCGTCGCAAAAAGAAAAGAACACAATCAACACACAGTAGGACACTCCAACAACAGCATCAAGCAATACTAACAAACACAATCAAGAGGGAAGACTATCATTTAACAAACAAATTGGGCAATCACCACGCTACTCATGCTTATAAGGATATGGTTAAAGTTGTGATTAAGCATCTTTATTTAAATAGGAAATACTTCAGACAAAAGTTATCTGTAAACCAAAATATCTCACCAATTGAAGGTGAAGACATTAACATGAACAAGCAATACCTACAACTACTAAACTACTTAATCAAGCATCACAACAACTCTCAAGCATCACACACAGCTACTGCACACACAAAGCAACACAATTTGATTTCAATTTAATTGAATTGACTATTATTTAATTAGGCCTTAAATATGGCAGAAATTAGTGGTGCATGTTTAATTGCATAACTTGGGTTCTGTTGGTCACAAAAATACAAACTAAATTTCTACAGAAAGCTACTGATGTGTAGAAGACCACACAATTGGGTTTGATTCATTTGGAGTTATTAAACTCCCTACACAATTGTTTTATTACATAAACTATTTAATCAAGTTTTTGCTACAACTCAAGTTATTTTTATCGAAAAATCAAATCCTTTTAGGGGCATCTAACCTTGACTAAATGTGACCTAACAAAATTGGTCCTAACCCATTTGGATTAACCATTATTTTTTATAATTGTTTAGTCCAGAAAGGTTTTCTAATACTTAATCTAATGCCAATTAATTAATAATGCTCAATTAAATCTACCAAAATTAGGGGAGCTAAGTTATCACAGTACCAAGCTAACAAAATTGGATTGGCATCATTTGGACTATTTGAGTAACAGAAACAAACAAGTTTAGAATCTAAACCTTCTGTGGCATTTCAAATAACACATTTTTAATATTAAACTAAATGCGATGAAACCACTTCAGTGAGTTAAAGAATTTCATAAGCTTTCCAGAACATTTGAGTTTGATTTATTTGGATTCCTAGATCTTGAGATATGGATTTATTTACTTTCTATACGATTTATTTTAGCCAACAATTAAAAAAATAATCACACAAAACTAATTTAACAACAGTTAAACAAGCATAGCACTCACTAACAGTACTAACATATGCCAACATGCTAACCATAGTAACTAGCAAGCAATAGTACCAAAACAAGTATTTGCAAGAATAAAACATATTTTTAATAACAAGACCATTTTAATTACTTTCTTTCAAATAGAGGCAGAAACATTATTTTTACTAAATATTACACCTAGGGAGTTCTGTCAATCAAACAACCATGCCAAGCTAGGAATATGTTCTCCTACAAATCTAGAAGACAATCCAATTGGATTTACTCTAAAAATCATTTCACAAAAATCTACAAAAATCACTAAAGTGCTACTGGTGTGTTTACAAGGATGATTAGAACTTTTGTTTTAGAGTCATTTGCATACAAGACCAACTGATCTAGAAAGGTATCACTTCAGAATTCCAGAGAATTTTAGTTTGCAATATTTTGGAGTTATAAAACTCTAGATATTGAATATTTAGTGGAAAATACACTTCTTACAAGATTTAATCTACACAACAAGTAAAAATGTATTTTGGCAAGCAACCAGTTCTGCATGTCTAAGAAAACTAATAGGAACACAACAAAATTTGAATCACTCAAATATCTACCCTAGATCCACCACAAATGATTTAAACCTATACTGCCAGAAACAGATCTATAAGGAAATAACTAAACAACCTTAGAAAAAAAAAGATTAGCGGGCTGGATCAGATGCACGGCGCAGGGAGAGGCCCATCTCGCGGCCCATGTGCGCTGGCGAAGGGGTACCGGGCCTGCGTCTTCTTCCTCGACGCGAGCACGGCACGGGACGGCGGGGAATCACGGCGAGGATGGCATCGGCGGTTCCGGGCTCCTAAAAAGAAAAGGAGATGCCCGTGAGAGAGAGAGCGATGAGGGGAGCTCGATGGCACAACAATGACGACGAATGGTGGACGGTGGCCATCGCGAGCTTGATCAACAAGCAGCGGCCGGGAGGACGAAGTTGAGGATGACGACGGCGATCCCGGGCGTCTCTTCTCGATTCCTTGCACGGGGTGTAAGAGGGCGACGCGGTAAGGCTTTTGGTGGGCTTGGATTTGGACGGGAAGGTCTCTATCGCCGGTGAGGCGCGTCGGTAGCGGCGGCCGTGGTTCGTGTCCGTGGAAAAAAATGGAGAGGGGGAGAGTGCGAGAGAGTGAGTGAGCAGGGAAGCAAAGGAGGCGGTGTGGTGCTTCTTATCGCCTCGCAGGGCAGCAAGAGGAGCGGGGTCCAGGTGGTGTCGACATTACGCGGGGAGACACGGCGACGACGGGGTGAGGAACACGGCGCCTGTGCCGTGCCGTACCGCTGCAACAGGGAAGATGGGGGACAAGGGAGGGCAGACGAGGCAGTGGAGTGGTCTTGTCTTCTCCTCCAGGGCGAGGCGTGCGTCAGGGGCGAGGCAAGGGGAGCACGGCGAGCTCGGCGAGGGAGCACGGCGTCGGTGGCGTGTTGCTCTGCCGCCACAGGAAGTCAATGCACAAATTGCAAAACGCCCCCTAGATTCTTTTTCTTTCTTACAACTAAGTCCTTTGTCTATTTCTTTTATTTCTTTTAAAACCAGTAGGTTTTAGGGATTTTAATTGGGGTGCTTAAACATTTTACAAACATTTGAGAAAATTCAGGTAGCCTCCCATATATATGGGGAAGCTCCACAAAAATTGGTTTTGCAAAATAAAATGTTTTGCTCCATTTTTGTTCATAGGTTTTAAATAGGTCATTTTTGGTAATTACTAAATTACATTTCTTTAATAATTTGAAACAAGTGATAAAATATTGTGTTGAACTCTTGGAAATGCTTTGACAAATATGATGACTTCAAATAAGTTGTATTGTCATAGAGAAATTAATTATTTGAAGAAATAGGGAATTAGGAAGTGGAATTGATTTATTTAGAGCATTTTTACTTATGACTTTAATTTCCTCTGGTGGAATAATTTGAGAGGTGGATTTTAATTTGAAAATTATGTTTACTTGAGGAGGGAGTGAGATGGGGTTGAGATGATTATCAATTCATCTCATTCCTAGAATAAGGAAGTTCTGAATGTTTCCATAAAATAAAGGAATAGACAGGGAGGGAACTTTTATCAAAGTTATTTCCCAAGCTTAGGAATTTAACTTAGGTGTGGATAATTTTAAAGGGTTTGTGTTTGTTCAAATCACATTCCAATATTGTTGTCAGGGGTGGTTTATCTTAATGTTAAGCATAGTTGAGGAATTTATCCTCACAAGCAAACAACACACAATATCAACAACACCACAAGATCAAGATCACAGAAATCACAAGGATGATGCATTCAAAACAAACAAGTTACATACACCACATACCAGTCAACTCAAGTCACACAAGGTCAAACATAGCAATATAAAGGAAAACACAATCATTAGTGAAATAATTCAAAAAGTTTTTGTTGGTTCTGAATTTTGGGTCTTATTTATTCTTATTATAAATTTGGGATGTTACAAATCCTTCCCCCCTTAGAATAAATCTCGTCCCGAGATTTGCCCCGGGGTTACAGGGGAGTACGAGGGCACGGGTTTTGGGGTTGACTACTTTTCCGGTCGTTGCTTCTTCAGTAAGGTCGCTATGTGAGATCTTAACAACTTGATGTTGCGAGGCCTTCTATTGGTTAGTTGTATAAGAATGTGGGTGTCTTTTATGACATCGAATTGCCTTAGTCATACAAGAAGAAGTTTGTTAACAAGGTAGCTAGTCTTGTCATCAAACTACTTTTCATATTCCAGAGGCTGAGACGTAATGAGTTATCTAACGTTCCGTTTATTTGTATATGACACTCAATTGTTTGAGCATACAAAAGTGAATTGCTAACAAGTTCATGAGGCTTGTTACCAAAGTACTTTTATATAACACGAACAGTGGAATATCACATTATTTCTAGAGAGGTTAAGAAAAATAGATTCTGACATAAGAGTTTCCAAATACTCAATGATAGTCTTGTATATCGCTCTTTGGTTCCGGGTCTTCACACAGCTTCGCAGGTGTCTTCACATGTAAGTTAGAGTGCACCAGAATAGTTAGGGTTTTCCCGGAAAACTTTGGGTTGAGGGGCTGATGTTAGTTTTCAAGGGAGTTGGGTGCCATACCTTAAACATCAAACCTATTATACCTAAGATCCTAAACGACCAACTTTACATAGGCCTCTAATTCGATTTTTCAAAATACCATTCCAATATCTCTGGAAGGCCACTACTATCAACTAGTTAATTTAAAACATGGTCCTTGCCCAGCTAAAATTATTAATCTGCCCTCATCTTCCTTGGGCATAAACTCTTTATCATGGTATAGTTCAATCTATCGGGTACCCATCAAATCTTTTTAGGCATAGTCTTCCCATTGCCTTCTATGACAAAAATCATAGTGCTCCACCAATTATTTCCTGATTGATTTTCTCTCAGATAGGCATACCTCATAATATCTGACTCCTTCAGGTTGCCATTTTCCCACGACCATATCATCAAAGCTAAATGAAGCATCCAACAATCATGTGATCATACCATCCAGAATTGACCCACTTTCTAACCAAATTCAGATTGTTATCTCAACACTTTTGGGCCTTGATCTCATAATCAAAGATAAATGATCTTTCTAAGAATAATCCAAACAGAGCGTGACAAGCTCTGAAAACTACTGTCACCTAGAATGCCTGGCTACTAGACCAAGTCATATTGATTCCTAGAATCCGATAACATTCATTCATCCTCCACCAATTATTTCTTGCATACAACGATCTGCTCATTTGCTAACTCATCTTTGACCACTTCCTATAATTCTATAAGAATTTATTACAAAGGTCACTTGCGCTAAGAATCACCCTAAACATTCCAACAGGAGTATTCTTCTTAATTTACTTGCTTCTAACCAATCCAAATATCATTTTATCAGCAAGTGCTTCCTAAAAATCCAATAACTTTCACCTTATTTCTAAACCTCAAATCAAGGGTCACATCTTCTAGCTCCAGATAATCACCAATGGTTGGGGACCACAACTGGTTAGCCCCAGAGCATAAATCAGATATATCATTTGTCCAAATCCAATTAATTTATCGATCCACTCCAAGTTTTACTTCTATTCTAAACCCCAAATTTTTGATATTACCAACATCATCCAACAAGTTTTGATCTCATCAACTAGATTCTTAAGGGATCCTTTTAACTAATAATCTTAGAGTTCAACACTCTTATATCCTCCTAAAGTTCTCCTTTCCACCAAATATTTTGAGTCGTCCTATGGCATCTCTTTCCTTTGTCTAGAAAAAGCAGTTAGTAGCTTTGCAAAACTTGGTTAGATGAGAGATTTAAAATTAGATCAATTAGGTTAGTTATGTTAGTTTTCATAATCTTTTGTTAGTCCGACGGGATACGACTAATGTCATCTAACGTGGGTCTTGAATCTTCATCTTTCTTGATAGCTTGATGTGGTTGTACAAAACGATGTATGAAGGCCGCTATCCGTCTTGCAGAAGGTCGTTGAGTCTTGGGCCTCAGGGTTGAAGTAGAGAGTATTCGATATCTTGTTCCTTTACTAGGACAAAATTTTCTGAGGGTTTTCTAAGTCGGACTTTTGAAAGGATACAAAAAATCTCAGGCTATTTGGTTAAAGATCGGGGTCTTTTGTATCTTGCGGAACTGTCAGTTCTGTTTGGGAGATGGTTTAGATGAGAGGGAAAAATATTTTAGAAAGCTGTTCCTTGGCGGGTTTACATCCGTAACAAGGTGTACTTAGGTGGCAAAAAGGAAACTAAACTTTTCTTTTTGTAAAACTCCTTTTTCCATCTCGCAAACAACACACAAGCAGAGTACACACAGCAAGGTGCACACAAGGTACGTCTAGTACCAACGGATGTCTAATACGCGTGGTAATCGGGGTGAAACAACCAAGGTTCCTATCATATGTTGTTCCTATGGGTCTTGGTTAAACAGGGGTGCTGAAATCTTCATTTCGTCGCCTTAGTCTTCAACTGGAGAAACTGAGATTGTCGAAGTAGCAACTTGAGTAGAATTGCTGAGGTTGAGCTGAGGTCTTCGGAGGTCTCTTGCTTTGTTGGTGTCGACGATCTTGGCATTTGCAAATCAACCACCGTGATGTTGAATATTCAAGATGGAGGCTTCTTCTTGTAGGTGCTAGCTAGTTAGGTCTCACTTGGGTTCATCGTCAAGTATTTTGAACGGGTAAGAGGGAGTAGAGAAATCCTTGGTAAATTTTAAAATAGAAAGGTAAGACTCAGAAATTATTTGAGAAGATGAGAAGAGTGGAAGTCATTTTTGGGACTTCCCTAGATAAAGATATTTTTGGTATTAACATATTTTTAACAAAATATTTTCTTTCCTAACTAACGTCCATGCTAACTAAGGTCTGTTACAGTCAGGATGGCTCTGATACCAAGTCTGTGGGGACCCCGGACTAGCTGTCCGAAATACCCTTGTGCCTACATATCAGCGATCTCATGATCAGTGCGTCGCTGAAGCACAATCAACCTGGTAATCAAAGAACATCCATACATACCGAATTTATTTACTTACTTGATTGAAGTGATCAACTTCATCAGGTACTTGCAGCGGAAACACCAAACAACGTGGAGCCCAAGTCATTAGCCTTAACCCTACAGGCAGCTGACTGGGAAGCGCCCTAGTTCGCAAAGACGCCAGTGAACTCCTCTTCTTCGAACTGCTCCTCCTTAAAATCTGGCTAAGACAATAGCCAGGGACGAAACCAATATGAGTACATTTGATTGTACTCGCAAACTACCCCAACTTGAGTATGCACTAGTTTTAGTTTGAAAACTTTTACTTAGCTTTGAAACATCTTAAAAGAAAGTCTTTTCTGAAAAGGGGTAAGAAGAAATTTTTACAACTACCCTTTAAGAAGACATCATTTTAGCTGTTTCCCCGAAAACTCCTCCGGTATCCAGCCACACTCTGTCCACAGTTTCAAACCCCTCACCACCCCGTACCAACTCATTGGTACCGGTGGGAAAATAGCCCTTTCCAAAACCATCTTCCTTTCCAAACTCAACACTTTTATCAAAACTTTGCACATGGTCTTAGGACAGCCTTCCAACTGTCCGTATCCGAGGACTTGGCTATTCGAATAGTTTTACCCTCTGCAGAGGTAGTACGCTTTTCCCACACCCATCCGGTCACTCATCGTGTCAGCCACGTCCCGCCATACCAGAGGTATGCGAAGTTGAGTTCCCGGCCATAGCCTGTCCTTTGCTCATGCTAGTATAGGACCCTGCCGCTACGACACTTTCCACCGACACTCAAATCCTCAGAAACTAAGTGTGGGGACTCGTAGTTCTGCCCGGCGGACCCAAGGGAGCCCTTCAATCCTCTTCCTCCAAATACGTCCATACCGGCTTCCGGTAGACCAACATTGAAGAGGACCCAGGTCAGGGGGTAGGTCCTCAGACCATCCCCTCATGGAACGAGGTTATCCTTGTTGTTGAGGCATCCAGTACTAACACGAGCAAATTGTATGACTACGCCCTTGCCCATATGTGGGTAAGTGTGGTCGCACAGGATAATGGTTGGTCGTCATGGTACTAGGACACAATGTGCATTTTTCTCAAAAACAACACCAACCTTCTTCAACTGAGCACCGACCTTCCGGCAGGTCTATCCAAGTATTTTCAAAAGAGTTTCGAGAAAACATTGTTTTTCCCATCCTATAGTTTTAAATAACTACCTTATACTTCTATATAAGGTGGCAAAATAGTTTTCCGGTAGTTTGTAAAAAGGGGGTTTGTTCCAAAATTCATTGTTTTCTTTTGAACAACTCTTGAGGCTAAAATAGAGGTATATAATTGCAAGCTCAGTGGAGTAGCTTGCCTGATTTCAGCATGATGTCCCTGGACTTCTTCTCACTGATCAAAGAAATAAACTCCGACCCTTCTTCAATAAATCCTTTCCAACGATCCCCCGGTAACGTTTATATCTAGCGTCGCAAAAAGAAAAGAACACAATCAACACACAGTAGGACACTCCAACAACAGCATCAAGCAATACTAACAAACACAATCAAGAGGGAAGACTATCATTTAACAAACAAATTGGGCAATCACCACGCTACTCATGCTTATAAGGATATGGTTAAAGTTGTGATTAAGCATCTTTATTTAAATAGGAAATACTTCAGACAAAAGTTATCTGTAAACCAAAATATCTCACCAATTGAAGGTGAAGACATTAACATGAACAAGCAATACCTACAACTACTAAACTACTTAATCAAGCATCACAACAACTCTCAAGCATCACACACAGCTACTGCACACACAAAGCAACACAATTTGATTTCAATTTAATTGAATTGACTATTATTTAATTAGGCCTTAAATATGGCAGAAATTAGTGGTGCATGTTTAATTGCATAACTTGGGTTCTGTTGGTCACAAAAATACAAACTAAATTTCTACAGAAAGCTACTGATGTGTAGAAGACCACACAATTGGGTTTGATTCATTTGGAGTTATTAAACTCCCTACACAATTGTTTTATTACATAAACTATTTAATCAAGTTTTTGCTACAACTCAAGTTATTTTTATCGAAAAATCAAATCCTTTTAGGGGCATCTAACCTTGACTAAATGTGACCTAACAAAATTGGTCCTAACCCATTTGGATTAACCATTATTTTTTATAATTGTTTTAGTCCAGAAAGGTTTTCTAATACTTAATCTAATGCCAATTAATTAATAATGCTCAATTAAATCTACCAAAATTAGGGGAGCTAAGTTATCACAGTACTAAGCTAACAAAATTGGATTGGCATCATTTGGACTATTTGAGTAACAGAAACAAACAAGTTTAGAATCTAAACCTTCTGTGGCATTTCAAATAACACATTTTTAATATTAAACTAAATGCGATGAAACCACTTCAGTGAGTTAAAGAATTTCATAAGCTTTCCAGAACATTTGAGTTTGATTTATTTGGATTCCTAGATCTTGAGATATGGATTTATTTACTTTCTATACGATTTATTTTAGCCAACAATTTAAAAAAAATAATCACACAAAACTAATTTAACAACAAGTTAAACAAGCATAGCACTCACTAACAGTACTAACATATGCCAACATGCTAACCATAGTAACTAGCAAGCAATAGTACCAAAACAAGTATTTGCAAGAATAAAACATATTTTTAATAACAAGACCATTTTAATTACTTTCTTTCAAATAGAGGCAGAAACATTATTTTTACTAAATATTACACCTAGGGAGTTCTGTCAATCAAACAACCATGCCAAGCTAGGAATATGTTCTCCTACAAATCTAGAAGACAATCCAATTGGATTTACTCTAAAAATCATTTCACAAAAATCTACAAAAATCACTAAAGTGCTACTGGTGTGTTTACAAGGATGATTAGAACTTTTGTTTTAGGAGTCATTTGCATACAAGACCAACTGATCTAGAAAGGTATCACTTCAAGAATTCCAGAGAATTTTAGTTTGCAATATTTGGAGTTATAAAACTCTAGATATTGAATATTTAGTGGAAAATACACTTTCTACAAGATTTAATCTACACAACAAGTAAAAATGTATTTTGGCAAGCAACCAGTTCTGCATGTCTAAGAAAACTAATAGGAACACAACAAAATTTGAATCACTCAAATATCTACCCTAGATCCACCACAAATGATTTAAACCTATACTGCCAGAAACAGATCTATAAGGAAATAACTAAACAACCTTAGAAAAAAAAAGATTAGCGGGCTGGATCAGATGCACGGCGCAGGGAGAGGCCCATCTCGCGGCCCATGTGCGCTGGCGAAGGGGTACCGGGCCTGCGTCTTCTTCCTCGACGCGAGCACGGCACGGGACGGCGGGGAATCACGGCGAGGATGGCATCGGCGGTTCCGGGCTCCTAAAAAGAAAAGGAGATGCCCGTGAGAGAGAGAGCGATGAGGGGAGCTCGATGGCACAACAATGACGACGAATGGTGGACGGTGGCCATCGCGAGCTTGATCAACAAGCAGCGGCCGGGGAGGACGAAGTTGAGGACGACGACGGCGATCCCGGGCGTCTCTTCTCGATTCCTTGCACGGGGTGTAAGAGGGCGACGCGGTAAGGCTTTTGGTGGGCTTGGATTTGGACGGGAAGGTCTCTATCGCTGGTGAGGCGCGTCGGTAGCGGCGGCCGTGGTTCGTGTCCGTGGAAAAAAATGGAGAGGGGGAGAGTGCGAGAGAGTGAGTGAGCAGGGAAGCAAAGGAGGCGGTGTGGTGCTTCTTATCGCCTCGCAGGGCAGCAGAGAGGAGCGGGGTCCAGGTGGTGTCGACATTACGCGGGGAGACACGGCGACGACGGGGTGAGGAACACGGCGCCTGTGCCGTGCCGTACCGCTGCAACAGGGAAGATGGGGGACAAGGGAGGGCAGACGAGGCAGTGGAGTGGTCTTGTCTTCTCCTCCAGGGCGAGGCGTGCGTCAGGGGCGAGGCAAGGGGAGCACGGCGAGCTCGGCGAGGGAGCACGGCGTCGGTGGCGTGTTGCTCTGCCGCCACAGGAAGTCAATGCACAAATTGCAAAACGCCCCCTAGATTCTTTTTCTTTCTTACAACTAAGTCCTTTGTCTATTTCTTTTATTTCTTTTAAAACCAGTAGGTTTTAGGGATTTTAATTGGGGTGCTTAAACATTTTACAAACATTTGAGAAAATTCAGGTAGCCTCCCATATATATGGGGAAGCTCCACAAAAATTGGTTTTGCAAAATAAAATGTTTTGCTCCATTTTTGTTCATAGGTTTTAAATAGGTCATTTTTGGTAATTACTAAATTACATTTCTTTAATAATTTGAAACAAGTGATAAAATATTGTGTTGAACTCTTGGAAATGCTTTGACAAATATGATGACTTCAAATAAGTTGTATTGTCATAGAGAAATTAATTATTTGAAGAAATAGGGAATTAGGAAGTGGAATTTATTTATTTAGAGCATTTTTACTTATGACTTTAATTTCCTCTGGTGGAATAATTTGAGAGGTGGATTTTAATTTGAAAATTATGTTTACTTGAGGAGGGAGTGAGATGGGGTTGAGATGATTATCAATTCATCTCATTCCTAGAATAAGGAAGTTCTGAATGTTTCCATAAAATAAAGGAATAGACAGGGAGGGAACTTTTATCAAAGTTATTTCCCAAGCTTAGGAATTTAACTTAGGTGTGGATAATTTTAAAGGGTTTGTGTTTGTTCAAATCACATTCCAATATTGTTGTCAGGGGTGGTTTATCTTAATGTTAAGCATAGTTGAGGAATTTATCCTCACAAGCAAACAACACACAATATCAACAACACCACAAGATCAAGATCACAGAAATCACAAGGATGATGCATTCAAAACAAACAAGTTACATACACCACATACCAGTCAACTCAAGTCACACAAGGTCAAACATAGCAATATAAAGGAAAACACAATCATTAGTGAAATAATTCAAAAAGTTTTTGTTGGTTCTGAATTTTGGGTCTTATTTATTCTTATTATAAATTTGGGATGTTACATACTATCCGCAAAATGGAGAAAAAGTGGGATAAAAGGGTCCCGTTTTCGCATCTATGCGATATCAAGTTTGGCGTGCCAGGTAGTTCTCATGCTTTATTCTTTTGTTCTTGGGAAATATTTTCTACGATGATGTCACGGTAAGATAGCTTGCCTTGCAAAGAGTATGTCCCTAACCACAACACATTTCACGATCATAGGTTTTTTCACCTATTGGGGTTGGGGTTAGTCACGCTTGTGATTTGGTTTTCTGCGACTTTTTTGCCAAAGATTTGATGTAGAAGGTGTAGTTAGATACGACATCTAAATGTAGTTGATTTAATTTTTAGATTTATCGAGAATCTTTGTTGTTTCTGTGTATTTTAATAGTTTTCATTCTTTTGGAAAAGTATTTTCCGGTGGATCTATTATTTGGGTCCACCTGGCACTAATTCGAATCAGAATTAGCTTCATTCTCAATTGAATCACTGCATCTGAAAAGAAAATCGCAGTTGCATCCTTAATAAACTGAACAAGATTCGATTGCAACTTGAAAAATGTCAGTTTAAAATAAAGAAACTTTATCTACAAAGTTGACCATTTACTTCAAAACACCCAAAAATCAATTGCATTTTGCAATTCCAGACTCACACGTTTTTCATCTACTGTACAGTATGTGCAGTTTCAAAAGAATGGATGATGAATCGACCAATTATCTAACGCACCTTCCTCGGCGTGTAGTTCTTGGCGAGGGCAACAAAAACAGCAAAATTCACCGCAGTGACGGCGACGACTAGCAGGAAGTAGTAGTCCAGGTGACCATCATTCAGTTCCGCTGGAAACCAGCCCGTCACGAGCGTCACCAGCATGGAGTTGATGAGACTCCCGATGGAGACGGAGACGAAGTAGAACGCCGTGGAGACGCCCTTCATCGTCTCCGGCGACTGGTCGTAGAAGAACTCCAGCTGCTCTACGGAGAGCGACGCGTCCGAGACTGCCATCACCACGTACTGCGGCAGCAGCCACGCTATGCTCATAAGCTGACCGTCCCCGGCCATCCGCAGCCTGCGCGCCTCGGCCCACGCTGCCACGGCCACCGCGACGGCCGCCGTGGCGTGGCCGAGCCCCATGAGCTGCAGCGGCGTGAGGCGGCGCGCGGTCCTGTTGTAGAGCACGACGCAGGCAGCGACGAGCACTGTCTCGACGGAGGTTAGCGACGGGGCCGGGATTTTGGAGTTCGTCTTGGTGCCCTGCTGTACGAAGGTAGTCTGCGCCTGCGTGTTGGCGACGAAGTAGACGGCGGAGGTGAGCCATATCGGGATCAACCGCAGCAGGGTCTTGAGCTCCTCCACCTGCGTCACCGTGCACAGCCTCCATGGCTGGTCAGCGTCCTGGTCCAGGTCCTCATCCGTGACAATGGCAGCCTTGTCCAACCACCTGGTGCAGAGATTACTGTCAGTCTTTCAGAATAAAACCACTAGATTACTCGCATGCTGCACGAAGTCTACCTGAGCTGGTCGGTGTGCTGTAACCGTTCGTTCAGAGGATGCAGCGACGGGTCCTTGGCACGCTCCTCCTCGTACAGTTCAGTGGCATCGTCAGGCACCTTCAGTTTGACCTTGCGAGAGAGCGCGAAGAGCACCTGGAGAACGCCTTTCCACGGGCTGCCCACTGGAGGCTGCATCCTGTACATGGGCGCCGTCGTGACGACGGCGACGACGGCGGCCGCGGCGAACGACGCGCAGATGCCGTAGCCGAGCCCCCAGCTCACCTTGGCCTCGACCCAAACCAGCAGCGTCCCCGCGGTGGCAATGGCCATGTTGGTGACCGCGTAGTACCAGCTGAAGTAGGACGCCATGGCCCCCCGTTCCGACGTGATCTTGATGTCGTCCTCGTCGAGCTGCTCCACCCCGAACGAGATGAACACCGACTTGGACGCGCCGATCCCGACGCCGCACAGGTATAAGCCCGAGAAGAAGACCAGGTCCTGGCTGAGAGTGGCCGGTGAGCAGATCGGGCTCTGCGTGCACGTCGAAGGACTCAGAAACGGCAGCGTAGCCGATGCGGTGACTATGGCCATTCCCTGTTAATTTCGAGTCGTTCGTCAGAGCAGCAGAGTGGCAATTTCGCCGAGGCAGAGTGTGAAACACTTACGACGACAGAAACCGAGAGGCCGATCAGCACCGTCTTGTATTTTCCCCAGAAGGAGTCGGCGACGGCGGCGCCGAGCACGGGCATGTGGTAGCTGACTCCGATCCAATGATTCACGACCGACACATTCGCAGCACTGTGGCCATGGAAAATGTCCTGAAGATACACTATCAAGCTCAGGTAGATCCCGTAGAATGCAGTGACCTCCAGGAACTGCAGGCCTGCCACGGAAAGGCGAGTTTAGCCGTGGTGTGATTGTCAGCTAATCAGTTCGATCAACACTACAGTATGTACGAACTGGCAAACAAATTCGAACTACTCTAGCAATGTCGTAGCTCTGGTATACTGGAACTACTGCAAGAAACTGATGACAAAGATGAGAAGAAACCTCAATTAGGCACTCACCGAGGATGAGTTTCAGCGCCTTATCAGAGCAGTGATTGGCATCCTGCACCCGAGCTTCAGATCCCCGATTTGAACCAGATGCCTGCCAGAGTAAACATAAGCTCAAAAATTGTGATTTAGCGGAAGTTCCTACTTTTGCAATGGTGCGCTCGGCCCCGGGCAAGCAGTCCCGGCGCAGGCTCGAGGTTGCAGTTGCAGGGAGGCACCGGCGTAACGCTGGATTCTTGTGAAGCCGCGGCCGCGCCCCTGAATCGGGCGTTGCTCTGAACCTCCGGCAACAGCAGCGGAAAGCCTCGTCGATTGGATCGATACAGGCGGCCAGGCGCTCGCGTGCCAGCGAGCGGTTGACTATTGACAGTACAGTTTTGCTTGTGCGTACCTCGTCGTCCGCTAAGATCGGCGTCCGTAAGCCCCCGCGGTGGTCGTCGGCGTCCATGCTAGAACGGAGCCGCCGTTCGTCCTCTCTCCCCCCAGAAGAACGGAACCGGAGCCTTGGGGAAAATGAGCAAAAAAAAAAACTGAATTGGAATATTGGATCCGGATCACCGTGGCAGCCTGGCAGGATGCCATTGCTTTCAGACTTTGATTGCCATGGTATTGCAGCTTCAGAAATATTATTCTCGAGACATTAATTAACTCTGGTTTTTCCATGGTCTGTGGAGTACAGACCACTAATACTGAACCCGACAAGCCAATCGTGAGCCGTTGCCTCGTTTGTCTCTGACTGGCATCGCTTGGATTTTTAGCGCCAAGGTCGTCTTCGAGAAGGTATCTAATATTCCACCTTCTGCTAAAAAAAAATTCTAATATTCCACCATTCGAGTATTCACAGTGCGCCCATATATTTGGCCTATTTAAATGGTGATATAAAATACACACACAAAACGAAAAGAAAAACACCGGTACCGCGTGCATCAATTATGCCCCGGAGATTCAAATGCTAACTCAGTTTGTATCTAGATTAGAAAGAAAAACTCCTAAAAACCCCGGTTTGTAGAAGCTTTAAGTCTTTAACGGAGCATACAAGATAAAGCTGAATAGAAACATGGACCAGATGTTCAAAGTATACATCAATTATCTACTTATTACAAACCCTAGGCGTACGAATACACCACACAATTTTTTAAATGCAGCGGCTAAACAAACACAACAACAATTCTCCAAATATCATTTAAACTTTGGTGTATTCGTTTTGTTATCCTAGCCGTCGTACGAGCATAGTCGTACCGCTGCCCGCTGGGAGTAAACTCTCATCATCAGCCACTTCATCTTCTCGACACTGGCTTTAAGACTTTCTCATTAATGGGTTTTCTTAGCAATGTGATCTATAATTAAGATAACCGCATATACTAAAATGGCAAAACCAGGATAACTAGGAGGTCCTTGTTTGAAACAAGTTGCACTCATTGTTTTCCACATTTCCCAGCAATTTCACCATGGAACACAAGTTTTCGTTGTGAACTTGAGGTGATAGGAAATAATCAATCCATGGCCCAACAAAGTCCTTTGTGATGCCATGGGGTGTGGCAAAACCTAAAGCACACATAGATTCTAAGCAGATTGTTCTTAGTAAGAATACTAGTTATGATCACCAGCCAGCCAAAAATAATTCTAATCTTCAAAAGCACTTTAACTTCCGTGGGAATTTGTAGTCAACAAACATTGCAGATTTGAGTTATAGTTAAATATATATTAATTTGAATTTGTTTTGGCTGTAAATTTTCCATCTAACCCGTTAGGATCCTCACTCAAAGTCACTGCATCTGCCATATCTCTAAGTCCACTCCACTGCTTTGTAGTTTAACCCTCCAAAGAGTTCTTCTGAATCTGATACATCATCTGCCTGATTCATTTACATTATTTATAATAACCTTTTTCGTAAAAACAAATAGTATACAACCTGGTAAACTCAGTTGCAAGTGGTGAACCTTTACTCATGCATCCTCCCAGAAAAGAGCTTTTGCCCCATTCCTCATCACTCTGGCAACAAACTGCTAGAAGATATGCTTAATCGCATCAAGATTTGCCCAAAGTGAGAGCCACCATCACCTGATCTCATTCGATACAACACTTGGTTTCTCAGTTATTTTCTAATTCATTGGAGTTAAATCTTGAACTCCCACCACCATCTTTAGGATCACAAACAACATGCCAATTTACCAAATGGTATTATTTTTGTCATCGAGTTCATGCCACAAAATAATATCAATATGATAATCCATCCCTTTTATAACGCATTTTGGGGGCTTGGGGAAAGAGAGCACGTACAAAAGCACATTGGTCAAACACGCATTGATAAATTACATTTAGACCTGTAGTTTCTTCTCCATCTTTTGTTTCGCATGACAACACTTAGTCTTTGCCAATCTCTTCACATCGGTGGGAATACTTATATATGTAAAAGAAAGAGATAATTGGGTTAGTGAAAAATTCAGTTCGTTGTTGATACAATTGCTTCCCCATACAATATATTTCACTTGTGTGAAAAATTGTTTTTACACTAGAAATTTGTTCAAAAGTGCACATACTAAATTTTATGTTCCCGGTATTGAGAAAGTCATCATTCAACAGTAAAGTGGTTTCATAAAAATATTATCAAATACGTACGCTACGATCTACCGTGTGAGAAACCAAACCTTTAATAATTCCCTGTTCTTTTGCTTTTTCCAATGAGCATCCCTAGCCATAAACAAGTTTATAGTACAAAGTTGTTTTTGTGATAGGGAAAAATTATAGTACAAAGTTGTTTTACAAAATATTCATTTGAATATGTCGATATGTGATCTTGTTTTGAAGATCTGGCGCACAAAAACAAGATGGTCGGTTTGTAATATCATCGCACGATTTAGGAGCAATATGATTTTTAATAAGAAATAAGAGCCCCTACTTTTCATTGTTTTTTTGTGTTGTAATACGAAGGTAAGCTCATAGTGTAAATTTGATTTTCGTCTAGTTTATAGTACAAAGTTTCTTTAATGATCACATGGAATGTAATTTCGATGAATTAGTATTGAGAGTTTGAGACGCAATGGTGAAAATAAATTTTGATTTCCACAATCGGTTTGAAAATAGTGAGTATTTTAAGTTCAAACGATTTTGCATGATGATGATGATGATGATGACGTGATTTTTGGGGGAAAGCAGTGAGAGGAGGTTACATGCGGGGGTGCATTCTCATCCACGAGAGTGCGCGCCACCGTGTTGCATCCTAATAACCTTGGTGATGCTTAATCTTATTGGGCTGTAATTGTCTTGCATCCTAGCCTCTCTCGCAATGCGATTGCCTTCATCTAGGGATGCGAAAACGGTCCCGTTTGTCCCACTTTTCCCCCATTTTGCACTAGTCTAGTACAAAATTTTGGACCAACTAGTATAAAATGGGGACAAGTGGAATCTTTCGGCATTTTTCTCTCATGCCCTCTCGCATCATTGTGGACATTAAGGAGGAGGCGAAACTTTGGTCATTGCGGGCGCCAAATGTTTGGTGAATTCCCGGGAGAGTAGTTTCTTTCTTTTTTGTCATGTGCACTCATGCCCCCATGAGTTGCACTTCACTGAAGTTGTTTTATTTTTCCGACTTTGGTCCTGTATGGTTGCTTCTCCTTAATGAAATGGAAAATCGTTTGCCACGTTTAAAAAAAAACAATGTGATCATTATAATGGCCAATTTTTCATTTCTATCTACCGTGTGTGCAGTTTAAGAAGCAAAGATGATGGATCAAACTACAAAACCCTCGTTTTTCGATAAAGATTATCTAACTCTCTTGGGCGTGTAATTTTTCGCGAGGGCCGCAAAAACAGCAAAGTTCACCACAGTAACGGCCACAACGAGCACGAAGTAGTAATCCAGGTGACCATCATCCAGCTCCGGTGGAAACCAGCCCGTCCTGCCTCCCACCGCTGTGATGGACGCGACCAGCGTCACCAGCTGCGAGTTCATCAGATTCCCGAGCGACACGGACATGAAGTAGAACGCCGTGGACGCGCCCTTCATCGTCTCCGGCGACTGGTCGTAGAAGAACTCCAGCTGCCCCACGGAGAGCGACGCGTCCGAGACCGCCATCACCACGTACTGAGGCAGCAGCCACGCTATCCCATGCCGTGATGTTCACCTGCCATCCGCAGCCTGCGCGTCTCGGTGCACGCCGCCACGGCAACCGAGAGGGCCGCCGTCGCGTGTCCGAGACCCATCATCTGCAGCGGCGTGAACGCCACTGCGCGGCGGCGCGCGGCCGGTGCGAGAGCCCTGTTGTAGAACGCGATGCAGGCGGCGACGCACAGTGTCTCGATGGACGTCAGCGACGCGGCCGGGATCCTGGAGTCCGTCTTGGTGCCTTGCTGCACGAACGTGGTCTGCGCCTGCGTGTTGGCGACGAAGTAGATGGCGGAGGTGAGCCATATCGGGATCAGCCGCAGGAGCGTCTTGAGCTCCTCCACTTGGGTCATTGTGCACAGCCTCCATGGCCGGTTCATGTTGCCGTCTTCCATGTCCTCGTCCGTGACAATGGCAGCTTTGTCCAAACACCTGATGCACGTACCGTGAGCATGCGCGTCAGTCTGAAATTCTGATCAAATCACTGGAAATACTTTCACGCCCCACATATTCCACCTGAACTGGTTGGTGTGCTGTAACCGTTCGTGCACACGATGCGCCAACGGGTTGCTGAAATCCTCGTACAGTTCGGTGGCATCATCAGGTGCTGTCAGATTTAGCTTGCGAGAGGACGCGACGAGCACTTGGAGGACGCCTTTGGACGGGTTGCCCATCGGAGGCAGGATGCGGTACATGGGTGCCGTCGCAGCGAGGCCGACGACGGCGATCGCAACGAACGACAGGCAGATACCGTACCCGAGCCCCCAGCTGACCTTGTCCTCGACCCAAACCAGCAGCGTCCCCGCGGTCAGCATGGCCATGTTGGCCACCGCGTAGTACCAGCTGAAGTAGGACGTTTTCTTGCCGTCGTCGTCGTCGAACTGCTCCGCCGCGAACGAGATGAAGACCGCCTTTGACGCGCCGATCCCGACGCCGGACAGGTATAAGCCCGAAAAGAAGACCATCTCCTGGCGGAGAGTGGCCGGTGTGCAGAACGTGTTCCGCGTGCAAGGAGGCGGCCGCAGGGACGGCAGCGTGGCTGATGTCGTGACCATGGCCATTCCCTGTTAATGTCGAGCCGTTCGTCAGAGAAGCAGAGTGTTAACGAAGTCAATCGCCGGCCGGTGCAAAGTGTTCTAACACTTACGACGACAGAAATGGAGAGGCCGATCAGCACCGTCTTATACTTTCCCCAGCACGAGTCGGCGACGGCGGCGCCGAGCACGGGCATGAGGTAGCTGACCCCCGCCCAGGAATTTACGGCTGCCACATTCGAAGCACTGTCGCCGTGGAGAACGTCCTGAAGATACACTATCAAGCTGAGGTAGACCCCGTAGAACGCTGTAACCTCCAGGAACTGCAGGCCTGAGGGTGACTGTTAGCTAATTTTCAGTGTAAGGATTCACAAACCAACTGAGAACTATGTTGATTTACTTGTCTAATGCAGAGTACTGTACATGGGAAGATAGATGCTGTAGATACTCACCCAATATAACTTTGAGTGCCTTATCAGAGCACTGAATGGCCTTGCGCGCCTCGATGTCCCGAGCTTCCGAGCTCCGGTCTGAACCAGATGCCTAGGTACAGTAAGCAAGGCCAAATTGTTTCAGAAGAAGTTACTAGTAGTAATTCCAGTTTCTTTTTTGCGCGCGCGAATTGGCAGTTGCTGACGGTCGTTGGGCACTTGGCACTTGCGCTCGTTTGCCCACGGGGCAAGTTTGCCCATAGCAGAGCAGAGCAACGTAGGGTCGAGGTTGCCGGAGGCGCCGCTCGATTCTCATGACGCCGCGCTCGTGCCCCTGAATCGGGCGTTGCTCTGCTCTGCTCTGGGCCTCCTGCAACAGCGCCCAAGCAGCGCAGGCCTCCTCGATCGGATCGGCGCAGGCGCGCCCGTGCGTGCGCGTGCCAGTGAGCAGTAGACTAGCAGTGCAGCTTAATTTGCTCGTACGTACCTCGTCGGCCGCCGCTAAGATCGGCGTTCTTAAGCCCACGCGGCGGTCGGCGTCCATGCTACTGTCGATCGGACGACCGCCCGCCCCGCGTTCTCTCTCCCAGAGGGAACGGAGCCAAAGCGCCGTGGATTTGGCGTGGGGTTGGGGATAATTGCGCAAAGAATCGAAATTGGATCACTGCGACAGGGACCGGGACGCCGTTGCTTTCACTCCAAGCGCATCGAAGCGTTTTAGATATTTTTCCGTTGGTCACTACGACATTTAAGATTTAACCTTTTTTTTTGAGAAACAGAGTATAAAAGTATAAAAGCAGAGGCTCACGTATACACACTTATACTCACTTCCTGTGAAAGTATACAGGCACAGCCTACGACTATGAACACCTTTTTTTTAATCGAAAAATGAACACCTCCTTTTAGAGAAGGGAGTATAAAATTTATGCAGCAGCCAATTAATTTAAAAGTCCGAAGTGATGGAAAGGTAAGAAAATATATTTACATTTCAACACTCCTACTCATGTCTAGGCTACTTTAGTCATGAGTGTGGTTTCAGTGTACGCATATACTGCATGAGCAGGGTAATAAACTTGAAACCTCTTGCCTCTAATACCATATAAAATTTATGCACCGGCTACTAATGCAAAAGTTTCGAACTTATGGATATGATCAGGTCAATATATTTATATTTCAACAGGGATAACCCTTCGCATGCTTATACCTTCACATATTTCTCTAGTGCACCTTTTGACTTTGTGTCCTAGCCTCCTACAATATGGATGTAGGATATTGCCAACTATCCGAACCTCGGGATACATCTTCGTGTTTGTGATTCATTTCCCTATCTTCTTTACTTTCTTGCAATCTGTAAGATAGGGGAAACCACACATTGTGGTGCCTTGTATTGCTCATTACTAGGAGAGGCATTGTGCCAGATTTAAGTGTCTTTGTTTGCCTCATAAAGGGACTAATTGAAGTGAATAAGTGGAATGAAGCCCTTCAGTTGTGTTATGGGATATGCCAACAGGTCAGTTCGCTTCTCACATATACTGTTCAAACACATTTCTTTATCATCTGTCCTTATTTTGCTATAGATGAACCGTCATCCGCCCCATAATATACGTCACAAATAATCCTCCGCTTTGATAGCTTTATTGGAGAAGTAGCATGAATGGAACATACCTGGGCACAATTATACTTTTTGTTTTAGTTCACCCTCAAATTGAATATTCAAACAGAAAAACACATGTAATATGCCGTAAAATGTGAACGTCCTCTACAGCTTGGTTTCATATTGCTCTTCCCACTTCGAAGTTGGCACAGACTGCCTTCCAGTTTCCTGTTGTTAGATACCAAAGTTATTTTCAGGATGAGTTATATCTAATGCTAAGTATCTTGCATAGTTTAGTCTCTAGGTGATTTTCTTTGTGACTACTAATATTGTGTATTGAACCAGGGTGTGAACTGGCAGGGTAACAAATCCTTTGATGGAGGGTAGAGCTGTGTTGCCTTACTGTATTGTAACTCCCCGTTTCTCCCATAAGCCGTCATATCTCTACATCTCATGCTTTGCTATATGGTGTGGTGTGGCCCAGTTACCCTCACACAATAGTGTGCAACTCATGGATGACTGAAGAAAATCAGCACCGAGGATATGAAGGTAGCACTGCACAGAGATCAGATTGATTCTTAAGCTGTACGCCGGCATATATGACATATATGGGTGCTGAACTGCTGATATGATGATGATTGAAAACCTTCAGTACGCTGCATGCAATCAAATTGCACTCATGTAAGTGGCAGAACTTTATTTGTTAATAGTGGTAGCTAATTATGTTGTTAGTTGCTTAGCTTCATGTACTGTAGAATCACGTAATGCGGTTTCCATCCCATTTTGATGCATAAACTTTTTATGGAAAGATCTCATCTTTGTTTTATATTGCCATTAACCAAAGTAATTTCTGACCCTTCCGTCTCCTTCTTTTGCGTAATTTAGGGATGGCTGGTTCATCTTCAGATGGATAAAGGAATATCGCTGGTTAGTATATAAGACGGTGACGGTTACACAGAAGATCTAGCGGTGAAGTTAACTTGAAAGTTTCATAACCATTTATTCACCATTTCAGTGATATACCGTATGGGGACGATACAAATTGCTTGAGTACCCTTCTAGCTCCTTCATACTTTACTCTAGTGGTAGAACAACGGATATGTTCTGTGATCACAAGAACATACTATAATATCTTTCAGCCTTTTGTTCCTGAGCAGTCTGTATTTTGTATTACTTTGATACGGTTTAACTGTAAATATACACTGGCGGTGATCATAGTGAAACAATTCATCTATTTTCCTTTCGACATCAAGCTCTCATATCTGTTTTTGCTCTGGCATTTTGTAACATTTCAGTCGATGTTGATCTCAGCATGTTACACACATTCAGTCCCGTTTCAATATTCTTCATATGGAAAAAGTACACTTGCAACAAACTGTGTTGAGACCACTGCACAAACAATGTCTTCTCTTAACTAAGCATATTTTCAACTGGGTTGCTATGTTACCCCAGTGTCATGAAGATCTTGCAGCTAGATGTGCAGATATATTATATGTCAGGAATTACCATCATGTTGATGACTCAAATCATGCCAAACTGCGTAGTTTTTGCTAATTTATTTTACAATTCAAATGTGAAATGCTTCTATTTAAGTTCTTTACTCAAGTAATATGTTTGTATCTCTCTAAAAAGTAATATGTTTGTATGCTTATAGCCTTATACATGCATATGAATATATGCCTATTCTGGATGCAGCTGCATTAGCTGAAACACTTGTATGGAAGTGTTGTTTACTTGTACGGCTTCTATTGAATAAAATTAAACTTTGTGGTTCATATTTCTTTATAGTACATCTTTGCACCTAAAAACATAGGAGGATGTGTTACTTGTATTATTTTTGGAAAAAAGAATACCTTGCTTCTACAAAACTTCTAACATTTATGCTATAAATTTGCAGGGATACTGGGAACATACCAAAAAGACCCATGGCTCTTCGTTGTATTGAGTAGGCAGGGTGCCACTTTTGAGATTGTATGGGGAATCGGTAAATCACATGAATATTTTTTCTGCATTTCCTATTGTTTCTCTTGGTAGTCGCATAATTAAGTGTTAAGGCTGCATGCATTTTCCAATAAGCATCATATCATTTTCAAAAGAGAATATATGCTCATGCCATGACACTGAATGGAAATGAAAATTTGAAAAGAAGGCAATTATTTGCCATGGAATATGCTGTGTGATGCCCGCAGAGTAGTGCTCTTAACAAATTATTTTGTGATGTAAATTTTTGCGGAAAGTAGAGAGACGAATTGTAGCAAGTGGGTATTGCGTCACATATTCACATATTTATATGTTTTTATCAACTTATGAAGGTTCTGAAGCAGACTGATTCACTAAGGGTCATTCGTGAAATATTTGGAGTGGGCCACGATGATGACGTACTCAGTTGTTGATTGTGACGCACTAGAAAACTAAGGTCCCAGATTATCAGACAGCTCATGCAAAATGGCCAGTACATTATTACTCGTAAGATGACATGATGCATTGGAACAAGGTAATATATCTTTGTTGTTCGTGGGGTAGTGTTACTCTTCGTTCTCTCTGAACTTAGCCTTAGCTTTCTGAACGACGCTGGAATTTCGGAGTGATGGCTAACTATTATCAGGCTGTTAGTGAAGAATCATGAACACATTGGTGGGAACTTTGGCAATTGAGCTTATGCTACTACGCCCTTAATCTCGAGCAATAGGCTGGACTGGTCAAAAGTGCTGCGAACAATGTGGGGAATATTTAGCCACCAATACAAAAGAACGTCGGCATTCTTTGAGCATTGATCTGTGACCGTGATCTTTGATAAAATGATGTAATATAATTGCGCCTTTTAACTGTCTCTTTAGTCTTGAGAAAAGAAGATTTACTGAAGAAAAATGCATGAAAGGTGATATACTTTTTTCAGAACTGGAGCATATCAACCACGTGGTTGGAGGAGAAACAAGATTTTATGCATATATTGCATAGTATGTTATTGCAACTTGCATTATCTCATTTAGTAACTTTGGTGGAAGCTTCACAGATAAATTCTGCCAAAAATGTCACAGCGAATTCATTTATTTAATGTATGATTTGATTCCACTGCACCAATGGGGTTGTTTTGCTGACGTGGTCACATGTCCAGATCCATCACTTACTAAATCTACCAGCCGCCAAATGATCTCAGCGGAGCCGCCAACTATGGTCAAATGCCTCTGACAACATGTAAAATTCTAAAAACTACATTTCATAGATCTTAAAGCTCAACTGTTAGAGGCAACATGTAAAATTCTTCTCGAACATCTCCAGCATGTCAGCTTGTGAAACTATCCAGGCGTAGATCGTACTAGGGAATAATCGCCGCGCCCGTGGGCTTATTAATATCGGAACAAATTATTATTAGGAGAAGAAATATTGGATGGTTGTCCGTGTTTTTTTTGTTTATGTTTTTCGTCAACATATGTTTCAGCTGGTAGAAATGAACCGGTGCAACAATGTAGTTTGTGTAAACAACAACAAATTTGTTGATCGTGATAAAATATTCGTCAAAATTAAGTGAAAGCGTTGCATCCGTTGTATTAAAGAAACAACAATAAATTTGTAGATTATAGGAAAAGAATTGACGAAATTAAGTGAAAGCGTCACATCTGTTGTATTTAAAAACGCTGAAATCCGTTTGAATTGATCGTGTAGGGTATCTTGAAATACTTAGAAATTTGAGATGATTAAATATGCTTGTATGTTGAAATGAATGTGTACTTTTATTTCATAAATTGAGCTGATCAAATACGTTCATATTTTGTGGTAAATGCGTAATTTAATTCCTTAGTTGGAGGAAATATAATGAATCTTCAAATATGCTTGCATTATGTCATAAGTAGTTTTTTTTTGTGATCAGTTTGACATTTTTTTCATATTTTTCTGGTTGGTGGATCTAAAGATATGGATTTTGCAATTTTATTTATTTTCTGGAATTTTTTGGTTTTTTTTTAAAAATCGCGAAAAACAAAATCTGGCAGGCCGGGCCCATCGTGACTCCATGCTGGCGTCAGCGGCAGCCAGGCCTGCCACGATGTCGACGGAGGCGGGGTCGGCGGCGGCGCGCCACCGCCGTCCGGGACGCGCGCGCGGATGCAGCCGACGCGCGCGGAGCCGCGGCGACCGCAGGCGGCGGTGCCGCCCGCTTTAGGTCACCGGAGCTCCGCCGGCGGCCAGCGGATGCGGCGGCCGACGCCGAGGACGGCAACGGCGATTGCGACACGCCCGCGCCATCCCGGCATCTGATTCGCGGCGAGGAGGGAGGGGCGGAGACGGCGAACCTCGCCGTGGCGTGCGATTCGTGCAGGGATAGCCGGAGCGGCGTGGCGGCGGCGGCGGCGACCCGCCGGTCGCGAGGGAGAGAGAAGGGAGAGGGAGGGGGTCTACGCGCAATTTTGCACGTACGCCCTTGGGTTTTAGGCAATTTGCAAATAAGTCCTTCGCGGGGTCTTTTTTGCTAAATGGGTGAGCCAAAAATCGTGCGCGGGGCAACCGGCAGCCAACCGGTCGCACCGGCTGGTATTCGGGAGTACAGCTACAGTACCTCCGCGCGGGGCAACGCGGATGAACGTAGTCCGTCCGATCACGCGATCGTACGGACGGGAATTGACGGCGACGTGGACACGCGGAAATGGTGCGAATCCTTCCGTCTTTTATATATAGTCTATATATAGGAGGATTACAAGGAGTCCTAGGCGCATACAACACGGACATATACAAAAGGAATACACGCTACATGACCGTATACCTATACAAACACGATACGGTCACATATTCTAACACCCTCCCTCAGTCGAAAATGGGCGTCCGACGAATATTGAGACTGCCCCGAAAATCTAAGAAGAGAGGCGATGGTAATCCTTTGGTGACGATGTCCGCGAACTGAGATAAACTAGGAACGTGTAGAACCTTGACCTCGCCAGTTGTCACATGATCTCTGACGAAGTGTAGATCAATCTCCACATGTTTGGTGCGCTGATGATGCACTGGATTCTGTGTCGTGTAAACAGAACTCACATTATCACAGAAGACCACTGAAGCATCATGCACCGGTCGATGAAGGTCCAAGAGTAGCTGTCGTAGCCAACATGACTCAGCCACCACATTTGCTACCGCCCGATACTCAGTCTCCGCACTCGATCGCGAAACAGTGTGCTGCCACTTGGCCGACCAAGACACCAAATTTGCGCCGAGGAACACACAGTAGCCTGAAGAAGACCATCGAGTGTCTGGACAACCTGCCTAGTCAGCGTCAGAGTAGGCCAGCAGTTTGTTCGACGTGCGTCGATGCAAAGTGAGACCATAGTCGGTGGTGCCGCGGATGTAGCGTAGAACACGCTTCACGAGGAGTAAGTGATTAGCCCGTGGATCATGCATATGAAGACATATCTGTTGTACTGCGTAGGAGATATCTGGCCGAGTAAAAGTGAGGTACTGAAGACCTCCTGCAATACTGCGATACTCTGTGGGATCAGCCACGGGATCACTAGACTGAGCTTCAAGCTTGGAAGCTGTATCAACTGGTGTGGAGATAGACTTGCACTGTAACATGTCGGTGTGGTCAAGGAGCTCCAGAGCATACTTCTCCTGCGAAAGAAAGAGACAATCTTTGCTGCGCTTGACTGAGATGCCCAGAAAGTAATGTAAATCACCCATGTCCGTTATAGTGAACTCAGAACGGAGTGAACAAATTAAACTGTGCAGCAGTGTCGATGAGGACACAGTCAAAATTATGTCATCCACGTAGAGCAGGAGATAAGCCATATCAGGACCATGGCGATAGACGAACAAGGAGCTCTCAGACTTGGTGCTCACGAACCCAAGTGATGCAATATAGGAGGCAAATCGCTGAAACCATGCCCGAGGAGCCTGCTTCAACCCATACAAGGACTTGTTCAGGCGGCACACCTTCTCAGGAGAATTGGGATCAATAAAACCTGAAGGCTGTCGAGCATAAACCGTCTCATCAAGTTTGCCGTTGAGAAAAGCATTCTTGACATCCAGCTGATGAATAGGCCAATCACTGGAAAGAGCAAGCGAAAAAACTGTTCGTATCGTGGCGGGTTTAACAACCGGGCTGAAAGTTTCATCAAAATCAATACCATCACGTTGCGTGAATCCTCGCTAGACCCACCGTGCCTTGTACCGATCAAGAGAACCATCAGACTTCAACTTGTGACAGAAAATCCACTTGCCTGTGACAATGTTTGCGTTGCGAGGTGGATCAACGAGGTCCCAAGTGTTGTTGGAGAGAAGTGCACTGCACTCATCAATCATCGCAGCGTGCCAATTAGGATCCTTGAGCGCTCCACAGTACGTCTTCGGTAGAGGAGAGAGCCCCTCAACATGAAGATCGAAGATGGTCTTCGGCTGCACCACGCCTGTCTTCGCACGCGTGAGCATGCGTGCGACGGTGGTGGAGGCGGAGGTCACTGTCGACAGACCGGAGGCGGCGGCATTGGTGGTGGAGTTGGTGCAGCAGCCGCACGTGGCGAGGATGAACCCTCAGCAGACGTGTCGGGTGGCGAGGCCGGCGACGTGGCAGACGATGGCGTTGCAGGTGTCGCAGGCGACGGGGCAGACGAGGGCGTTGCTGGCGTCGGCGTCGCAGGTGTCGCAGGCGTCGCTGGCGCCTGGGGGCTCGCGGCAGAGCCGGCAGGGGAGGCACCGCGGCAGGCTGCCGGTTGGCAGCAGAGGGGAGGCCCGGTGAGGGGGCCTGCTGGTCCGTGCGGGGCACGGTAAAGGGCGTCGTGACCGGGTTCGGCGGTACCAAGTCCTGCAAAAAATCATATGGTTGCATAGAGACAGGAGTAGATGTCGTGACACCCGTGGACGCAAACGGGAAAGTGGACTCATCGAACACAACGTGTCGAGAGATGATGATCTTCGAGTGGACCTATCGAGGCAACGGTATCCACGATGGTTGGAAGGGTACCCAAGGAACACGCAGGAGACGGAGCGCGGGGCAAGTTTATGCGGCGCGGTGGCGGCATTGTTGGGATAGCACAAGCAACCAAAGACTCGAAGATCAGCATAGGATGGATCAAAACCATGGAGAGCGCTGAACGGGACGCGCTTGTCGATGGCCTTGGATGGGAGCCGATTATGAAGAATAACGGCGGTGTTGAGGGCCTCGACCCAATAACGAGGGGGCATGCTAGATTGCACCAAAAGAGTGCGAGTGATATTGTTGAGAGTTTGAATAATGCATTCAGCTTTACCGTTTTGCTGCGAGGTATATGGACATGAAAAGCGGAGTGCAATTCCATGTTGTTGGGCAAACAAGTGTAGGAGAGAATTATCAAACTCACGACCATTATCACATTGTATGGATTTTAGGCATGCATCAAATTGGGTGCGGGCAAGCGCGTGAAGAGCGGACAAGTGAGAAAATGCTTCAGATTTGTGGCGAAGAGGATAAACCCATGCATATTGAGTAAAATCGTCGAGACACACAAGATAGAACTTGAAACCAGAAACACTCTCAACAGGTGATGTCCACAAGTCACAATGAATAAGTTGAAACACTTTAGTGGTTACACGAGAAGACGAATAAAACGGAAGACGAACATGATGACCTAACTGACAAGCATGACACAAACTAGTTTTATCTTTATTCTTTTCTAATGGAACTACTTTGGCTCGAACTAGAGACTCCATGAATGGCTGGCCGGGGTGTCCAAGTAGGCGATGCCACAGTGAGTGATCGACGAAGACATGCGCTTGTGGCAGACTCGATGAGGGCCGAACCGAGTAGAGGGGACCCGAGCTATTGGATCTGAGAATCTCGGTCTTGGTTGGAAGGTCCTTCACAGAAAAACCAAACGGGTCAAATTCGACGGAAACATTATTATCGGTGGTTAGGCGACGAACTGACATAAGGTTTTTGATGATATTAGGAGCGACCAAAACATTACGGAGATAAAGGGGGCGATCCAAGTTGGGAGAAACAAAACGTGCATGGCCGGTGGCGGTGATGGGAAGAGTGGAGCCGTGACCGACAACAACAGCACGAGAAGAAAAAGAAGGAGACACGGAATTTAGCATACCGGGATCGGACGCGAGGTGAGACGACGCGCCGGTGTCCATGAAGCACTCACGTGGGGGCTCCTGCAGCCCCATGGTCTGGAACTGCTGAAGCAACGCCGCTTGATCCCACGAGCCTGCCGATGTCGACGTAGACGGCGGCGCCATGGGCGCATAGCCGTAGCCGTATGGAGCGTAGCCATACCCGTATGGAGATGGCGGAGGCGGTGGAGCGACGCCATAGGGGCCCTGCGCGTAGAACGCATGAGAAGGGGCGGACGGCCGGGGGCGTAGTACGGCTGACGTGCTGATGACTCCAAGTGCAGGAGATCAATTGTAGTACCTTTCGATTAGAAAAGGTTGTCGAACCCACAGGGAGCTGAAGGTATTGGTAACAAGAATAATAAATAAAATAATGAAAGATGCAAGTGTTTTTGGGATTTTTGGTAAAAGTGCTGAAGGTAGCAAGTAAAAGCTCTCAAAGAGAGAGAAAGCCCAATCCTCTATGCAGCAAGAGGACAAGCTCAAGTTTGTGTTTCACTTATAGGAACAATGGACATGGGTTCATGGTTTCACTCATCCTCTCTCTCAGTCTATGGTGGTGATCATGTTATAGATAATAAAAGTACACACAATTGTCATGCATTCATGGTAAACTTCTATGACGGCTACATGTTCTAAAACACATAGTTGGAAGAAAATAATCATTTTTGTTGCTATGTCACCCTCGTAAGGCTAGCGTGGTTGCTGTCACTCCCACATCATACTTCTTCCTTTTTACCCCCAGATAAAGGATGTTGGGCTGTATTGTGTCACTCAATACATATGCCGTTGTCACACTGGCCATCCCGTATCTACATACATCATACTTCATAATGGACAATATTCTAAACACTAGTGCAATGATTTATATTTCGTGTGCATGACCACATCTCTCTCATCTATCCACACGTGGTGGTGTCAATCACCTCATGACAAGGATAAACAAGGCATTATGCATAAATCAAACCATCACATGTATCATAGAATATCTCCAAAGTATGACAAGTCATAAAAGATCCAACACAACGGTAAAAGCATAACAATTATCATCTCACACCACAATATCCACCATAGGAATTACATAGATGACCGTAATCATGTTCAGCAGCTCATACGGTACTAATTAGTGAAGCTCAAAGAGAGGAGAGATACATAAGTTACCACCACAAACCCAAATCCAGGAGGTGGACTACTCCCCTTTCATCATGGTGATGATGGTGGAGAAGATCTTGCTGTATATGTTGATGATGAACACGCCGGAGGGGGGGTGGAGCCCTCCGGAGGTGATTCCGGCGGCGTTTCCCCCCTCCGATCTTCTCCGGCGGCAGCCTTCTGTCTCTCTGTTTCGTGGTTTTGTGTTTCTCCGCCGTCACCCTCGAAACTCCTCGGCGGCCTATTTTTATAGTCGGTTTTAGGTCAAGACGAAGTCGGTGGAGCAAAGATCGACGGCAACGGAGCGTCGAGGGCTGAGGTGGTGGGTCCCACACGGCCAGGTACTGTGGCCGCGTGGGCCACCCCCTTTTGGCCCTCAAGCCTCCGTTTGTTCGCTTCCTTCGCTCCCAGGTCTTCTTCCTTCCAAATATTGATGCTCTTAAAATTGCAAGTCATTTGGACGTCGTTTGGGTCCCTGAAACATCAAAATATAGAAAATGGGGTTTTCTGCCTGCGCAGGGTTAATTCCAAAAAATAGGGGAACTTGTGAATTATTCCCAAAATCATTATAAATCAATAATATAACCCTTATATGATGCAAATATGATTGGAATATGAATAAAATAATGCAAAGTTCATGTATGCATTTAAATGCATCAGCATCCCCAAGCTTAACCCATGCTCGTCCTCTAGTATGAAGGTGATAAAACTAACATGGACTTTGCATTTCAATACTATCAATGGATATCAAAGATGATTACTATTGCTACATAGAGTCAAATGGTTCATTCTTAATAAGATGTAACAATATGCAAGATAGTTTATGAAGTGATATCAAATATTCAATGTAAGGATGTTCAATGATAATTCACAAAGTGTAACATAAATGAAAAAGTACTATGAACTTCAAGTATGCATAATGATAAGTAAGAACATCCTACAATGGTCACAGAGTGTAGATGGAAATCTGAATATCAAAGGTGGACACTCTGGAAAGATATATGAGTAGAGGTAAAGCATGAATAAGTTCATTAATCTTCCAAACGCTTCTACTTAAGTTAATGATTGTAATGTGGTATTCCTTGGTGTCAAGCTCTCATTGCCCCCATCATAGCATCTTGAATGATTAAGTTTAAAGTGAAAGCAAATATGAGTAATGTGCTTGACAAAGTATGGGTTGAAAGTCTCATGCCCCTTGAATACGAGTACCTACTCCATGTGTTACTCAACTAGGAAAACAAAGCAAGTTCAATTTAAATATCATTGTAAGTAAAATAGTATCATCAAGAGCGTCAACTGGGGTACCTCTTGTCCCAGGATATGGAACAAGCCCATATCAAAATGACAAGACAAACAAACATAATGAACAGTCTCAACACCCTTTTTATTTACCATTGGATAGCTTTTTATTGTAAGGTGTATCACAGACGGTTCACCATAGCATGTAAGTAAATTTCCACCATGATCCTACATGGCTTAGATTAGCGGTCCAGGCGTCTCTCTAACCATTTATACAAACTCATTTAAACTTACTTCATTCCCACATTTATTTCACCCATGGTAAGCATCCATAAACAAAAGTACATGACATCAACTAAATATAAATGAGTGCAATGTCGAAAGCGTTCCATGTGATACACATTTCTGCTAACTCTCAACCAAAGGCATTTGTCAACCTCATAACATCATAATTTTAATCACAATGGGTCATGTTCATTAAGTGCAATCTCTACTATATAATATGCCTAGAGGTGGTGATGGTCATGGTCATGGTACGTTTTTCTGTTTCCCAATTTACCCGTAAGTTAAGAGATATTACCCACCACTGCCACCGGTAAGTGATGCTTTTTACCGAATTGCCCTCCCACCAAACCGCATATTTTGCCAGCGTACCGGTTCGTCGTCTTTTCTTCTCCCCACACCCGAACGAATCGTCCCTGGCCGCCACCCACAACCAGCCACCACCCCCTTGATCTCCGGCCACCGGCGACCTCTACCTCCTCCAGCCGGTGGAAAGGGATTGCGGCGGCCCCAAACCTACATGCCCCTGATCTGCAGTCCCTCCAGTCCGGCGGTAGGGTCCCCGTCTCCCATTGCCTCCGCCTCAACCCAATTGATCTGCTGCATCGTCGTCGGCCGAGCTCCTGTCGTCAGCGCTGCCACCGCCCCGCCATGCTACGCCGACGGAGTAGGACGCGTGCACAAGGTGAGAACTGCCTCTTGACTTCTTTGCTCTGAGGCTTGGGAAGCCGCCGCCATGCGCGACCTCTTCGCTTCAACTGCGGAAGGAGTTCCCGATCCGCCATCCGCACAAGCTCCCGACCTCTCATCCTGCCTCCGCTGCTGCAATCAAGCTTATGATACGAGTCCCACACCGAGGGCTCGACCTTCTCGATCCTCGCCTGCACGGGGTGCGCCGATAGCGAGAGCTCTACCTTCTCGCGCCGCGGCTGCGCGGGGTGCGCCGATGGCGAGAGCTCGACCTTCTCGATCCGCGGCTGCGCGGGGTGCGCTGATGGAGAGCTCGCCGACGCCGTTCTGCCCGCGCAAGAGCGACATCGGGTCGTCGTCGTCAACGGCGACACCGAGCGGTCGACCTTCTCAATCCGTGGCTGCGTCGGGTGCGAAGCTCGTCGGCGTCGTGCTTCCCCCGCATGAGCGCCATCAGGTCGGCGTACTCGCCGGATGCAGCGGCCATGGATGTCAGCGGTGGTCGAGCTCTGTAGCTGGTTTATTCAGATATTTTGGATTTCAGATTACCGCTCTGCTCACTCACTTCTCGGTTCAGAAAAAATGTAATCAATCCCATGGCAAAATTGAAAGGACTGTTGTTCTCCATGCTCAGCACCGGCGTCCTCACCGACGCGATCATGGACAGCGTTGGGCGTCCATGCCCCAATTTCTACTGGCAATGTTTTCCCGACGGAGTGCAGGTGAGCTCTCTGTTGCTTCTTCAGACCCCTTTATTGTTCAGAATTGCCACACTGAACTCGATGCTGCATCCATTTAGAATTTCAACACGCAGGCTTCATCAAAGAAGGGCACAAGAGCTTCCCAAGTGGCCACACTTCGTCTAAATGTTGACCACTTTCGGCAACTCTGAAAACAATTTGCTGCATATAATTACATTGTATCATTGGACACTGAAAATATTGTTCGCCTGTGCAGGTTCCTTGGTGGTATTACGACGCTCTGCCCCACCAGATGCACCAGACAGTTTCAGAGATTTGTCGCTCCTCCGGCGAGGTTGTCTCCAGCAGATTTTAATTCGATGAGTGTGGATCTCTTGCATATTTGATTTCGGGGACTGAATCTCATGCAGATTTCATCTAGGGATTATCATACTCATTAGTTCGGCTGATAATCATGGTGAGAATGATATGAAGTCGCTGATGCAAAAGAGGCGGCACATATATTCATCTAGGGATTATCATACTCATCAGTTTCCTGATGGTTTGGTTGCAATAGAGGCGGCACATATATTCATAATTCATCTCTCTCTCTGCCCATCGATGGATGTCAGCTTCAATTTTTTAATTTCCTGATTATTACCCTTGAGTTCTGAATTCATTGCCTTTATTTTTAACATGATTTGATGAAGCAGTTTTGGAGTTGACCAGCTTCTTAGCTCACGCCATGTAGTCGCTGCTCCCGTCGAGTACTCAAACAATTTCATTTGCCAAGCTTTGCACTTCTGCATTAATTTTTTAGTTATACTGACCCATCCTTGCCATCTCTTTCGCTCACCACCACGCCACCACCTACCCTGCGCCGCCCAGGACTCCGCCGCGCTGGCCCGCTTCTCTGACGCCCAACCCGAGCAGCGCCCCTGCACGATTCATCCCACGTTCAGCAGATCCGCGCTTGCGCCAGGGAGAGAGAGGGTCGGGAAGGCAGAGGGAGGTCAGGAACGGAGGAGAAGCACTGCTTCTGGTGGGGTGAGGTCAGGAACGGAGGAGAAGCACTGCTTCTGGTGGGGTGTAGCGATGGGCAGGGTAGGCCGGCTCTGGTGGCGGTGGTGTCCAGGACTGCAGGGGATGCCACCGACTCCCCTACCGGTCGTCAACGGGATCGATGGCCTCCGCTTGGCCCCCTGGTCCTCCCGCCTCACACTGCCCTCCCCTGCTATCCATGTGCCGTCTCTCTCTCTTTCTGTTCGATCAATTGACCAGGCCAGCAGACTGGATCAGCTCGCGAGTGACCCAAGAGTGCGCCACCCACGTCGCTCGCCGTCACCTAGAATCACCTCGCCGCCCTGTCCCGTCGCACTCCCCAACCTGGATTTGCCTCGGCCGCTGCTTGCAAGGTGACTTCCTTCCAAATATCCCTAATCCCTCCATGCTCTACTCCGGTCCTCCTGATGCCTGCTGCTTCCTGTCGTCACTTCTGATTTCTGCTGCGCTGGGTGCATATTTGCTTCGTCCGTGCTCGCTTGCTTGGCTGGAGGGCTGCCGGCGGACGAAGCAGACTGATCGGCTTGGTCTCAGGCTCTCAAGTCTCAACGGGCAAGCAAAAGTCTATGTGTTAATTGTGACATGCACAGCCAGGGCGTTCTGGATCGAAAATTGCGTGTATAACGATAGCCCCTTGCGATGTGTTGCTCCTGGAGATATTGTACAAACATGCACTCGATCCACCATTTGCTATATTATTTCTCTGTATCTAGCATTTGTTTCTGAACTACGATGACACACATCACATTCCATGTCGAGAACATAAAGGTTCAATCGTCGTGGATGGGCACTGATGAAACTGAGTCGTCTACGCAAATATAGTGGTAATTGGAATGTTGTAGTCTGATTGGTCAGCTCTTATAGTCTGGTGTAAATGAAAGCATCCTTTAAACATATCTGACTCCCAAGAAAACTGCATATTAATCATAGTCTATGCTGATGTCAACCTATATATTATGTTTACAATGGGAACAGATTTGAAAAAGATGAGAACCTATTGTTAGATTTGTTAATTTGTTTGCCCGTATTCAGTCAAATTTGTTTGCCCGTAGCAACGCACGGGCAATTTACTATAAAAGTAAAGTGTGCATCAAGTTCGTGAGAGCTATATAACCGACTTTTACCATAACAATCAACAACATAAGCATTTTAATTCAGAGGTATAAATGATACAAATTAACATGGTAAACATACTCGGAATAGCATAAAGCTAATAGGTAGATATGGTGGACTCACTGGAAAAACTTTGGTTGAAGGTGTTGGAAACAAGTTTTTTGCTTGTTGGAATTTTTGGGCTAGCAAGAGGGAGAAAGTTGACCGTCTAAAAGCATGCATGAGCGTCTATAGAACTAACTAATTCATGTTAAACAAACTAAAGTAACATTCAGCATCAAATCATGAATAAAAGATAGCTCTTGATAAAACACTAACAAATTACTATTCATTGACAAGCTTATGAATCATGCAACTATATGTATCTTTTAAAATCAACTCAAGCATCCCTTTTCCCAATCTTATAATGGCATCCAACATATTTCAACCCATATTTCCAGTAGCTCTCTCATATATAAATGATAATGTGGTGGTCTTTCAAAAATAAAAATCAAAACAAAAACAAACAAAATACGCTCCAAGTTTATGCGATAAAGTGCATTGATCGAAAAACAGAATTAGACGTGTGCAAACCGAGAGTGTGTTGGTCCAGTGGGTTGTCTTCACATCCCCAAGCTTATGGTTTTCACCATTCTTAGATAACTCTTGGTGCATCTCCTCTAATCCCTGTGAAAAAACTTCAAAACACCGTTTCTCCCATTTCTTTTCTGTGGGGTGACATTAGTAGTGATAAACAAATAGGTTTCTTGCTGCATACAATCCTTAGACAAAAATTATATGAATGTCCAGTAAGTGTATTGTGTTGTATGCCTACTCATAAACTGAATTGGATCTGAAAGATTCAAGCTAAAAGTTCTAAGCATGCATCAAACAAAATGGGACAGAATTTATACAGAAAAACAGCAGCAGCAAAACGTATTTTTCCACCCTACTTAACTTTGTCAAAAAATTCTGAAACAATTCATCCATACAGAGGATGAAAATTTGCAACTACAGTTTAAATATCAGCTCATTCGGAGTTACAGAATAGAAATTAAAAATCAAACCGTCCACAGATTCGTGCTGGAATAATATCTCCGAATGCTATAAGCAATTTTTTCACACCAAAATGGGTAAAACTTGGCACTTTATTAAAAATTTCAGAAACAAAACTATAAACTAAGTCTCTTGTTACAGCAAGAGGACACAAAGAAAATCAAAAATAAAAACAACCGGTTGCCTCCCGTAAAGCGCTTTCTTTATAGCCATATAGCTAGGCTTCTTACGTGATATCAAGATGGTTGGAGTGAGGTGGCTTGGCATCCCCAAGCTTAAATTCTTGTACTTATTTGATGTATGTAGGGTGAGCCTAGAGGTAACATCCCCAAGCTTGAGTTTTTGTCCCTCCTGATCATTGTTCATCACCCTCAACTCTTCCACTTGAAAATTCCTTTACACAAAACTCATCATAAAACTTGATTAGAGGGGTTAGTGTCTCCATAAATTAAATCCTCATAGGTGCAGCAAAGACATATCATGAGTTGATTCTAAACATTAACTACTATTACTATGGTTGTGTATTGCTCTTTGACCAATAGAACTACACAAAACACAAGTAATGAGAGTAATGCAAAATAAAGACAGAATCTGTCAAAAACTGGACAGCCCGTAAAGAGTCAATTTTTAGAAGCACCTACGTTGCTCAAATCAGAAAATTTTGAACTAATTAAATGTGTATTAATAACTGAAGATTGCTGTCGTAAAATTTCAGGTCAAAATTCCTTTTCTGTGATTTTTAACATTTTTCGCAGTGAAGCTTAGGAATCTGTTTTCTGGACAGCCATGATAGTTTTAATGATGCTCACATAGGAATAAGAATTGAAACGCAAAGGTGAGCATCAAGGAAAAATATGAAACATATTTAAGTCTCACCCACTTCCTATGCATTGGGATCTTGTAAGAAAATAAATCATTGAAACATAAAGCAAGTAGCATAGGAAGATAAAACAAGAGCAATTTCAAGACTTTGAACTTAAAGAGAGGAAACGTAATAATATTGAAATGTTTAGAACCATATTTTCCCCTCTCATAATAACTTTCAGTAGCATCATGAATGAATTCAACAATATAATTATGACATAAAACATGTCTTTCATGATCTACAAGCATAAAAGTATTAATACTCTCCACATAAGTAGAATCCTTCCTATTAGTGATAGTGGGAGTAAAACATTCATAATCATCATTGTAATCATCATATATAGGAGGCATATCATAATCAACATAAACTATATCCTCAATAGTAGGTGGACTGAAAATATCACATTCATCATAACATGGGTTCTCATAAATAACAAAAGGTTTTTGAGTTTGAGTGTTACTGTCATTTGTTGATGGTGAAGTTGGGAGATCCAACTCTTCTAGTTGTTCATCCTTTTCATCATCTTCTTGAGATTGCATGGGCATCCCCAAGCTTAGGTTTTTATCCTCTTCTTCACATTCTTCCTCTTCCAAGCTTATGTTTTCATCATCTTCTTCCTGAAAAATATTAGTTCTTTCCATGGCAGCAAGAGTTATCTCTTTATATTTAATAACATAAGCATTATCAGAAAAGGTTTCTTGAAATTGTTCAAGGAGCATTGAACTTGTTTCTTTAAGATCACGAGCTACTTCACAAGTTTTATATTTCTTATTAATAATTAAATCCACCTCATGAGCTCCCATGAAAGCAATAAATTGGTCCCGTAATCTTATGTCAAAGCAATTATTATCCTTCTTATGGTATGAGGCAATTATAGAGTTGTCACTACATTTGCATTGAAAATAGAGATGCTTATCATTTTGTCTTGTGCAGAAAGACACATTATATAACCCACAAAGTCGTTTAGCACACTCATTTAGCCACCCAATCAGTTTTCTAAGATTCTTCTTTTCTGGAGAAAAGACATAATCAGCTTCTTTTAATAATTCAAGTTCCTCATGTGCAAATGATTCAAGTTCCTCAGGTGTATATTCATCCATGAAACCCATAGTAACAATGAGATAAAACAGCTTTCAAGTTTCCTTACCAAACTTCTTACCAATAGCGCTACGCTCCCCGGCAACGGCGCCAGAAAAGTATCTTGATGACTCCCAAGTGCAGGAGATCAATTGTAGTACCTTTTGATTAGAAAAGGTTGTCAAACCCATAGGGAGCTGAAGGTATTGGTAACAAGAATGATAAATAAAATAATGAAAGATGCAAGTGTTTTTGGGATTTTTGGTAAAAGTGCTGAAGGTAGCAAGTAAAAGCTCTCAAAGAGAGAGAAAGCCCAATCCTCTATGCAGCAAGAGGACAAGCTCAAGTTTGTGTTTCACTTATAGGAACAATGGACATGGGTTCATGGTTTCACTCATCCTCTCTCTCAGTCTATGGTGGTGATCATGTTATAGATAATAAAAGTACACACAATTGTCATGCATTCATGGTAAACTTCTATGACGGCTACATGTTCTAAAACACATAGTTGGAAGAAAATAATCATTTGTGTTGCTATGTCATCCTCGTAAGGCTAGCGTGGTTGTTGTCACTCCCACATCATACTTCTTCCTTTTTACCCCCAGATAAAGGATGTTGGGCTGTATTGTGTCACTCAATACATATGCCGTTGTTACACCGGCCATCCCGTATCTACATACATCATACTTCATAATGGACAATATTCTAAACACTAGTGCAATGATTTATATTTCGTGTGCATGACCACATCTCTCTCATCTATCCCCACGTGGTGGTGTCAATCACCTCATGACAAGGATAAACAAGGCATTATGCATAAATCAAACCATCACATGTATCATAGAATATCTCCAAAGTATGACAAGTCATAAAAGATCCAACACAACGGTAAAAGCATAACAATTATCATCCCACACCACAATATCCACCATAGGAATTACATAGATGACCGTAATCATGTTCAGCAGCTCATACGGTACTAATTAGTGAAGCTCAAAGAGAGGAGAGATACATAAGTTACCACCACAAACCCAAATCCAGGAGGTGGACTACTCCCCCTTCATCATGGTGATGATGGTGGAGAAGATCTTGTTGTATATGTTGATGATGAACACGCCGGAGGGGGGGGTGGAGCCCTCCGGAGGTGATTCCGGCGGTGTTTCCCCCTCCGATCTTCTCCGGTGGCAGCCTTCTATCTCTCTGTTTCGTGGTTTTGTGTTTCTCCGCCGCCTCCCTCGAAACTCCTCGGGGGACTATTTTATAGTCGATTTTAGGTCAAGACGAAGTCGGTGGAGCAAAGATCGACGGCAACGGAGCATCGAGGGCTGAGATGGTGGGTCCCACGCGGCCAGGTACTGTGGCCGCGTGGGCCACCCCCTTTTGGCCCTTGAGCCTCCGTTTGTTCGGTTCCTTCGCTCCCAGGTCTTCTTCCTTCCAAATATTGATGCTCCTAAAATTGCAAGTCATTTGGACGTCGTTTTGGGTCCCTGAAACATCAAAATATAGAAAATGGGGTTTTCTGCCTGCGCAGGGTTAATTCCAGAAAAATAGGGGAACTTGTGAATTATTCCCAAATCATTATAAATCAATAATATAACCCTTATGATGCAAATATGATTGGAATATGAATAAAATAATGCAAAGTTCATGTATGTATTTTACATGCATCACGTGCGCCGGCGTAGCCGGCCGAGCCATAAGGCCACATCTGAATCGCCCCGTTCCAGGGGTGCTGAGGCGTGGGCCAGGTGAGGACGGCGCGGTGACGGCGGCGGGCGCCGGGGCCACAGGTGCAGGAGTAGCGTGTGCCGACGCGGCAGGCATTATGGGGGCGACGTCCCTAGTCGCATCTTCCTTGGCTTGCTTCTTCTTGCCTCAACCGTTGCCGCGACCATTGCCTGAGGTGTTGGAGTAGAAGGTGGAGTCGGTAGCGTGGCCGCGGCGACTCTTTTTCTTCATCTCCTGCAGCGAGAGCATGGAGCGGCACTGGGCGAAGGTCGGAATAGGGACCATGAGCGAGATGAGATCGGAGGCACCCTCGTACTTGCCGTTGAGGCCGTTGAGGCAGTGGATGATGAGCTTGGCATCGTCGACCAGCGATCCGAGATCGGCAAGGCCGTCAGCGATGGAGTTGAGTTTCTGGAGTAGTCCGTCATGGTCATGTCGCCCATGCTGATCTCCGCTAGCTCGGCGGAGAGAAGGAGCTCCGCGTTGGCCTTGTGGTCGTTGAAGACACCGTTGATGGCGTCCAAAGCTCGGCTGCGGAAGGATCTTCGCCCGGGTCATGACGGCTGATGACGTGAAACACACGTTCATTGGGAGATCCCAAGAGGAAGGTATGATGTAGTCAGCAGTAAGTTTTCCCTCAGTATGAAACCAAGGTGATCGAACCAGTAGGAGCAGTAGCACTTCAGAAGGTTGTCAACGGCTCCAGAAAAATAGCTGTTGCAGGGAGTCTGGACTGTTGACGTGGAATCTGCACACAACACAATCAAACTACTTTGCCCCAACGAAACAGTGAGGTTGTCAATCTCACTGGCTTGCTGAAAACAAAGGATTAAACGTATGGTGTGGAAAATGAGTATTAAATTGCAGAGAATGAAAAAGGAACAGTTTGCAGTTTGTGGTTGTTTAATCAGTGTAAAAGAATGGACCGGGGTCCACAGTTCACTAGTGGTGTCTCTCCATAAAAGATAACTAACATGTTGGGTGAACAAATTACAGCTGGGCAATTGACAAATAGTGAGCGCATGACAATGCATATATGACATGATGACTACTATGATATTTAATTGGGCATTACGACATAATACATAGACCGTTATCCAACAGCATCTATGACTAATAATCCACCGCCGGGTTGTCATCCGAGTCCCCCGTTGGTATTAAGTTGCAAGCAACGGATAATTGCATTAAGTAAAGTGCGTAATGTAAACAAACACATGCCTGGACATAGCATCGTTAGGTTATCCCTAGTGGCAACAGCACATCCACAACCTTAGAACTTTCTGTCACTGTCCCAGATTACGGAGACATGAACCCACTATCTAGCATAAATACTCTCTCTTGGAGTTACAAGCATCTACTTGGCCAAAGCATCTACGAGTAACGGAAAGCATGCAAGATCTTAAATAACATATAAGATAGATTGATAATCAACTTGACATAGTATTCAATATTCATCGGATCCCAGCAAACACAACATGTAGCATTACAATAATATGATCTTGATCATGTAGGGCAGCTCACAAGATCTAAACATGATGGCACAAAGTGGAGAGACAACCATCTAGCTACTGCTATGGACCCGTAGTCCAAGGATGAACTACTCACGCATCACTCCGGAGGCAGGCATGGCGATGTAGAAGCCTCCGGTGACGATTCCCCTCTCCGGCAGGGTGCCGGGAAGAGGTTCTGAACCCTCCCGAGCTAGGGTTGACGACGGCGGCGTCTCTGGAACTTTTCGTGGATATTTGCTCAGGTTTAGGGTTTTCGCGTCGGGGGGAATAAGTAGGCGAAAGGGCGGCGGCTGACGACCCCCGAGGGGCCCACACCACCCTAGGGCGCGCAGAGGGGGGCGCCCTGGTGCGTGTGGGGCCCCGTGGCTCCTCTCTGCTCCTTTGGCCTCAGGTGTGTTCTGGTAAAATAGGCCCCCGTGTTTCGTCCAATTCCGAGAATATTTCCAGACTAGCTTTTCTGGAATACAAAAACAGCAGAAAACAGGAACTGGCACTTCGGCATCTTGTTAATAGGTTAGTCCCAAAAAATGTATAAAAGTGATATAAAGTAGATGCAAAACATGTAGCAATTGGTATAAAACAAGCATGGAACATCAAAAATTATAGATACGTTTGAGACGTATCAGCATCCCCAAGCTTAGTTCCTACTCGTCCTCGAGTAGGTAAACGATAAAAACAAAATAATTTTTGAGGTGACATGCTACCATCATAATCTTGATCATATAATATTGCAAGGCACATGTAAATGAATGAAGTGATCCAAGTCAATGGTCTATAATTTGCTACCAAATAGATAATGAGTAAACAATGAATCACACAAGCTAAACGTTTTCATGAATAGTACTTTCGAGACAAGCATCAAACAGTTTTGCATAAGTGTTAACTCATAAAGCAATAGTTTCTAATAAAAGGTATTTAATCAACACAAAGGAAGAATTTAGTTTCAGCATTTGCTTCAACTTTCAACATATTTATCTCATGGATATTGTCAACACAAAGTAGTATAACAAGTCCAATACATTGCATATAACGCATGTTGTAACAAAGTTGACACTAGTGTTTGCTTGTGGAAGACAGAAAGAATAGGAAAACTGACTCAACATAAAAGTAAAAGAAAGGCCCTTCGCAGAGGGAAGCAGGGATTAAATCATGTGCTAGAGCTTTTAGGTTTTTGAAAGCATATAGAGATTGCATAAAATATTTGATACTCCTCCCAACCTTGCTAACACAAGCCATGGCTAACCGAATCCTCGGGTGCCTTCCATCAATCACATACCATGGAGGAGTATCTATTTTTGAGAGGTGTTTGTTAATTGTCAACGAATGGTAGCGGGTGAGAACAGTATTCTACCTGTCGAACGGACTTTTAAGAGCGGCTCCCATGAAGGACGTTATTTCTACCAGCAAGGCAGATCATCCCTCTTTCTCTTTGGTTTACACACATTCAGGTATTTCACTGTTTGTCATTGCTTACTGATGAATCAGGGCAAAAGTGTGAAGAGAATTAATTGGTTAAAGTTGTAATTAATTGGGACTGGGCACCCCGTTGCCAGCTCTTTTTGCAAGTTATTGGATAAGCGGATGTATATGCCACTAGTCCAGGTGTAAAAGTCCATCGACAAATAGAATAAAGAATAACCACACTAATTCCTCATGAGCTAGTAAACATTGACACAAAAAGGGAATAATAACATTTTGAATAATTTAAAGGTAGCACATGAAAAATTTACTTGGAGTGGCAAGGAAATACCACATATAGGTAGTTATGGTGGACACAAATGGCATGGATTTTGGCTCAAGGATTTGGATGCACGAGAAGCATTCCCTCTCAGTACAGAGTTTAGGCTAGCAAGGTTATGTAAGCAAACAAGAATATCAACCCGTACACCAAGTTTTATATGACAAACATATTGCAAACGTTATAAGACTTCATACCGTCTTCCTTGTTAACCAAACCCTGTTATTAGAAAATATCTAGACCTTAGAGATACCACCGATGCAAACCAAATTTTCAACAAGCTTTACGGTAGTTCTTCACTAATAGGCTTAACTCATGATGCACAATTTAATCATGATCTACTTGTTAACTCAAAACAATTGACAAGCATCAAGTTATCCATTAGTGATCTACAAGATTAAGCAAGTTTTTCCTTATACCAATTACCACATGCAACATTTTCTGAACCAACCAAACACCAATCAATTTATTTCATCAACTCTCCAAACAAATATAAGTGAAGCAAGAGAGTACTTTCTACAAAAGAAAGCTAATAGCTCTGACAAGAGATACATGAAAACAAGAGCTAAAAGCTGAACAGCGCTAGATATGAATACTCAACAAATATAAGTGAAGAATAGGAGTATTCTCATGAAAAAGCGGAGCGTGTCTCTCTCCCAATCAAGAATGCTAGGGTCCAGTCAAGCTTTATTGAAAATAAAAGTACTGAAAATAAAAACACACAGACGCTCCAAGAAAAGCACATATGATGTGAAAGAATTAAAATATAGTTTCACTAGAGATGACCTGATAATTTTGACGATGAAGAAGGGGATGCCTTGGGCATCCCCAAGCTTAGACGCTTGAGTCTTCTTGAAATATGCTGGGGAGATCCATGGGAGCCTCCCCAAGCTTAAGCTCTTCACTCTTCTTGATCCTATTATATCATCCTTCTCTCTTGACCCTTGAAAACTTCCGTCACACCAAACTCAAAGTAGATCTCATTAGAGGGTTAGTGCATAATCAAAAACTCACATGTTCTATAAAGACGCAATATGATTTGTTACTTTAAACATTAGCTACAGCCACTGATGTTATGTGAAGCTCTTCCACCCAAAAAAGAATTTCACTCAACACTAGTAAAAGAGAGAATGCAAAATAAAAAGGCATAATCTGTCTAAAACAGAACAGTCCGCAAAGACGAATTTTTTCGAGGCACTTACGACGCTCAGATCGAAAACTTGAACTAATGAAAGTTTCAGACATTCATAAAGATTACGCACAAAAAATTTCAGATTTAATTAACAATCTGGTGATTTTAGGAATTTCGTACAGTGAACAGCAAAAATCTGTTTCTGCGCAGCAATCAAAATTAAGCATCATCTTAACATTAGAGGCTACTCTTGGCACAACAATGCGAGAAAATAAAGATACAAAGGAGTTGCTACAGAAGTAAACAAACTCCTTGACTCAATAAAAGAAAAATTGCAGAAAAAAAATAATGGGTTGCCTCCCATAAGCGCTTTTCTTTAACGCCTTTTAGCTAGGCACAAAGCATGCATCAAGTATTACCAAGTGAAGAAGCATCAACATCTTACGCTTAGCTCTCTTACCTTTACCTTATCTTTAGGAAATACTTGGTTACACATAGGTGAAGAGGCGAAATTCATAGTGCCTTGGCCCATCTATTATTGCTCCAAAGCGTTTCAGCAGAGATCTTCCAAGCGTAATTTGTCCTACTCCTGCACATTCAATGACAACATAATCAATAGATATTGTTATCCCTAAGAGTTTTGTAAATACTCCTTCGCTACTCCTTGGTAATTTAATGTATTATCACCCAAGTTATCAATCTTCACATTTGGAAAGCTCCCAAAGATTTAAGGAATCATAAATTTCTTGGGCATTAAACAGAATTCAGACATGATATCACAGCGAGATGAAAAGTTTCACCATTGATAACAACTTTACTGAGGGAATCCATCCCGATGGTTCAAAATTTACTGGCACATTATCATAATGTTCACGAATCTGATTATACCCTTCTTTTAGACCAGATATATTTGTTTCAAGAGTTTAATCTATCATTTATGCTTGTCAAACCAATCAATTTTAGTGATTGGAGGGCTAGAAATTGTAATCAATTTTTTATAGCATTAAAAGCTTGATCCCCATCATACGAAGGAAATCTCCTCCTACCACAGCATCTAAAGCATATCTGTAGCAAAGAACAAGACCAAAATAAAAGCTACTAAGAAGGCTTAAAGTCATTTTAGGTTCAGTTTTAGCATAGGACTCAAATATTCTAGACCAAGCATCTTTAAAACTCTCCTCACTCCCTTGCTTGAAAGTGAAATCTCTTCTTCAGGTGACATTACTACTGGAACAGGGCTAGACATGATAACTAACAGAAAACAAAACTGAAAATAAACTAAATGCAAGTAACTAATTTTTTTGTGTTTTTGATAATTGAAAGCAAACAAGATAAAATAAAATAAACTAAGCAAGACAAAAACAAAGTAAAGAGATTGGAAGCGTGAAACTCCCCTTGCAGAAGACTGCTGTCTCCCCGGCAACGGCGCCAGAAAAATAGCTTGATGACGTGAAACACACGTTCGTTGGGAGACCCCAAGAGGAAGGTATGATAGTCAGCAGCAAGTTTTCCCTCAGAAAGAAACCAAGGTTATCGAACCAGTAGGAGCAGCAACTCTTCAGAAGGTTGTCAACGGCGCAGAAAAATAGCTGTTGCAGGGAGTCTGGACTGTTGACGTGGAATCTGCACACAACACAATCAAACTACTTTGCCCCAACGAAACAGTGAGGTTGTCAATCTCACTGGCTTGCTGAAAACAAAGGATTAAACGTATGGTGTGGAAAATGAGTATTAAATTGCAGAGAATGAAAAAGGAACAGTTTGCAGTTTGTGGTTGTTTAATCAGTGTAAAAGAATGGACCGGGGTCCACAGTTCACTAGTGGTGTCTCTCCATAAAAGATAACTAACATGTTGGGTGAACAAATTACAGCTGGGCAATTGACAAATAGTGAGCGCATGACAATGCATATATATGACATGATGACTACTATGATATTTAATTGGGCATTACGACAAATACATAGACCGTTATCCAACAGCATCTATGACTAATAATCCACCGCCGGGTTGTCATCCGAGTCCCCGTTGGTATTAAGTTGCAAGCAACGGATAATTGCATTAAGTAAAGTGCGTAATGTAAACAAACATAGACCTAACGGGACATAGCATCGTTAGGTTATCCCTAGTGGCAACAGCACATCCACAATCTTAGAAGTTTCTGTCACTCTCCCAGATTACCGGAGGCATGAACCCACTATCTAGCATAAATACTCTCTCTTGGAGTTACAAGCATCTACTTGGCCAAAGCATCTACTAGTAACGGAAAGCATGCAAGATCATAAATAACATATAAGATAGATTGATAATCAACTTGACATAGTATTCAATATTCATCGGATCCCAGCAAACACAACATGTAGCATTACAATAATATGATCTTGATCATGTAGGGAGCTCACAAGATCTAAACATGATGACACAAAGTGGAGAGACAACCATCTAGCTACTGCTATGGACCCGTAGTCCAAGGATGAACTACTCACGCATCACTCCGGAGGCAGGCATGGTGATGTAGAGCCTCCGGTGATGATTCCCCTCTCCGGCAGAGTGCCGGGAAGAGGTTCTAGACCCTCCCGAGCAAGGGTTGACGACGGCGGCGCCTCTGGAACTTTTCGTGGATAATGGCTCGGGTGTTTAGGATTTTCGCATCGGGGGGAATAATTAGGCGAAAGGGCGGCGGCTGACGACCCCCCTGGGGCCCACATGTGCCCTCGGCGCGCCAGGGGGGCGCCCTGGGTGCGTGTGGGGCCCACGTGGCTCCTCTTCGTTGCTCATTTGGACCTTCAGGTGTGTTCTGATAAAATAGGTCCATCCGTGAAATTTCGTCCAATTCCGAGAATATTTCCTGACTAGCTTTTCTGGAATACAAAAATAGCAGAAAATAGGAACTGGCACTGCGGCATCTTGTTAATAGGTTAGTCCCAAAAAATGTATAAAAGTGATATAAAGTGGATGCAAAACATGTAACAATTGGTATAATATCAGCATGGAACATCAAAAATTATGGATACGTTTGAGACGTATCAACGGCGTCGAGGATCGGCAAGGAGACCGAGCCGTATATCCAAGAGACCACCGTTGCATCTAGGAGAGACTACTCCGGCGGTGGTGAGGACGGGGAGAGGCCGTCGAGGTGATCGAGGAGCGCGTACTTGCGGATGGCCACCCGAAAAAACGTGCACCACTAGCGATGAACGCCGGTGTCCAGCGCAAGTTCCACGGGGACGTGCCCCTTGATGCTTGAGAGGCCAACGGCCTGAGTGGCGGGGGGATCTCCTTGTTGGCGGCGGCGGCCCTAGATTTCGCCTGGGCGTCCTCGAGCTCCTTGGCTGCCACGAGCTCGCGCTGCTTGGTGGCAGCGGCTTCGCGCTCATCGTCGGAGCTCATGGCGGCGGCGGCGGAAGAGAAGGGGGGTTAGGGTTGGGTGGTTTCGGAGGAGGCAGCGGAAGGCGGCGGCGTAGGTCCTAGGCTAGGGTTTTGCGTCTGACACCATGTAAGATAGGGGAAACCACACATTGTGGTGCCTTGTATTGCTCATTATATAGGAGGATTACAAGGAGTCCTAGTCGCATACAACACGGACATATACAAAAGGAATACACGCTACATGACCGTATACCTATACAAACACGATACGGTCACATATTCTATCACAATCTACTTTTCTTTAAGTTTTTTTTTTTGTAAACTTGCATGTATATGGTGTTTTAAGCTAACCTTATGACTAAAAGTAAGATTGTATGTTCTACGAAATAATTCACCAATACCTTTAAGCCTAAGCCAAGCATGTCCTCAAAATTTAATCTTACAACCTTCACCACCAATTCTTTCACAACACTAATAAAAAATGTCAGTAACTTGAACAAAGGTCAGTGTTCAATTCTGAATCATTTGATGAGAAGTGTATACTCCGAATGTGTACGATGAGAAACTGAGTGGTAAAAAGTGGAATTGGCTCTTTTACTTCTTTACCATTGTCTTAAACGAGTCAGCAATCGGTTAACATAGAAAATTATGTTCTCGATATCGGTATAGACATATATAGAAAAGCAACTACTCATCCAACGGCTGAAATCACCTTGGGATCTCTCTTTCTTCCAGGAATCGAACTATCCAGCGACCCTGTTTGGGAGTACGGCAACTACAAGTGCAACAGTGGAATGGGTAAATGGGAGGCAGGGTTGTAGGTGAATGGAGACAGCTAGGGCTAATCCCACTATTACGCCGGCCATGCAGGATTGCGAGAAGAGCTGAAGCCTACAGCGCGTTACTGACTCGCCGCAAGAGCAGTACCTGCCGGCAGGGAAATTTTAAACCAGAGTTAACGTACAGTCTCATGCACACTTACAGCTTGCAATAACCTTACTCGCTAGCTACTGTTTGATGAGCTAATAAAGATCTGTACATTTATACTGATCATGAAAGAAAAATAATAATATATATGTAGGTCAGTTGGTATGGGCCTGCGGGCTTGGATCGGCTCTCCTATACGTACGCCTGCGCTGGGCCTTCCTGGTTGGCTTACCACTGTGGTACTACTTTGGACTCGTGGAGACACACGGGCCATGGAGTATTTTACATTGCTTCTCTGCTCTTGTTCCCCTCCCATAATAAATTTTCTTGTCTACCCGATTAATTCGACCCACCACAAAGAATAGGAAAAGAAGAAACATTTGGGACGGTCTCTGCGATTAAACTGATGCTCGATCACTGGCAAAAAGAAGTACCAGCACTCGAGCAGTACGAAAGAGAGGATATGTTCCCATGAAAGAAATGCCACCAGGCAGCCCAGGCCCAGCATCTGCGTTATCGTCTCCCCTGATCCTTGAATAATTATTTTGTTCGATGTTGCCGCTGCTGCAAACGCCATGATGCAGGCATGAGAGAGCACTAGACAGAGGCGCATGGATGCACCTCCTCTGGGGTCTGAACATCCGTGCCGGTACGACTGTTGTTGCTCGGGTTAGCATCAAATTATTGGCATCAATTGAGGTTGCCACAGCAGTGCCCACGTACGCGCGCCACTGCTGATCCATCTTTCAGTGACTCCACTGAGATCGATGGAGGAAATCCACGCATGAGGAACGTACCGATCGAGTCGCTAGGGTATGCCCCAGCGCTTGAATGCCAAATTATTGAGTCCATCACAACTCAATCACGCCCCACGTACACAATCCATCGATCGCTGACTGTTCTTCTAGATCGGATGCCGCTCGCTGCTACAGAAGCTCCACGGCCATGGTGGCTATAGACTGAAGGTGTTTTACTCGATCGATCGTATATGCGCGCAGTCCGATGATCGAACTGGAGGCGAACCAGATGTCCACGGACCCCAGAAGCTCCCTGCTGCACGCAGGGCGGCATTTAATCCAACAAGAAGCAGGATTATGACCCTTAATTAATTAGTGTGTGCCACCTAGCATCCCATGGGCCATGGCTAGATGCAATGTGAAGAGCCAGATGACTGACCAAGCCGTGTTCCAAAAGAAAGATGACTCACCAAGTGACGATATTATTATTTCTCAGTTTTGTTGATACATGGCCGGATTGGCTTCTGCATCTAGCTTCTTCTTGCAACAAGGGCTAATTGACGACATGCCCTAATTACATATTGCACACGGTCCAAAAGGCTCATCACAAGGAACACGGCCGGGCTCGTTGCCATTGACCAGTCACCGATCGCGACGCAGAAGACACATCGCAAACGTAGATACAGCCATCTGCACTGTGAACTGCGATGCACAAGGTAGCTGATAGGGAACATTCAAATTCCTCATTGCACACAATCACCCTTTCGGACTGTGACCCATTGCGAGACATTGAAAGCTGCCAGAATCATGTCGTGTGCAATGTAACACAAACAGTACGAGACATCTCACATATTTTGCAGCAACAACATACTTCACTAACCATATAGAGATGAATAAGATAACTTGGACTGTTCTCTTTTCCCCTCGCGTCGCCCCCCCCCCCCCCCCCCCCCCCAGGCGGCGCTAGGGGCGACGTTCCAGCGCCGCTCATCGATCCCGTCGGCGCGCCCTGCCGCTGCTGTCGCCGGCATCGGCCGCGGCGGTGGCGGCACCCCTTCGCTGCTGCCAAAAGGCGGCCGGAGGGGACGTCCTCGACTGGTGGGAGGCCGGCCCGTGGGGGCGGCGGCGGCCGGGGCAGAGGAAGCCGAGCCGGCGGGCTCGGGTGGAGGCGGCTGCTACGCAGGTTGCTGACGGCGATGCAAGGAGGAGGCAGCGCCGTCGCTGCGTCTGCGGTCGTGGCCAGGTTCAGTGGGCTTGGCGGGCCCGATCTGGGCCCGTCGGGCCCGAGCTGTGGCGGCGCGTGGGGAGGTCCGTCCCGGTCTTGTGGGCGTGGCGCGGATGCCAGTGGAGCGCCGGGGCGGCGGCCCCGGGGTCGCGATGGTGCTGGGGATGTGGCGGCCTGGCTTCTCCTCGACGCGGAGGTCGCGTGGAGGCCGTGTCGGAGCCGGGCCGCCTCGGAGGGCCATGGCGGGAGGCAGGCTGGCCGGGGCGTGGCAGCCCTGGTTGGTTCCTGCAACTCCGTTGCAGAGGTGTGCCGCGGAGGGCGTTGGGAGCTTGGCGTGTGGACGCTGGATGTGGTGATTGGCGGCTGGCCGGTCGGGCTGCACGGGCAGGCGCAGGGCATGTCGTCGTCGAGCGAAAACTCTGCTGCGGGTTTCCGGCGCAGTCGGTTTCCCTCCTTGGAGGCACCGTCGAGACGCGATGACTGCCTTCTGCTCGTGCCACTTCGGGGAAACCCTAGATCTTCCGGGATCGGGCGGTGGTGGCGTCCTGCGTCATGTTCCCCCTTGGGGGCATCGTTCTTGAAGTGTGTCCGGACGGAGGGACCTGTGGTTGCGGGAGTGTGGCGTCGAGGGTGTCGAGACTGGTGTGGCGGTGGCAGCAGCGGCTGTCTTTTAGGCCGGGGCGGCGGCCTCGGATGTTGGTACGACGTCCGTGGTCTGCGAGCAGCTCTCCCTGGGCAGCTTGGGCTGCGGGTGGCTGGTTCGTGCGGCGTCGTGGCTCGGTTGCGAGCGGTGCTATGTCGGGACGGCGGTCCCGGAAGGGGGTGTTGGCGGCGAGGCTGTCGAGGCTGCTTGGGCAGCGGCAGCGGCGGTTGCCTTTTAGGCCGGGGCGGCGGCCCCGGATGTTGGTACGGCGGCCGTGGTCTGCGAGCGGCTTACCTGGTGCAGCTTGGGCTGTGGGTGACCGAGTCGTGCGGTGTCGTGGCTCGCGTGCGGGCGGTGGCATGTCGGGGCGGCGGCCCCGGAAGGTGGTCCAGGTGGTTTGCGCAGGGCGTGATGGAGAGTTGGATGTCGGGGTGGCGGCTCCGACTCTTTCTGCATCATCGAGGGTGTTTCTCCTTGTGTCGTGTGGGCGACAAGGTTGCTCTCGGTGCTGTTCGTCGTCGAGGCTCCCGGTGGTGGCCGCTTTCATCTGCGACGGAGCGTCCCGTACCTGCTCCTCCCATAGCAGTTGCGGATTCTTCTCTCCGGCAAGGGTGTGTTGTTGGCCGTCCGGCCGTGGAGTGGTTGTTGTGTGGGCTTTGCCCCGTCGTATTCGTTGTATGGTTTTCGCCCGGTTTCTCCCTCTAATAAACCGGACACCTTCTGCTTAATTAATGAATAAGGCAAAGCTTTTGCCTTCGGTTTCAAAAAAAAAAAAGATAACTTCCTTTCATTCACAACATCTATCAATTCACAACCAACGCATAGCAGCTCGCATCCCCTTACTAATGTGTTAATACATGTTATTAGTAGAAAACGAGACCCAATATTGTTCTTGGTTAATTACGTGTTTATCTTTAGATGAAATATTAATTTCCAAATAGGTGTTTGTCCGAAAAATTCTTCTTCTACAGATTTCCTTTCGTTTTGAAATATTATCAATAAATAACGCTCCAATGAATCCTTTGACGCAACGCAAACCCAAGTAAGAAGTGTCACTTTATCTAATTTAAGAGGCTCTTTTTTTTTGCGAAAGAATTCAAGAGGCTCTCTTATCCATGGTTTATCAGATAATTTGAAAAAAATGAACTAATTAAACTTATAGTTACTTTCTCTTTTGGAAAATTAACTTATGCACCAATGTTATTTAAGAGATGTCCGCGGGACACTACCGGAGAAAATACGTACTGTGGTGTTTCATGAATAATGACGCTAATAGGAAATTTTGTTTTACGAGTAAGAACATCAACATATCCAATAAATCATGTAGGTTCAACATATAATCATGTAGGTTGTACCTGTACCTTTGATGTCTACCTGTTCAATGAAATGAAACGCAAAGTCTTTGCGTTTTCTCTAAAAAAAAACATATAATCTACCCGCTAGTTAAATTAACATCTTTGTTTTACCATTTTCAAAAGGGAGCAATATCTTATTTAATTTCTTCGTAAAGAATGTAAGGAACATCACTACACTAGTAGAAAAAAAACCATCCGTCCCGGTTCCAGAGGCCCTTTGGTCCCAGTTTTACAACCGAGACTAAAGGGTCGGGACAAAAGGGGGGGGGGGCGCCTTTCGTCCCGGTTGCTTACGAACCGGGACGGATGGGCCTCCACGTGGGCAACGTGGGGCGCGCCTGGCGGGGACCCTTCGGTCCCGGTTGGTAACACCAACCGGGACCAAAGATTTTTGTTTTTTGTTTTTCTGCTGATTTATTTTTTAGGGGTTTTGATTTTTTGTTTTCCAATTAATTATTTTTTACGAAGATCACGTTGCGCAGACGACAAGTCATACACATAAAGTATACAATACACCGAGGTCACGTTTGATTCATACATACATAAGCCCACAAGTTTATACTACACCGACATCACGTTTCTCACACGTCGATATCACGTCAATTACATTGGAGGCAAAATATAATTGAATTGCTTTTCTTCAGGACCTCCGAGTTCAAAAATCCCGCCAATTCTTCTTGCATTGCTTTTAGGCGCTTCGTTGGTATGAGCTGGTCCCGCATTCGATCCATCTAGATCAATATGAATATGTGAGTTGTTTATAACTATATATATGAAATCATCAAAAAATAGTTTATGAATGGAACTCAACACAATATGGTAATAAAAAATTGGGAATAGTGTATACATACTTCAGTTGTTCTGGCTTCTCTATTCCGCTCACTGACAAAAGAGCGCATGTACTCGAAAACGTAGTATGCACATAAATTAGTCCCTTGTGGCTGCCTCAGAAACCACTTTACAAAAAATAGAATTTAATCAAATAATAATTAAGCATGATAATGGTATTGAAACTAGAATTAAAGAGTTGCGCGGACCTATATATATAGTACTACTTACCTTGGTGGTATAAAAATACAGCTCCGGTTTCCAATTCCCTAGAACCTTCACGATGAATCGTTTCCAAACCCTGCCCGCCAAAAGAAAATGATTAAAGAAGTTATTAATTACTTGATATCAGAAAATGAATGAAAGAGGTCGATATAGAGCGATAATGATTGAAATTACCTCTGGAGCATATCTTGCAAGCTTTGGTACTCCTCCATATCTTTCCTTAATGAGTCCATGACTTGAACGACTCCTTGGTCAACTCTAATAATTAGCAGAATCCAGTGGAATCTGTGCACGTTTATATGTCCATGACTCATCGATTACACTAAACATCGAGTAAGCAAAATAGAATGTGTAGAAGGTACAGTAACACTCACTTGAAGGCGTAAGGAAAAAGTATTTCTGCGCAGGTATTTTGTTTCACTAACCACTAGAGCAAGTTTTTCTCTGTGTCCGCGGGATGCTTATTTACGGTCACTTCATGAATATAATATGGGTCAATGAACCCAGTGTCATAGATGCGGCGGTCTCTGCATTCGACAATCTTCATTCGGCATAATGAACGAGCAGAGCTAGAGACTTAATTAAATTGCAGAAGTAAATCACTTACAAACAATGGCAACTGATGAGGGCTTTGTCGAGGGCGTCTTGATTGAATAACTGAAAATTTTCAGAAAACGGAATATACATCGCGTCATCCGTGAAGTAATGCTCTTTCTTATATGACGCCCAGAAGAACTCATGCCCGGCCGCTGCGGCGTTCTCGTACCACTGATGCAATCGACGCAATTGTGTTGTTAGAGAATTGATCTGCTCCGGTCTGACTAGGGACCTCGCGTAGACATATGTCCATGCATACTGATACTCTATGGGGTCGCCTATGGTGCCAGTATCGTGGTGTACTTCCTTATCGGGCATCACCTTGAGCGGGGGGATCGACTGATTTGCCTGTTCTCCGAGCTGGGCCACTTGTTTCCCGCATTTTGCCGTCTGCATCCGCTCCCTCTTTAGGCGATATGCCGCCTCCTTCTCCTCCTTCTCTTGACTAATTGTCTTCTCAATAACACGATCATAGTCATCTCGCAATTTAGGCGGCTGTGGCGGTCCACACGATATATTTTTCAAACATATCTCAACTTTTTCCGGTGGTATTATCTCCTTTGGCGGGGCCGTTTCAGAGTTAATTGTCTTTTCACATTGGCACACACCGACTCGTCGAGTTCCTCTGGAGTCAAGTCGTGTTTAGCAACTCGCGTTCCTCTCGAGTTAACTTATCTGCACTTCTGCTCGTCGACGGGAAGTTCAGTTTCCGCTTTAACGAGAAGGACTTAGCAGTGGGCGCAATCGACGGACGGGACGTCGCGGGCGATGGACTCGCGACGGACGGGGCGTCGAGGGATGGAGCTTGATGTGGGGGGATGGATCTTGATGTGGGGGGGATGGATCTTGATGTGGCGATGGACTGCTAGTCGGAGGAGTCGGTGGCCTTGGGGCCAAGTTTGGAAACACGATGTTTTTCTTGTTCCAGATAGCGATACCCTTCTCGACTTTTCCCAGTGTCTTCTCGTCGTCACCTCCAGGAATGTCAAGGTCCAGATTAGCATATAACGGCACAACTTCATCCACCCCGACACGTGCATAGCCAGCTGGAATCCCACCGAGATGGTAGCTTGCTCCAGATTGATTAGGTAAAGCATAGCCGACCGCCACCTTGAAGGACATGTTCTTCATTGACATATGTAGCTCACAGTCTGTCTTCTCCGTGATATCATCCACGGGGTAGTGAGCCGCCGGCGGTTTGAATTCAGAATTTTCTAGATGCGTGGAACCCACGCTGCTTTTCCGCTGATCAGATGGGGCGGCTTCGACGACAGGACCTTCTAGCTGCAGCTGAGGTGCCCTTTGCTAACTAAGTGAGTCTAGTTGCTCCTGCTGCTGCTGCACCTTGCGTTCCAATGCTGATAACCGGTCTGCCTCCTGCTTCTTCTTTCTCTGACGGCTTCTATAAGTATGAGCGTCTTCCGGAAAACCTTGCTTCAAGGTGACACCGACTCCATAGCCTCGTAATCGTCCGACGTGTTCAGGATTCCCGAGTGCCAGTGACAGCTCGTCTTTCTCTCTGTCGACCACGTACACTCCCCTTCGAACTTTATCTATTGCGTCCACAAGTTCTTTGGTTATATACTCAATTTTGTCCTTCCATCTTCCCTGAGCAACAATCAGCCCTGTCTCTGGGTCCAACCCTGCCCCATGCGCGAACAACCAAAACTTGGACCTCTCGGGCCAGTCCGCTGTCTGTGGAATGATCCCGTTATCAAGCAGTTTTGCTTCAAAGGCTTCCCACTTAGGCACGGCAGCCTTGTAGCCACCTGCCCCCAAAGTGTGGTGATATTCCTTCTTCGCAGCATTTAACTTATTTGTTTGCGATCGGGGCACAGCGGCCTCCGATTTTCTTTGCTTCACAAATGTGGGCCACTGCTGTTGTATCTTCACTAGTGGATCACGTGTTGTATCTTCACAACGTCGTGGCAGCCTGGCGGCAGGGGTCGAGGGGCGGCACGTCGGGGAAGAATGAGGAAGAATAAATGGGCGGAACCGCTCAAATCCACGCGAAAAGGACCTTTGGTCCCGGTTCCAGACACGAACCGGGACCAAAAACCCTTTGGTCGCGGTTGGTAACACCAACCGGGAACAAAGGTCTGTCTGGGCCGTTGGTAACACCAACCGGGAACAAAGGTCTGTCTGGGCCGCAAAAATTTCGCGCGAAGACCAGCGGGCCTTTGGTCCCGGTTAGTGTTACCAACCGCGACCAAAGGCCTTTTTTTTCTTGTTTCTTTTTCTAGTTTCTATTTCTGTTTTCTTTTTTCGTTTATTTTATATACTTTGAGTTACATGCGTTTTGAATTGTTTTTTTCTAGTTTCTTTTAAAATGTTCCAATATTTAAAAAACATATATTTTCTTATTTATTTTATATCTATTAATTTAATTATCTAAAAATTGTAATAATTATCTCTTTATTTTTAAAACATCCTTTTTTATTTCTGAAAAACATATCTTTTTCTTATTTATTTTATATCTATTAATTTAATTATCAAAAAATTGTAATAATTATCTCTTTATTTTTAAAACATCCTTTCTTATTTCTGAAAAACATATTTTTTTCTTATTTATTTTTATCTATTGATTTAATTATCTAAAAATTGTAATAATTATCTCTTTATTTTTTAAACATCCTTTCTTATTTCTGAAAAACATATATTTTCCTTATTTCCTATTTTTTGCAATAGTTTCTTTTATATATATTTAATTTAAATGTTCAATAATTCAAAACATTTTCTGTTTACTAATATAGTTTGAATGAAAAATGCATTTACTAATATAGTTTGAATTAAAAATGCATTTACTAATATAGTTTGAATTGAAAATGCATTTACTAATATAGGCAACGCTGGGGGAGGACACGTGACTGACCCGCCTTTAGTCCCGGTTGGTAACACCAACCGGGACTAAAGAATCACACGGATCGTGTGTTTCTTTCAAACGCTAGTGCGCCGTTGGATCAGGGGTGTGTTTCTTTTGAGGGCTTGTGAGCCATTGGATTTTTAGAACCGTGTGTTTCTTCGTGAGCTACATGACCCTATATATAGCCCCCTCCCGGGCACTCACGACACTCATTATAGTTCAGTTTGGTATACGAAGCATTCGGACTCCCTGCATACGCCCAACGCTGCATTTTGATATGCGGGCACTCACGAGCCAGCGTTGGGCTGTATGCAGGAGAAACCATGTGTTTTGTTCTATCTACAAAATCCTTCAGTTCGTCGACCGAATACAAAATCCCCAAGGTGCTGCCCTCTCCCTCCCCTACCTAGGTGTTTGATCAAATTCCCCACTCATTTTTTCAGATCTCGACGACGATGTCTGGCCTGTTGGATGCGATGGGCGATGTCCGGGACTGGGCTCCGCCGGGCTGGCACTGGGAGGTGGTATCTTCTGGGACGCGTCGCTTGGTGGGGAATCCGGGTGACATCGTCGACCCGGATCTTGTTTGGTGGAAGTCGCGTGGGCCACACTCGGTGCAGAGGGAGCCAGCCCCCGAGGAGGTGGTACGTCGCCGTATCAGGGAGAAGAACGAGCACGTCAATCGCTATGTGTTTATGTTGGATACGCCAGCGGTGTATGAAAGTAGATGGATGGTTCTTCATAGGGATCCTTCTCACGTGAGTATTGCCCCTGTGATGGTTCCTGCTCTTTGGGTGCACAGCACCGGCCGCTCAGCACCCCGTGGCTTAGGACCCGGCAAAAGTTAGTGATATTATTTGTGATGTATTATGGTTAAATAAAAATGGAACCGAGCTATGTAACTGGATTAAATAAAGATGTATGCCTGATAACTACAGAAATCGTGTGTTTTATCGAGCGCTTGTGAGCGCCGTTGGAGTTTAGAGTTTTCTTCCGAGTTTTCACAACACAGTTACATAAAGGTTTAATATATTATTACACATCACAGTTACTTCTTCTTCGTGTGTGTCCCTTTCTTCTGATTGCGCCGCAACCATGGACAATCTTCATCATTTAACTTGATACTTGGGTCAATGTTCACTTTGAAGGGCGGAATTTCATGAAACTTATTGTAATCTTCTGACATGTCTGTCTTGTCCTCCACTCCCACGATGTTTCTTTTTCCTGAAAGAACTATGTGGCGCTTTGGCTCATCGTATGATGTATTCGCTTGCTTATCTTTTCTTTTTTCGGTCTGGAAGACATGTCCTTCACATAGAAAACCTGAGCCACGTCATTGGCTAGGACGAATGGTTCGGTGTCGTACCCAAGATTCTTGAGATCCACCGTAGTCATTCCGTACTTCGGGTCTACAGGTTGAACCATTTGCACCAGAACAAAGGTACCTTGAAAGAAGGTCCATAGTCAAGTTCCCATATCTGCTCTATGTAACCATAATATGTGTCCTTTTCCCATTGTTGTTTGTTGCATCAAAGCGGACACCACTGTTTTGGTTGGTGCTCTTTTTATCTTGGTCGGCCGTGTAAAATGTATTCCCATTTATCTCGTACCCTTGAAAAGTCAATATAGTCGAAGATGGTGCTTTGGCCAACAAGTATAGCTGTTCTTCAACAGTGTGTCATTAATGAGACGTGTTTGCAACCACCCGCTGAAAGTCTTCATGTGTTCTCTTTCAATCGATTCTTCAGGCTGCTCCGGGCATTTAGAGCGTAAACTATTCATGTGTTCCTTGATATACGGAGCCACCAAGCTGGAATTATGTAGAACTGTGTAGTGTGCTTGATTGAAAGAATCCCAGTCCTTACACATTATTGCTTTCTTTCCTAGCGTGCCTTTTCCACGCAGTCTCCCCTCATGGCGCGATTGAGGAACACCGATCGGCTTAAGGTCAGGAATAAAGTCAACACAAAACTCAATGACCTCCTCTGTTCCATAGCCCTTGGAGATGCTTCCTTCTGGCCTAGCACGGTTATGAACGTATTTCTTTAAGACTCCCATGAACCTCTCAAAGGGGAACATGTTGTGTAGAAATACAGGACCGAGAACGTTAATCTCTTCGACTAGGTGAACTATGAGGTGCGTCATAATATTGAAGAAGGATGGTGGGAACACCAACTCGAAGCTGACAAGACATTGGACCACATCCTTCTGTAAACTTGGTAGAGTTAATGGATTGATCACCTTCTGAGAAATTGCATTGAGAAATGCACATAGCTTCACAATGGGTACTCGAACATTTTCCGGTAGAAGCCCCCTCAATGCAATCGGAAGTAATTGTGTCATAATCACGTGGCAGTCATGAGACTTTAGGTTTTGGAACTTTTTCTCTGCCATGTTTATTATTCCCTTTATATTCGACGAGAAACCAGACGGGACCTTGATACTGCTCAGGACTTCAAAAAAGATCTCCTTCTCTTCTTTGGTAAGAGCGTAGCTGGCAAGACCTTGATACTTCTCTGGATTCAGGTGGTCGTCTCGTTCGTGCATACGTTGGTGGTCCTGCCGTGATTCCGGTGTATCTTTCGTTTTCCCATACACGCCCAAGAAGCTTAGCAGGTTCACGCACAGATTTTTCGTCACGTGCATCACGTCGATTGCAGAGCGAACCTCTAGGATTTTCCAATAGGGTAGCTCCCAAAATATAGAGCACTTCTTCCACATGGGTACGTGTCCATCAGCGTCATTCGGAACAGATAGACTGCCAGGACCCTTTCCAAAGATTACTTTTAAATCCTTGACCATGTCATATATAACATCACCATGAGGGAATTTAGGATTCGTCCGGTGATCTGCCTCACCTTTGAAATGCTTGCCTTTCTTTCTTACGGGATGCTGTTTTGTAAGAAATCGACGATGCCCCAGGTACACATTCTTGTTTCCCAAATGTATACTTTCAGTCTCACTTAAACAGTGCGTGCATGCATTGTATCCCTTGTTTGACTGTCCTGAAATGTTACTAAGAGCAGGCCAATCATTGATGGTTACAAACAGCAACGCTCGTAGGTCAAATTCCTTTTGTTCGTGCTCATCCCACACAGGTACACCTTCGTCACGCCACAACTGTAAAAGTTCTTCAACCAATGGCCTCAGGTACACATCAATGTCGTTGCCGGGTTGCTTCGGGCCTTGGATGAGCACTGGCATCATAATGAACTTCCGCTTCATGCACAACCAAGGAGGAAGGTTATAGATACACAGAGTCACAGGCCAGGTGCTATGACTGGAGCTCTGCTCCCCGAAAGGATTAAAGCCATCTGTACTTAGACCAAATCTTAAGTTCCTTGCGTCAGCTGCAAATGTCGGGAACTCCCTGTCGATTTTTCTCCACTGCGACCCATCAGCGGGGTGTCTCAGCATCAGGTCTTTCTTACGGTCTTCTTTGTGCCATCGTAACAACTTTGCATGCTCTTTGTTTTGGAACAAACGTTTCAACCGTGGTATTATAGGAGCATACCACATCACCTTGGCAGGAACCCTCTTCCTGGGGCACGGCTCGCCCTCAACATCACCAGGGTCATCTCGCCTTATCTTATACCGCAATGCACCGCATACCGGGCATGCATTCAAATTCTCGTACTTCTCACCGCGGTAGAGGATGCAGTCATTGATGCATGCATGTATCTTCTGCACCTCTAATCCTAGAGGGCAGACAACCTTCTTTGCTTCGTACGTACTGGGGGGTAATACGTTATCCCTTGGAAGCATCTTCTTTATTATTTTCAGCAAATTTTCAAATCCCCTGTCAGATGTACCATTCTCTGCCTTCCATTGCAGCAATTCCAGTGTGGTACCAAGCTTTTTCTGGCCATCTTCGCAAGTTGGGTACAACAATTTTTTGTGATCCTCTAACATGCTCTCCAACTTCAACCTCTCGTTTTCACTTCCGCTGTTTATCTGTGCATCAAGAATGGCCCGACCAAAATCATCATCGGGCTCATCAACAATGGGCTCATCAACAATGGGCTCTTCTTCAGCTTCGTCTTCCCCCATTGTAGTATCACCGTCTTCAGTGAACGTAGGATAGTTGTCATTATCCTCTTCTTCTTCATTTTCTTCCATTATAACCCCTCTTTCTCCGTGCTTGGTCCAACAATTATAACCGGACATGAAACCGGACTGCAACAGGTGGACGTGAATGGTTTTTGAGGTAGAGTAATCCTGCGTATTCTTGCAGACACTACATGGACAAGAAATAAAACCATTCGACGGCTTGTTTTTCTCAGCCACACGGAGAAAACTATGCATGCCATTAATATAGTCGGGACAGCGTCGGTCACTGTACATCCATTGCCGGCTCATCTGCATTATATAAATATATCAAAAACCATTACACTACATCATGAATATATAATAGTGACCAAATTAATTAATACAAGTTCATCACATTAAAACCAAAGTAAAGTAAATGTAATACATAGTTCTCATAAAACATACATTAATTGAAACTAACATACAACTATCTAAAGAATTTAAATCCAACAACAAATGCGATCAAAATCGCAACTAAGGTAATTACTGAACCAACAGCATAATGATACCAAGCCTCTTGACTAATGGCATATTTTCTAATCTTTTTAATCTTCAAGCGCATTGCATCCATCTTGATCTCGTGAGCATCGACGACGTCGGCAAGCTTGAACTCGTGTTCATCGATGATGTCGGCAAGCTTGAACTCCAATTTCATCTTCTCTTCTAGGCATTGGAGACGAAGATCTTCACTTCTTTTCAATTTTGCTTTCAAATCATTGTTTTCTTTTACAAAAAACTCGACAATAGGGTCGGTTGGAATTTCCGGTTCAACTACCTCCTAGATAAAAGCGTCTATGTCAAGTTGGTAGGTATAGTTGTTATAAACACGAAATGAAACAAATAGTTATAAAAATATACCACATCCGAATCATAGACCGGACGAGGGCCGACGGGGGCGGATATCAAAACCATGACACTATACATATAAAAAAACATAAGAAAATTATACAAGAAATAACTATGCATTTAAATCATACAAGTAATTTTTCTTTCAAATAAAAGATAAAAAAGAGGCTCACCGAGGTGGTGCCGGTCACGGGACGGCGGGCTATCGACGGCGGTGAGGACGGGACGACACTAAAACCACAAATAATAAATTAATTTGAGCTCAAAATGCATATAAAAAATGAACTCTCTAACTTAGGCATTTCATCAAACACCTAGCTAGCACTACAAAATGAAATGAGCTAAACTAGCAATGAAATGAGCTAAAGTTGCAACGCCGGAGGAAAGGATGATGTTGCTAACCCTTGAATAGATGGGGTGCCTTCAATCTTCACAAATGGTGAAAAAAAATGGGGATTAACTTGAGTGATGGAGAGGAAATGGAGGAGAAAATGGTGATGAACTCGAGCTCAAAATGGAGATGGAGCTTGGGGTGGAAGATGATATATGCAGGGGAGACTCTTTGGTCCCGGTTCGTGTTACGAACCGGGACGAAAGGGTGAGCTGGGCCCGGCTGTGCACATGCCGCGACCCTTTGGTCCCTGACAATTCTGCTGCATCCTATTCGTCTCGGTTCAATAGTTTGGGGGGATAAAAGGCCCAAACGGATGGGTGTTTTTCTACTAGTGCTAACACTGGCACAAAAATCAAACTACCCATGATACAAGATGTTCTCGTAGCAACAAAAAATAACAGGAGTATCAGTCTTACCAAGTTTCATTCAACTAATAATTCGGGTGGACTCCACAATTCTATATTAGCAAATAAAGTAAAGGAAATTGAAATAAACGGTGATCAATTTGTCCCACTCCTCAAATTGCCTAGGAGTTCTCAAGGACGACGGGATATTTCTATTTCAAAAATTCCAAAAAAAAATCAATAAATAACTTCGTGTTCATATGTTAGTGGACCCAAAGCAAAGTACATCACAATACCCATACTACCCATGATTAAATCCCGAAAAACCTACCCAATTTCTATTAAGATTAATCTATACTTATTATCAAACAAACCCCACTAACTCCAATTAATGATTCTATCTCAGCATGCATGTTATCCACATCACTTTTTACTCTTTTACTCAACCAATTGTCCACGTCATCCCACTAAAATTCATTACTTATTGTCTATTTCTACATGCAATCATCCAAATCATCTTTTTCTTTACCCATTAAATTGTTCACGTCATTCTTCTTTTACCGTTCAAATGATAAAATCACACAATCCCGATATGTAATAACAAATTAAATCATGTGCTAGGGAAACATCGGAATTAGTTTTCCCAATCAAGTAAACTTTTTTGCTTGCATATTTCTATAGTCAACTACATATTTCATGTGTTTATTAGATTTCTTAAAAAATACCCGCTGCAACGCACGGGGTTCATTCTAATATCTAGTTACGTAGAAAGTTGCAGCGTTTGCTTTAGGTTTTGGGGACCTCATTACTTCCCTATGTAATGAATTCAAGATTTGAGAAAAAATTCTTGCCACTTTGTTATTCTATCCTCAATTCATCACAACGCATTGATCTCCTTTAAGACCATAGATGGTGAATAACATCTACTCAATGTTCGCACATTACATTTTGAGAATTACAACACAAAAAATAAAGTAAACCATAATTCAATACAACTTTCTGTGAAACCATCCATGAGTTCTCCCATGTCCTCAAGAAATAATTAAACTACTCACAATTCAAAAATATAAGAATTATCATGGGCATAATGATTTACCACATAAATAATTCACACAATAAATACACGATATCAATCAACCATAAGAAAGGACATCGAAAAGTGATTACACAGTCCGTTCTAAACCAACTGCGAATGGAGGACATCAAACGAATATGGATATGGTGCTTGATGTTATTGTAAAAACAGAAAGAGTATATATGGGACAATGAAGTAACGTAAATGGCGTGCCCAATGACCATTCCGGACGTCGGATATACTTGCATGGGGGACACAATATTTTACTTAACTGAGTTCAGCCGTGTCCACGTTAGATAGAGGGCACAATATTTTTGTTAACTGAGTTCAGCCATGTCTCGTGGACAAGTGAGATGCCTAATCCCATTGATAGACCTCTGATAGACAAAAGTGACAACCCGATGATGCATCAAGGGAACCCAATGACACAAAACACACTAGTACAGAACGACACATCGGAAACGGGCCAAAAACCCCTTCGGCAACGGAGAAAGGGTCCGTGTCCCCGCCTCTGTCACTGATGTGAAGGCCTTCATCGGTAACGGAGGCCAAAAACCGTTTCCGATGAGGTCTCCATTTGGCAACGGTTGTGCGCAGACCTCCGTTTCTTAGTTTTCCTTCATCAGATACGGAGTTTGCCATCCACCCGTTTGCACTGAGTATTTCTCATATTTCGGTTACATGATGCCACGTTTACAAATGCCACTAGATACTTAAAATCTCACAGCACAAGCTCAAATACTAAAACGGTAACAGATTTCATTCATATCATAATGTAACTTTACATTTCCATCACAATTTCACCTTTACAATTGCATCACAAGATGTGACAAACATAAGAGGTAAAACGATAACAGATTTCATCTATACTAAGCCTATCATGTCAAAGGACGGAAAGAATATATGATTTCTTCCCTACATCCTTTTCCACAATCCTCGCAGGTGTCACTCTAGCAATCTCTTCTTATCTCAACTTCTTGAGAGAATGATGTTGAAGCTTTGGACCCTATACATTAGTAAATAGAGTTACAATTGTTAAATACATATGCTAAAACAAATACACTATGAATTTAAGCAAACTGAAACGATATCTTACCTATGTCTTGAGGTGGCTCTTATTGATGAACCGGAGCAGCCAACACACGGCTTGTCAACAAGATATTGCGATGTCAGCAGCTTCATAGGATGCCTGACAACGATCATACTTTCCATGGAGGCCACCACCGGCTCTGGAGTTTTTATGCAGTGTCACCGAAATCTAATCTAATACGTCACCGATGTGACATTTCGGCGACACTGTATAAAATACTCTTACTTAAAAAAGTATTTTATGCAGTGTACCAAAACGTCACAATAGCGACGGTGGATATGTATGGTGGAGTTTAAAAGGGAACAGCTTGATATCCCTAAATGTAAATAAGGATTTATGTTAGTTCTGACACTACTAGATAGAATGAACAATTTAACACAATAATATGAAGTATACAGTAGTATATAGTGTGTACTGACATGTGTATATAATTGGAGGCCATTATGGGAAAGTCAACAAACACTACTCTCTTGAGTAATGTTCGTTGTTTTTTCTGTCTCCGACTTTTTTATGCAGTGTCACCGAAATAGACTTTGTTTTCACATGGACTAGTTAGCTAAACTACAACTAGTTGCAAGTGCACAATAGGCAAGTTAATTACATCAAGAAATGATCTAGATAGAACTATCGGATGTGAACTGAACTACTATCAACAAGTTAGCGAAACTACAACCGGTTGCAAGTGCACAATAGGCAAATTAACTACATCAAGAAATGATCTAGATAGAACTACCGGATGTGAACTGAACTACTTTCAACAAGTTAGCTAAACTACAACTAGTTGCAAGTGCACAATAGGCAAGTTAACTATATCAAGAAATGATCTAGATAGAACTACCGGATGTGAACTGAACTACTTTCAACAAGTTAGCTAAACTACAACTAATTGCAAGTGCACAATAGGCAAGTTAACTACATCAAGAAATGATCTAGATAGAACTACCAGATGTGAACTGAACTACTTTCAACAAGTTAGCTAAACTACAACTAGTTGCAAGTGCATAATAGGCAAGTTAACTACATCAAGAAATGATCTAGATAGAACTACTGGATGTGAACTGAATTACTATCAACAAGTAAGCTAAACTACAACTAGTTGCAAGTGCACAATAGACAAGTTAACTACATCAAGAAATGATCTAGATAGAACTACCGGATGTGGATCTGATACCTTCTTCACGTCGCCGTTGGATCGATCTAGCAGATCCGGAAGTGGTCGAGGCAGAGGAAGCGGACAGAGCGATGACCTCGCCATGTCGGGCGAGATGGCGAAGACCTCGCCGTGTCGGGGGACATGGCGAAGACCTCGCCGTGTCGGGGGAGATGGCGAAGACCTCACCGTGATAGCCGTCGTCTGGGCGGAGACGGCGCCGCCACGGCGCCGGCGATGGCCGCAACGCCAGGAGCCGCCGCCACGAACAGATCTAGCATACTGGGACAGAGTGAGGAAACGAGTGTTAAGTTTTGCTCTGTACGCCCATATATATAGGTAAAACATAGGAAACAGTTATTTAGAAGGACCGTTTCCTTTGTGTTTCTTCCACTGAGGTGTGGGACCTACGCGACCACTCTGTGAAATTTCTTCTACTCTCTGGAATAATATTTTCCTAATCTCTACTATATGGAGAAAACCACTTATAGGATACTTATATTAATATTAGTGATTACTACATTACATACGCAGTACATATTAATAATAATAAAGTAAATTATAGTTGGAGAACTTATAGAACTACTACTAGCTACTTCTTGTTTTTCTTGCGCCCTGCTTCCGCGCAATCCTCGTCCTTCTCACGGACTCGCTTATTGGGGGCCATTGGAGGTGGTGGCGGCGGCGGCAGCATATCGGAGGCGGTGGCGGCGGCTTTCTTCTCCGTCGCCGGGGCTCCCTTCTTCGGGACCGGCGCCTCCGCCTCGTCCTCCTCGTCGTCCTCCTCCTCCTTCTCCTCTTCGGTTGACTCGTCATCAGAATCAACCTTCGACGGGCCCAGCATCAAGGTGGGATCATGGAAGTTGGCGTATTCGTCGTCGCTCGTCTCGGCGTCGGTCCTTCAGCGGACTTGCCGCTGATGGGGGGACTGTCCCGCGGCGACTCAGTGTGCTCCTGTGTGTCGTTGCTGCGAGGCATCTTCGCTAATCAGTAGGAGGGAGCGAGCGAGCGAGAGAGAGACAGAGGAGAGAGAGAGAGAGAGAGAGAGAGAGAGAGCATATTCTGTGGCGTCTTGAGCTAGCAAGGATTGGGGTTTTCAAGGAGTAGTGGGCGGTGCCACTACGCCATGGCATTTACTCGCCTCGCTTCGAATTCCAAGAAGATGGAACGTGTCCACATTGGAAACGGACACCCAAAAGTCTCCTTTGCTATAGAGGCACATATCGGAAACGGAGCCAGAATTAAGACCGTTGCCAATACTATGGGTAACGGAGTTAATACTTTCTTCGTTACCTATGTTGACGGGCCAGCCGCGGCCCAGGTCAGGTTTGTACGCACTGGCCGCGCGGAAATCGCGATTCTCCGTCGCCTAACGCCTGCCGTTTCCATAGAGGGGTATCCGATGTGTCGTTCTGTACTAGTGACAACTTCCGTCGTGGTTGTTTATGAGAAATCAAAGTTCATAGTAAATCCACCCGAACCCGATTTGATCAACTCAGGATGTGATCCATGGGTTTCCTCTTATAGGCATAGGGCCTTGTGAAAACGACCATAAATATCCTTGGTGGGAAGAAAAAAGTAGGGGCAAGAGAGTCTATTCAAGGAAACAAAAAAAGGCCCCTATGGGGAAGGAAGAACAAGGACACTCTGGTCTTCTCTAGTTAAAGAGCTTGGTCCATAAAGGATGACCACTAATGATCTTAGTGGGTTCATCCTTCTTCATGGGTTTCTTCTCCTTTTCACCTCAAGCTTTTACCTATTTCTATTATTCTTGACTTCGTCTTCACTTGTATGCATCAATACTCTATCTGGAGGTGTGCTGATGCGCGGAGGGCCTCCATGTTAAGAACGGATTTTCTCCCTTACGACACGATTAGTGATATTAGTGATGACTATATATTGTGATCCTCGCGCTTCTTCGACGTTGATACGATGATGGCGATTAGTTCCCCGGTGGAAACAACTAGGGAAACATAACTCAACCTCAAGAAGAAACCCCATTATTAGGGGGGGGGGGGCAGACCTTGAAGCCCCAAGCCCTGACATGGTTGGCCCACATGCTTCCATGGAGTGAACCCCTTTTTTATATCTCCCTCCGCACTATGTAATCTTTGTATTTATAAATAAAAAATCTCTTACTCCTTGCTCCTTTTCTAGAAGGAAGAGTCCGAAAGGTCGACCAGCCAATCTAATTCTTCAATGAAAGATGAATTCTTGATCAAATATTCTAAAAGTAGATCGAATAACAGTTGAATTTATTTTAGTATAAAAAATAGGATATTTATAGCAAGGAAAATCATCATATAATGTATACAAAAATGACCAGACATTGTCCATATGTCTAGATTCATTTGGTCATGTTTTACTTTAAGTATATCCGAAGATATAAATAAAATAACTTGTAGACTGATCAAAAACCTCTTAAAAATTGAAATGAGGACAAATTATAACATGAAAATCTTCATAAAATGTATACTAAAACTATTTTACAATTCCTCTGATTCAAAATTAGTGTCGCATGTCTATATACGTTTTGTACCACGCTAGTAATGATTCAGGGACAATTTTTGCGGACCGGAGGGAGTAAATAAAATTGGACTGAGAGGGTATTGCAATTTTTTACTTGCATGATTTGGATCTTTACATTGATATCTGTTGGCTGTAATACCATACCTAGTTGCTTGCACCAACTAGCTAGTTTATCCAAAAACTCAAACAGTTGAGAGAGCAATGCACCCGGGTACTTCAAGAGACATGCCACATGGTCACCGATCCAGATGAGACAGCCGTGCACTGGACTTTCTTTGCTTTCAACACACCATGTGATCCAGATAGCAACCATGAAACAAAGATGAGCTGAGGAGCAGGGTGCGTATTCAAAAGTAGTGTCGACCCTACATACTTGAGATGCACTATAGATGGATGGGGAATTGGTATTAATCCTGTGGGGTAAGTGAAAGCTGGTTAGATATATATGGTACATATGTAGCAGTTGCGCCTTGTACTGAAGTGCACACATACTCCCTGCATGCGTATGCATGTATACACATGACAAGTATGATGATGCAACAAGGCAGATAGCTAGGACATGCCGCTTCTTTTTATATATACTGCTACTACGTCAGTCAGTAGTTAGTATCATATCACATGAACTGATAGGTACAAACGTATGCATACGCTCGACTGCACGAGTACTTGCGCCCGTGATGAGTTGTGAATAATATATATACATATATACTGATAGGAATTCAGGAGAACAGAGGAAGTAAATGCAGTACTTTTCTTTTGGGGCAGCCTGCGCAGAGACAAAAATATGTACCGTCCGTCCAGCGAATCCAACATATGCTCTCCTCTTGCAAGCAAGAGGCCAGCTAGTGTTCCCTCCCCTATACTGATTCAGATTCTCACCGGCGAGACATGCACTGTTCTGCCAACTGAGTAAGAGACTTGTTTTTACTTGAGGGGTAACAGTCGTACACACCCAAGGGCATAGCACATCCGTTGCGTGGCCAAGTTTTCTTTGTGTCACATCCCCTTCAAGGACGTGGGTCACCTAATCTTACATCTATCACAATCACGACCTACATACATCTATCCTCTTCTCCCAGCATTTCGAACATCATTAAATATCACTAGTGGAAACAGGGGCTTTGGTGGAGAGGTGTGTTGGGCTCTACTCCCGGACGTGGTTCGATCCCGGACTAGAGGAGGGAACTAGTACCGGGCCGGCTGCTCCGACGCTGCGCAGGCCGGGTCCCGGGTTGTAGGGCACCTCTAGTTCCGGGCCGTGATACCACCCGGTACCGAGGCAGTCAGCGGCAGGGTGGAGACAGGAGGGTGGACCTTTCGTCCCGGGCCGTGGTACAGCCCGGGACTAGAGATCCCGCTATATCATCTCTCACCCCGGGCCAGCCACCATTTTTGAACTCTCAAGATCATCTCCATTGTTTCCTCTCTCAAACTCAAGTGTAGCCCCATTTTTTTTCCAAGATTTGTCAAGATAGACGGCACCAATCTCTCCAAGGGTTAGCAACACTTGATCCTTTCACCCGGCGGCCGAATTTTAGCCATTTCCATACAAGTTTAGCTCATTTCATTTTATAGTGCTACCTAGGTGTTTGATGAAATGCCTAAGCTAGGTAGTTCATTTTTTTATGTATTTTGAGCTCAAATTAATTTATTATTTGTGGATTTTAGTATCGTCTCGGTCCTCACCGCCGTCGATAGCCCCCGCCATCCCGTGACCGGCACCACCTCGGTGAGCCTCTTCTTTTATCTGTTATTTTACAAAATTATTTGTATGATTTGATTGCATAATTATTTTTCTTGTATACTTTTCTTATGTTTTTTATGTATAGTGTCATGGTTTTGATATCCGTCCCCGTCGTCCCTCGTCCGGTCTATGATTCGGATGTGGTATATTTTTATCACTATTTACTTTGTTTCGTGTTTATAACAATCATGCCGACCAAATTGACATAGATATATTTTTATTTAGGAGGTAGTTGAACCGGAAATTCCAGCCGACCCTATTGTAGAATTTTTTATAAAAGAAAACAACGATTTGAAAGCAAAATTGAATATAAGTGAAGATCTTCGTCTCCAATGCCTAGAAGAGAAGATGGTATTGGACTTGAAGATTGCTGACATCGTTGATGCTCACGGGGTCGAACTTACCGACGTCGTCGTTGTTCACGAGATGAAGATGGATGCAATGCGCTTGAAGTTTAGAAAGATTAGAAAATATGTCATTAGTCAAGAGGCTTGGTATCATTATGCTGTTGGTTCAATAGTTACCTTAGTTGCGATTCTGATCGCATTTGTTGTTGGATTTAAATTCTTTAGATAGTTGTATTCTAGTTTCAATTAATTTATGTTTTATGAGAACTATGTATTACATTTGGTCACTACTATACTTTGGTTTTAATGTGATGAACTTGTATTAATGAATATGATATGTTTCCTATTATGTTGGTTTATCGTAATGGGTTTTAGCGGTGATTTGCAGATGAGTCATCCGTGGATGTGCGCTGACCGACGCTCTAAAGAGTACATGGATGGCATGCAATCTTTTCTCAATGTGGCTAAGGATAACAAGGTGTCCAATGGTTTTATGTGTTGTCCATGCAAGAATTGTCAGAATGAGAAGGATTACCCTAACACAGACAGAATTCACCTCCACCTGATAACTTCTGGTTTCATGCCCGGCTATAATTGTTGGACCAAGCACGGAGAAAAGGGGGTTATGATGGAAGATAACGAAGAAGAAGAGAACGATGACAACTACATGTACCCTGAATATGTTGGTAACCCAACAGGGGAAGCTGATGATGAAGAGGTACCAGATGATCCCATCATACATGATGATTTACGTGGGGTCATCGTTGATGCACATACCCTAGCAGAAACTACACTTGAGAAGTTGAAGTTGGAGCGCATGTTAGAGGATCACAAAACAAAGTTGTACCCAACTTGCAAAGATGGCAACACAAAGCTCGGTACCACACTGGAATTATTGCAATGGAAGGCAGCGAATGGTTTATCTGACAAGGGATTTGGGAGTTTACTGAAAATAGTGAAGGACAAGCTGCCGGCTGGTAACGAATTGCCCGAGAGTGCGTATGAAGCAAAGAAGATTATCTGCCCTCTAGGATTAGATGTGCAGAAGATACATGCATGCATTAATGACTGCATCCTCTACCGCGGTGAGAAGTATGAGAATTTGAATGAATGCCCGGTATGCGGTGCATTGCGGTATAAGATCAGAGCAGATGACCCTGGCGATGTTGAGGGCATGCCCGCCAGGAAGAAGGTTCCTGCCAAGGTTACCAACCGGGACTAAAGAAGCACACGTACCCTATATATAGCCCCCCTCCTCAGACAGGTTACTCACTCACACAAAACATTCCAGCGTCACTCGGAGAGGCATCTTTGGGCAACCAGCGGCAAGACGTCTCTGATGACCTGCGACCGTTCCAAACGGTTGCAGATCATCAGAGATGTCTTGCCGGCCGGTTGTAGATCATCAGAGACGTCTTACCGCTGCTTGGATCGAAGTGGCGCTCGAACACAAAACATTCGGGTTCCCTAGCTATAACCCATTTCTTCTAGGTGGAAACTCCCATTTCGTGTATTAACCCATTTCTTCTAGGTGGAAACTCTCATTTCATGAAATTCCGCCCTTCAAAGTGACCACTGACCCAAGTCTCAAGTTATATGCAGACCCTTGTCCATGGTTACGGAGCGATCAGAAGAAAGGGTCTCACAAAAAGAAAAAGCGAAGACTAAATAGGGATGTTGTTCATGATGTGTAATAATTTATTAAACTTTTATATAATTTATAGTATGGAGGACAAGACAGACATGTCAATGAAATCAAGCGTATGGCGGTGGCGGAATGTAGTACTTAATTTATAAATTTTTGATGTAGCATCAAACTTTGTGATGTGAAATGATCCACTGCGCATGTAGTATTTGATTTATAAATTTTTGAATTGATTTTAAATTAAGCGTATGTAGTACTTAATTTAAAACCAAGCGCATGTGATACTTCATTTTAAACCAAAACAGAAAACATGAAAATGAAAGCAATTTTTACTTAATTTAGACAAGTAAATCAAAAGATATAAAAAAAGTAAGAAACCAGAAAATTAAAAAAAAAACCTCTAGTACCGGGCCGTGCGACCACCCGGTACTACAGGTCCACTGGGCTTGGCGCGCAAATTTTCGTGGCCCTGAGGGACCTCTAGTACCGGGTGGTAACACGGCCCGGTACTAGAGGGTCTCTAGTACCGGGTGGAGCCACGGCCCGGTACTAGAGGCCTTTTTGGCGCTACTTCTAGTGGCTCGGGCCGAAAATTTGCCCAAGTCCAGCAAATCGACGCTCCGCCTCCGGGCTCCAGACGACGCCGCCCCCTGCGCCGCCAGGCTGCCGGATTTCGTCCCCGCGCCGCTGCCGCCCTCACCGTGGGTCGCCGTCCTGCTCCCCGAGCAAGCAAAGCTCGCCCCGACCCACGGTGAGCTCGTCCCCCCCGACCAACTACTCTCTCCCTCTCTCAGATCTAGCGCGCGGCGGCGGACCCTAACCACGGGGCCGGCGCCGGAGTTGGCAAACAAGAACAGATTTTTAGGGCCTAAAGGGGCCGATTTCATTATAATTAGGGGGGAGGCCATTGATAAGGCCATTACATTAGAGAGGGGGGAGGGTCGCCGGTGCCGGTGCCGCCTAGTCGTCGAGGATGTAGAAGGGCGGCGGGGTCCAGAGATGCTCCGGTGGCGCCTGCTGCTGCTGCGGTGGCGCCTCCTACTCCTGCTCCGGTGGCGCCTCCCAGCTCCCGCCGGTAAAGACCCAGGACTGGCCAACGAGGCCGGTAGGCAGAGGAGGCGGCGGCGGAAGGTCCTGCTCCTGCTCGCGTTCCATGGCGTAGTGCCATGGCTCGACCTCATCCGGGTCATACTCCTGCTGCTGCAGTGGCGGCGGCGGCGGCGGCATCAGGGCCGCGGCCGCGGCCGCGGTCCTCACCTTCTCCCACCTCTTGATCTCGTCCTCGACGAGGGTGCGGTTGGAGGCCTCGTAGACGGCTTGCATCTCCGGGTCGTCGTCGTCCTCGGGGACCTCCTCCTCAAACCACAGCGCGTCGGGCAGCGCTGGGTAGGCGGATTGGACGGCGCGGGGCGCCGGGCGCCGGGGCTAAGTAGGAGTGGCGGCGGTCCTCGTGCTCGTCCTTGAGCCACTGCTCCCAGTGAGGGGAGTCCGCCGCGTAGGCGGGGTCGTTGCGGAGCGCCGGAGGGAGGGACGCCAACTCTTCAGCTGGAACAAGCGAGTCAAGGTGGCCCATTGCATCGCAGAAGCAGCGTGGCTTCCTCGGTTATGGTCGGTGATGATGAGACAAGTTACCCCGTGGATTATATCACGGAGAAAACAACTTATGAGCTGCATGTCCCAGTATTTAACTTATCCATGAAGGTGGCGGACGGCTATGCATTCTCCATTGACTCTACAGCATCGTGGCTTGGCAATGCCATTCCAGATAGATTTGCTCGTGTCGGCGTGGATCAAGTTGTACAAGGATATGAATCACTGAACCTTGAGTTCCCAAGAGCTGATGATGAGTCGGTGCTAGGGGACGTCGTGGGTGGTCTAATTCTATGGCGGAAGAAATACATCAAGTTTGAAGGCTGGGCGCCAAGGCCACCATCGTCTCCGCCAATTCACGATTCGCCACCTGATGACGATGAAGGGGACGACAACCATCAGTCGTCTCCGCATCAGTCGTCTTCGCCGCCGCGTGCGCCGACTCCACCGCCGCGTGCACCGACTCCACTGCCGCGTGAGCCGACTCCACTGCTGCGTCAGCCCACTCCACCGCAGCATGAGCCGACTCCACCGCCGCATGAGCCGACTCCGCCGCCGCATGAGCCGACTCCTGAGCCCCGACATAGGAAGGGCGCCACTTCGTCGTCCATGGGATTCGGGCGAGACCCCCGACGTTCGCCCCTCCCAAAAGTACCCAAAAGCCTTGACGACCTCAGAGCTTGTGACATGACTAAAGAGCAATTGGATGCGTGGGTGGATGCAGACACAAAAAGACAGCTTGCACGGAAAAAGCCCGAGGAAAAGCAAACATTTACTGCAAAGGAAAACAAGTGGGCTATTGGATTCATCACTTCGCGGGTGAAGACATGTTCACAATTCAGCTCGAAGAACTCTGGTACTTATACAACCTTGACTCCCTCGACTTGGCTCTCGTCGGTGCCTACTGTCTGTAAGTGATTCAATTCATTTATTTCCAAAAAAGATAAAGTCTTTAGCTCTCAGCTCGTTCATTGCCATCACTAATTATGCTCACTACGGTATTATGCAGAATGAAGAGTGATGAATGTGGTAGAAATGGCATATATGGCTTTGGGTTCGTTAACCCAGTACGAGTTAATGCAAGGACACTAAAAAACCACGTGAAGGACACGGAGAAGAACTTGCTAAATACCCTAATGAAGTAACATTTCCACACGGAGATAATGTTTCCTTACTTCTTCGGGTAAGAGAGTGTTACTCGCTTGTACAAATTAAGTGTAACTGATGAGTTACTAACGTGTATATAATCACGCGCAGCGATCATTACATTCTGCTAGTCATTGAAGTTGATAGATCAAGAGTTCAAGTCTACGACTCATTGGACTGGCCTGAGGAGAGGTACCAAAGCATTCTAGATACGCTCCAAAGGTAATTTCAAACATTATCGCACTATATCAGTCTCTCTTATTGATTTCAGAGATATCAAGCAACTAATAACTCATTTATTCTTTTTTTTGGCCGGCAGGGTTTGGAAACAATTCAAAGCGAGGACAAAGGGTTCAGATTCATTTGAAGAACAGCTGACTTTTGTTCACCCACAGGTAGGTAGTATGGTCTAGCTAGGTTCGCGCATCTCTTTATTTATAGTTTTCAATACCACTATATGTTGACTATGATTTGATTGAATTCTATTCTCGTAAAGTGAATCGAGAGGCAACCACAGGGGACCAATTTCTGTGGATATTTCGTTTGCGAGTGGATTCGTCGTTCGGTCACTGAGCGGGACCCAAAGAAATTTTTAGACGTACGTGAGCAATCATATTCATCAATTGATCTCCAGTGTCATTCATAATTTTTGATAGTCATGATTAATATTCGTATTGATCTCCTTCTTTTATAGGCAGAACCATTGCGCGAGAGTATGCCACTAAAGAAGCGCTTTCAAGCACTAGCAGAGTAACTTGTGGGGTTTCTGCTCAGCGAAGTCATACCTACAAAAGGAACATACAATGGAGAATAGCGGTGAAGTCCCGGTTATGATCTCCCGTGTAACCGAATAGACGAGCTCTACTCCCGGTTATGATCTCCACACACGTGTAATCGAATAGACGGGCTCTAGTCCCGGTTATGAGCACCTCCATGTAACTGGTTAGACATGAACATATTTTTATTTATGAACATTTTGATATGTTATATGTAGTTTCTGTTTTTAATTAATTAAACGCATATTTTTTTCCACCATTTCAATATTAAATTGGGAGGAAAAACAAAAAATTACAGGCTGCCACGTGTGAGGTCCTTGGTCCCGGGTCGTATGACCAATCGGGACTAGAGGTCCTCCACCACGCCCACGCCTCGGCGGCCACGTGGGAGCCTGTTGTTACGGGTCGTAACGGACCCGGTACTAGAGGGGGGGCCTCTAGTGTCGCCTTGCTAGTCCCGGGTGGACACCCGGTACTAGAGGCCCTTACGACCCGGGACCAGTGGCCCTGTTTCCACTAGTGTATTCTGTTAGATAACCATAAACAGGCTAGAAACACACGCTGCACAGATCGATGGAAGAGGATAGTAGTATCGAGAGATAGACGATCCTCATCACATGCATAAGTACAAGCTGGCACAAACCTAGCTAAGAGAATAAGGTTCATATCCTAGACCTTCAACCAAAAAAATGAATCTCGATCTGTCACAAACAATAATAAGAAGCAGAGAACAAACAGAAGAGAATAACAAAAGTCGGAAAAATAAAAATAACTCTCATCTTTCTTCCTTGCTAGCCCTGTGGTAATTAATCTTCAAGGTTATTTAGCTGGAGATCAAGTAGTGTGTGTAACCGTATGCGTAAACCCTGCCTCTGCTCATTGCGCCGACAAAGCATCAGTTAATTTAGCTTCTCTTCCCTTGCTCAGACGTGCTTCCTACTGTAGAAGTAGTAGTGGACCAATCTAGCATGTCGAATGGATCCAGCTCCTTCTCCACAGCCGCCTTCTCCTTGCCATGATCGCCAATACCGCTTGGCCTAGCCTCCATGTACTCCTTGGAGTAGATGAGGCTCATGGGATCCGACTCCAGCTCGGCGAGGTCGGCGAAGTCGGCAAAGAAGTCCTCATGGTGGCTGGACTCCGGCATCATCGGCCTGTAGCTCTCGCTGAAAACGTGGTCCAGAAGCTCACTGTGGTCTCCTGCCGCCGTGTTCATGGATCTCTGGTCTCTCGCCAACGGCTGATCCGATGATCCGGCCAGTGCCATAGTCTCCTCCTTCACGATCATAGGAGAAGTACGGGTTGTGCTACTGACTGTGCTAGTCGTCGGTGTGGTCGTCGCAGTCTGATGATCCGTTCTCTCCTCCTTGACATTGTTTGGCTGTGATTGCTTTTCGTTGTGTGAGCTCTTGGAACCTGAGCCGCTGCCACCGCCGCCACTGCCATTCTTGCCGTGGTGAGACCGCGTTGAGCCGGCGAGCGCGTTGCGCTGGGTCGGCCATGGGTGGTTGTGCTCGGAGGTGTAGGTGATGACCAGCATGTTGGGATCAGTCCGGCTGCGCTCCACCTGCTTCCGTGCCGAGCACCCTTTCGAGCTGCTGCATCTGTAGTACCCTCTGTGTATCATTCATTGCAATCAACAAAAACATATGTTAGACTTGATCGTCCTCCATCTCAATGTACCTCATGTTCAGTACATGCACGTACTGATCACATTTTGCCTGTTTAGTTTTGTGCCGAATTTGCTAAGCCAATTTTAAGTATGTTTTCTTCCGGAAAAAAGTAGTAAGTCCACTTTTGCTAGTGTCGGGTTATATTTTCTTCCGGAAAAAAGTAGTAAGTCCACTTTTGGTAGTGTCGGGTTTGGCCTGTATGGAAGGCGGAGAAAATGCCGTCTACCAAAATCTATCTAGTGGCCTAACTGACATTTAGAAATTTTGGTAGTGAAGTTAAAACTAATGGAAGGCGCATTATTTTAGCTTTATGTCCCAAAGAAGGGACTATCTATATTGGCTAGGCTATATTTCGGGCCTAATATTGTTACGAGATTTGCCTATGTGCAAACAAAAATTATATAACTTACATTTCATGCTGTCATATGTAATAGTAAATCAAAGCTCTTATTTATCATAATTTTTATGGTTGCTTAATAGAAGAAAACTAGGTTATCACATGTATAAAAAACTTTGTTGGGGGTATCAAAATCAATCTTTACAACAAAGGGAAGCCTCCCCCCTCTGCATAGATTGATGCAGGCAACTATTAGACTGAACTTAACATATCTAGTGATAAGCCAGCTTGTGCCTAAAACATACTATATGTTCATACTTCACGAATTGGGATTGGGAATAAATGAATTTTGCTAAAAATATATATATGTAAGTTTACCCATTTTGGTTGCTAAATTGCGACAAAAACATACTCCCTTTGTTGATGTGTGACCAGAAAGGTCATTTTAAGAGGAGGGAGCAGATAAGTCAAATTCATACCTAGCTAGCTAGGCACCCATTTGTTTATCTTCGAATTAATTTCAGCGCGAGAGTTCATGCATCGATCATGCACAATATGAAGCTGGGAAATTTTATAATGCTCGACCATGCAACCAAGAATTATTTAGTCATATCACTTCAGAAGCTTCATCTTCATTTAAGCACACGGATTTCGATGTATGCTAATGACTTGTTTTCATATGCTGACGACTTTGTTTTGATCGTAGATGCTGACGACTTGGTGGTGCATAGAAGAGCCAAACAATCCAATATATTCAGTTTTTTTTTGGCAATGAAACGAGTTAATTTAGTTACTAATGCATGTAACACACCTTGGGTGAGGAGAGCCCTTGATAGGCTTCTGGCCGTACTTCCTCCATGCCCAGAGATCAGAAGGAACCACCTCTCCGGTGGGTCTTGACCCCGCTGCTGTCGGCGCCGGGATGCAGACCACCTTTCTCGCCTGGTTCTTCCTGTGCACATTGATCATTGGCAAGTTAGCACCGAAAAGGAACAAAATATCACAAACATGAAACATCACAACTATTTCACAGTATAGCTAGCTAGGTACTCGGATGTTGCACCCAAGTTGTCAATAAGTTCCGTGGAAATGCTGCGACTAATTTGAAACGTACTACTGTAGTACTAATTGCTTAGGGTTTCAAAAAGCCAAACTTGTCGGTCGGAAAGAAGCCTGACTATGTCTATATATGCACACATTACATTTCCACATGCCATGACCTCGATCGTATAGAGGCTTTTTTTTTGCCAATTCACAAATATTCCGATCACGATGACCATGTGGCTACGAAGACTCGTATGCCTAAAATTTCGAGCTCCAGGCAATACTCACTGTCTTGCCGACTAATTCAGGTCACATCCCGAGAAATCCTCGGAACTTCCTCGCCTCGAATAGTGCTTAGTCTCTCAAGGTGATGTGAAGAACACGGAAAGAAGAACGGGGAATTAAAGAGTGGAAGAAAGGAAGGGGGCTTGCTAAACTTCCCCTTAAAAATCACTCACGAAATAGCAAGCAAGCTAGCTAGCCGAGAAGATGCACTATGCTTAAGTATGCAATTATGCATGCAAAACAGCGAGGAATTCTAGCTTGGATCAGTTCAGATCTAGCTATCCGGTGGCGATATATATTGCCGGGCCAACCTGCGCTTGATCCCGCCGGCGTTGCGCGGGGAGGACATCTGCATGCCGGCGACGGCGGCGTCGATGGCGCACCCGGCCGCCTGCCCGGCCGTGATGCCGAGCTTCATCATGTCTCCCGCGGTCATCGCCGGGTACGGGCGTATCGCTATCGGCGACAGCGGCGACGACATGAGCCTCGAGCCCATCCCGCCACCACCCATGCCCACCTGCATCATCTGCTGCATCCCCCTCGGCATGAGCGGCTTCCTGCTGCCCATGTCCAGCATCTGTCCGCCACCGCCGACGGCCGAGTCGAAGCCGACCTTGGCCATGGCGTCCGGCATGCCGTCGAGGAAGTCGGCGGCGCCCGACGAGTAGTCGCTGCTGAACGGGTCCCTGAGCCCCGCAAAAGGGTCGCCGAAGCTGTCGGACGACGGCTGCTGCGGCGGCGGGAACAGCATCGGCTCCTCCGCGGGCTGCAGCTGCCACTCTGCGGCCGTGGACGGGTGGTCACCGTCGCTGTTTCCCGGCATCGCGCCGCCGGCCCGCACGATGTCGGTGAGGTCCCCGCCGCCGGCCTGGTCGCCCTCCATCCTCTGGAGGAAGTAGTCGCACATGGTTGGCTGGCTGGCTCGCTAGCTAGGGCTCCTCCGCCGATGCCTCTTTCTTCTCTATAGTGGATGCTCGCCACAAGCAAGCAAGCAAGCAAGAGAGCTCCACCAACTGCTCAATAATTCCCTTTCTTCCCCACAACCAAAGGAGCACCGGCCGGCGAGCTTGCAATCATCTACTACGGTACATGTCGTTGAAGACAGGCTCGATCTGGTAGCAAGCTAGGAGAATGGAGAGCTAGCAATATATGAATCAGGGAAAGAAGATTTGCTTATTTGGTGGTGGCGCCGGGCTGGGGCTGCAGAAAAGGAGGTAGGGCGGAGGGGAGGCAGGATGGGATGTGAGAGATGATGGGCTTTGCCGGCCGGCTATAGTTAGCTAGCCACGGCGGAAAAGGGAACTATCTTTTCTTTACATGAAGCAAGCTAGCAGGAAGAAGGGGGAGAGAGAAGGAGAATGATAGCACGTAGTAGCAGTGAGAGGGGAGGAGAGATGATGGGTAACTTGAGTTGGCTTCCAAAGAGGACAATAAAGAAGTATGTGAGAGCAGGCAGACGAGATCAGGGGGTACAGGAGGGAGAGAGCGATGGGTTTCGCCATTATTTTTCTCCTTCTCTTGGAGGAGACGATGTGTGCTTGTGTGGCTTCACACACGGAAAGGCGACGGATGGATGGATGGACGCTGACTTTCTCCGGCGAGGAGAGGTGTGCGAGCCCCGTACGCAAGGCGGCATGGCCGCGGCGGGCGTTTGTCGCGCGGTAAAAAGACTGGGGGTTTTGCATGCATGCACGGTGAAAGCGCGCGGCTCGCCCAGTGCTGCGTCGGCGTACCCTTGTCGTCTTGGCTGACCGAACAAGATCCGGCTCACCGACTCGTTCACCGAGGCTACACTACTACTGGGAAATCAGATTTTGCAGAGTTTTTCCGAATTCGTCTAGTGTCAAAACACGGATACTTGGAGTGTATGTCAAAAACCACTCGGCGTAGAAGAAAATAAATACTCGGCCCTGCAGAGTATGGCAAAAATAAGCTCGGCAAACAAACGGATACTCGCCTTATTAGCCAAATTACACTCGGTAAACATTGGGACTCGGCAAAACACTCGCCACATAGCCCTTTTCGGTGTGTTTGATGGCTCCGTGATGGCGGGCTGATGTTTGCCGAGGGTCTAACGGTTGACACGCGGCGAACATTTTCGCCGAGAAAACTTGCCCGGTCACACCTCTTTTATGCGTGTATAGAACAATTTTGCCGTTTGTCTTTCCCGTAAATATTCGGCAACAACGGCGTGAGAAAAGAATATTTCATCCCCGTCTAATGAAAGGTCTTACCAAGTGTCCTTGGTGCACACGCACGATGCAGGAAAAGTATTTCGCTTCCCTCTAGTGTAAGGCTTTACCAAGTGTCCTTCATGCACACACTCGGCAAGCATGGTAGTAAATGAGAGAATTCTTTATTTGGCCCTTCCTTAAAATTATCTTCCCTATTTTTTCACAGAGAAAATTATTCCCAATTTGACACCTAAATTTCCTTTTCTTTCCTTATATATGAAATCATTTTTAAAAATTGGTTATCATTCATTTAAATGGGAAAATCAACAACGAAAATAGAAGATTAATTCAAACCATTTGGATAGTATTCATCAAATATGTTCTACTATGTGCAAAAATTAGGATGTGCCATTCTCCACAATATTCTGTGTAATTGCTTCACAAAATAACACGTTTTGGAATTTTAAAAATGGAACACATCTTTTGAACTGAAAGTTGAATTTTTTAGCACTACTGTTTGGCATGGTAATAGGAACCTTTGTGTCCAAATGGGCATGAAGAATGGTTAAAAAATGACCATGACTTTCTTTATTTTCTTGAAATCCAAGAATTCCCATACATGTTTGGCCTTTTGTGAAGACTTTTTTCATAAGGTATCACACTCCAAGTTGGGTATACTTTCTTTTACTCGTTAACATACAAAGGTACTTCATGCTACAAAATGTTTTTAAAACTTTGTTTCATTATCTTTGATTTTTTTGAAAATGGTTGAGCATTATCAGTACAACAATCCATAGATTTTTTTCTATAACCTTATAGATATATTGTATAATCCTAATTGGTATATGGAAATATGTATTTTATCGAACAACGTATCACACACTAGTAGTTAATATTTGATATGCTTTTGGCAAATTGACCAAAATCTATATAAAAGGGAAAACGTAGGAAAAAAAGGTAGAAAATTCAAGAAAATTGGACACAGTCCACTAACAATGGTCTAATATGTGTGAAAGGAGGAGTTGTGACATTTTGCACCATATTTCTTTTTACATGCTTAAAAAATACACCTTTTTGGCCTTTAGAAAATAGAAAATATTATTCAAAATAAAAGTTCTAAATTTCTTTGGGACTATTGTCTGGTATGGCATAAGGGGCACCTTTGTGCCAAAAATGGGTTCATTATTATGAAAATATGGTATGAAAATGGCCATGACTTTGGTTCTGGTGGTATACACATGAATACTCGTACATGATAGATATTTTCATGATTTTTTTTGTTCAAAAGTTACTTAGAAGGACTCCATGTCAAGAAATATCATTTTTATTTTATTTTATTTTATTTCCTCTGATTTTTAAAATTCCATAAAAATTGTTGGTGCAACTTCACAAAGTAGCTGCAAAATTAGAAAATTCAGTTCTTCTAGACATTATCCACTAAATATGGTCTAATTGGTGAGAAAATTGCATATGTACCATTTTGCACCATATGCTTCCTACTTGCTTCACAAAATACTCCATTGTTTCATTAAAAATGCCATTTTGTATCACAAAGTTGGAAATTTGTTCGACACTATTGTTGGCACGGTTAGAGCCACGTTTGTACAAAAAGAGGAAAATTGCATATGTGCCATTTTGCACCAGATTCTTCCTACGGCCCAAGCCTCCGGCGACGGGCCCTCGCTTCGCTCGAAGTTAGCCGCTCACTTTATATCTTCATATAAATTTAGATCACCATAAAACAACAATGTTGTGGTACAGATAATTCAGATTGGGCTATATATATGGAAGTTCAAAATTATATCTGGATCCATCCATGCAAAGATTGGAGGCTCGTGACGGTGGCGTGCGGCCAGGGTAACATATACAGTGATCTACGGTAGGAGTACATGACAAATGCCACATATATGGCGGTACGACGTACAGTGATGCACAGTTCCATTTACTTTTGGTCGTTTTACCCCGCACACACATATGCTATACATGGAGTACTTTGATCTGAAAATGGCCCTGCGCTGTCTTTTCCTGTGCGTGCATGTAATCCGATAATACTAAGATATTTTGACCAAGCTGAAGAGACTGCTAGATCGTTATAAACAGAACCCCCTAGTTAATTGTTTGACTTCAGATTAAGGGTTCTAAAATTTGACTGTCTTGATGTGGTTTAGTTACACACAGACGACTGACTCGGTTGCAAATATCTTTGCATTTATACGTGGTGGCAGAACATTCAAAACTCAAGGATATTGTATACATACAAGTAAATCTAGTATATTAATAGATTACTTGGATAGTTCAGTTTTTAGTCGGATACTCGCAGATACGAAAGTGATGTGTGCATATTTTTCTCTTGAGAAAGTATGCTACCTTATCGTCTATCAATCCTCTTCATCATATCGCGGTGCTTGTTATGGGTTGATTTCATAGTATGAACGTGCCCGTGGTAATGAAGAACGACAGGATGTATACAGCGCAGCGATGTGCTGCCTGGAGAAAAATAATATCCGGCCTGCTGGTTCTTGATGTGAGATAGATTAGTTATGAAAAACAGAGTGAGATTGAGGAACACACCAGACCTCGTCCCAGTCGCCTCCAGAGTGGGCGACCGGGACGGCCCGCATCCCTCCGCTCCAGCCTCTCCCCTCCTCCTCCTCCCCTCCCGCCGCCGCCGGCGGGGCCACCGGGTGTTGCCCGGCTGGTGCCGGCGGCGGCGGACCTGCTTCTCCCCACGCGTAGGCGGCCTGTCTCGGGGCGGGCGACTGGCAGCGGTGCTCCTTGGCGGGCAAAGGTCCGGCGGCCGGGGGCGGTTGGCCGGAGGTCAGGGCGGTGGTGGCGCTGCCTCTTGGCGGCGGGGCGTCTTCGTGGCGAGCTTGTGGCCGGCGGCGCCCTCCCGGCCCAGACCTGAGCCCTTAGGGCCCCAGATGGGTCTGGGCGGGCCGGCTCAGATGCGGCGTCGTCGTTCTCGGCAGACAAAAGGAGGAAGCTTGGCTCGGACAGGGGGTGGCGGCGCCGGCGGCATGCCTGCTGCAGCGCGACGGCAGGAGCTTTACGAGCTCCCCGGAGCCCGGCCGGGCCTATGGGTGTGTGGGCCTGGTATGCTCCAGCTGTTGCGTCCAGTCGGTTACTGCCTTCGGCGGTGGAGGTCGGTCCCTCCCGCGTGCCTGTGGTGCTACCGCCCCTAGTCCTTGCCGTGCTTCTCTCATCCGTCGTGCAGGCCTCACTTCTTTGGTCCTTGGTGAGACAACGGTGAAGTTTCCGTGACCGCCGGCGCTGGTTGGTGGATGGTTTGGTGGAGAGTTCCGGATCACCCGGGATGAAGGATGGGGTCGGGAGAATTCCCTGTCGGCTTGTCCGACATCGACGCGGCGGCGCCTACGGGTGTCACCTGTCCTTCTTGAAGGGCGTCGGTTGTTTCCCTCCCTCTCTTCCCTTTGCGTACCGGGGGAAACCCTAGGTCTATCCGGGCAGCAGCGTCGCTATCGTCGCTTTCCTTCTTGAAGGGGTTGTTTGGTACGCGGCGCTTCGGAGCTCTAGGAGCATGTGGGACGTGTGTGCGCAGCGGTTACGGGATTTTTTTCGTTTTGTTGATCCGCCTTTGTCGGCATTTGTTTCTCTGCTTTTCTTTCTCTTTTATTTTTGGGCATGAATTTGCTGCTGCCCCAGCGGTCTCAACAGTTGTATGATGGTTGCTATATTAATATAGCGGGGCGCAAGTCTGTTTCGAGCGAGAGAGATAGATTAGTTATTCAATAATATAAATTTATCTAATGAGGTGTGAACTAACTGTAAATGATCACAGACAATGACACGATAATATGCCTCACATGAAAGTATTATACTACTGCGTTCAAATGAAACGTTACTAGTAACCAATGACGTAGTCAGGGACATGAACGGCAAACCAAATCAAACCAATTACGCATGCAATAAAAAAATCGCTTACCCAACTCATGTTTCCTTACAAACTAATCCCCTTGCCTACAATGCTAATCAAGCCTCTGCAAAAAAAAAAAACTCTTTATTGACATGCATATGCATATCCTACTGAGGATTAAACCGTTCGAGCACAGAGATTTTGTTCATTTGGACTGGGTCAAAATCACACTGAAGCTCCCTGCTGATTTAGTTTAATTAGGGATCTACTGTACTCTAAGCATCGATCAACATCAAGTGGTTCTTAAATAAAAGCAAGTTGCTTTCCGTAGGAAGCTTCTTTGAATCTGAATGACACCCCGGAAACAGGATCCCTTGCGCACACCTAACCTTCTAACCTTGTTTCTCCAAAGAAGAGATCTGCCATCTTGTGGTTTTGTGATGCAGATTATCCAAAGCCCCTTTTTTGAGGCGTTTTTTGCGTTAATTAAGACATGCATGCTTGGTGGAGCGATAAAGTTCGATATTATCTCTTCCTGCAGTCGACTGGTATTTTCTTAAGGTAAACAGAGACGATTGATCGAGTATGCACTTGTTCGTCGGCATGTAGAGTCGTTTGCATCTGAATATGGCCACACCTAGCAATATAACTATATTTCTGAAGACTGGTTAAACTAGCATATTATTACACGTTCAAGGTATATGGTGACTGTGTCCTTACTCATTAAGATCCAAAAGTTGGTCATCAGAGAATGAAGACTACTTAAAAAGAGAAGAAAATATGTGAGATCCAGTTACACTCCAACTCTACTCATTCCACATCTATTAGATTTCTGGGGCATATATAAATCGAATAAATCTGGACGTATTTTTTTAATCATAAAATGCAATATTTCAAGCATGCCCCTTAGCATTTCGAAAAGAATAAGAGAAAACAAAAAAGGCCACGCACGCACGAGTTTACTAGTCAACCGTTGATTCAACGTCCACGCATGTTTCTCTTTTTACCTTTGCGCTGCAGAATCTATCACCTTGGTAAACATAATTATAAACGAATAATGATGATATGATTTGGATCAGTTTGACTTAAGACACAGTGGAATCAAGTCAAGGCCAAGAGTCTCACACACCACACAACACACACATTCAAGCATGCGGTATTTTTTGAGGGTTGTGAACTAATGTTTCTTTTCTGCTGACAACTTACACGTCCTGACAGTTTAGGGGTTTCTTATTTGCTCCCCTCTACCATCTCGCTCTCTAGGTCACAAACAAGATTCCAAATCTCAGTGGTTATTATACTGCTAATGGTCACACTAATTACTACCATTTCGTACTCCTACTCAACGTTGATTGACTTCTTGACACTTGCTGTAGAATAGGCAGTCAGTTGTCCATGTTTAGTTTATCCGATATCTCACTGAGCACCAGAAAGAATTGTTTTGGAGTTAGTTACGGGGAACTGTCGCTGGATTGGAATTGGCGGCAGCCTGTCATTGCACTAGAAATACTGGCCACCACCTCATTTGTTTAAGCCATCTAGCTTAAACAAAACAGATGGAGTACAGTCTAGAACTCTAGATGGAATACATTTGTCCTGTGAGTGTCATGCTGTGATTAATGTGATCTGTTCTGATTGATGGCTGGAGAATCTCAGCAGCAAAGAGATGCCATTTCACTAGTCGGGATGTGATCGCTCAAGATTCAGACAGCTAATTGTTTCATGTCCCGGGGGTGATTATTTAAGAGCGCCTGCAGGAGCTTAATTACGATAATGTATTGGCCAGCTACTTTTTTGCATTTTAGATGGAATAACATGCCATTTTGTTTGTTAGTTGCGCATGGGATACTATTTTGAGTATCAAGAGAGACATCCTGTGGTTACATTCCACGGAAACACAAATATTATGGTTGATTAATCCATACGCTATGTATATTTATTTTGATGATAAGATACCAATTCAGATGCTAATCAATACTTTGTTTCATATTATATACTTAATTATACATGTTGATATTTCTTCGTATGTACTTTGATCAAAAAATTTAAAAATCATTTTGAAAAAAAAAGATGTAAGTAAAACAGAGATAACAGATAAGGGGACAAATAAGGGGACAATCAATTAATCGCGCCAGCCAGAAGGATATGATTAAACAGACGAAGTATAGTAGTGGTAGTAGGAGAGATCGAAATAAATATGGAATAGTTAAAATACTAGTGTAGTTGTAGCTACGTAATGACAAGAATTCTTGCTTTTCCAACTGTTTCTTCCTGAGGAAATGCTGCTCATGCATGCCACTCTTGTCCTTTTTTTTTTCAAATTCCCGATGCTAAGCATCGTCATGTAACTTTCCGGGCTCGCAAGCTTGGACTAGTCCTCTAGATCTTCTCGTGGCACTGTTGAGATAGATTAGTCGGACGCGGTCCCTGCTTCCAACTGTCGCAAAGGTGCAGCTAAGCCCTAGCTAGCGCTTGTCGCCATGCAACAACTGAGATACACACTGTCTCATGTCGTAGCGATCGAGATGCAACAATTGCTGTTCGCCCCAATATATTTTCCTTTGATGTCGAGACTTAGTTTCCCTACTTTGTGTACATGCTTGATTAGGTTCCATGGAGCGCATAACATTTGTCTTCTAAGAAAATGAAGCCACTGGTGATTGGTCTTCCTCCGTGTGTTCGGTTTGTATCCAAAACTTACCTCCTAGATCAAATTCTTATTCTTGTTTGGATGGTCGTAACTTTTTTTAAGTGAGGAAGGTTTTACCTTTTATATTGTTGTAGGAGAAACAAAAATAGTGGCCTAGGACAAAGAAAAATGTCATATGGCGCATACTAGAAAACAATCTCGACTAAATGCTTATCTCCCGCGAGAATCTAGTTGTTTTCTCCTTCCAAATCTCCTAGGTAAGAAGAATGGCAACCGATTTAAGCCCGTGAGTGAGCAGTCGGTGTCTTTACAATGACATGCCAATGATGGAGAATAGTTGGACGATTCAAACCAAACTCCTACACCAAGATCGCCGCAGAAGGCCTTGGTCGCTCGCCATGCTGGAGTATGATGCAGGATGAGCAAAGATTTGCTGAATGTTTATCGTCATATCAACATTGCTAAAGTGGACCGCGTGAGTAAAGTGCGGCACATAATCTAGCGCAACTAGGCAAGAGTGGCTTGAGTGGTAGTCTCTTTGGATCGGCCCCGACATGTGTGTTGGCGGTGATCTATAACGATTGTAATAATGTTGTTGCCTAAGTAATAAAGCTCACGTGTTCCTGTCCGATAAAAATTCTACACCAAGCAAGGGCAGGAAAGCCAAGACGTCGCAGCTTGCTAAATGCGCAAGAGAAACGACATTCAAATAGACTGTGCCAGACGGCTTCTCTGAGGCTTTTGCAAAACTGGCAAAGCGGATTGTAGGCGATCAAAAGTCTAAAGCATGTTCACTCTAGCCTTATGTACACTGGTTCATTTTTCTTACCAATATTATCAAGATCATGGACTGAGAAAACCGTCCTAGTATTTTGGCAAGGTGGACTTGGCAAGTAGGGCGCGCTGTCCCGGTTGCTGAAGATAATACGCACACTAAAAAATAACATGTATCGAGATAATGAGGGCGAGATTGTATAAAATACCAATACCAACATCATCACAACAACAATAATGAGGGCGAGTATCTCAGAAACCGTTTTGCTGGACCGGGCCAATAGTCGCAGCATTCACTCCCCAATCCCATATTCTAGCATTCCCGGCCGTTAACCAAGGGATGCCCCTCCTTTCAAAGTTCGTTACAGGATTGAAGGAGCGGCGATCACCAACCTCCGGTTTCACATCATCATCATCATCATCATCCTATGATTTTTGGATTCTGTCCAGCTGACGCCATTAACTCCCTTGCCCAACTCCCACGCTCCCGGGCCTGGCCTGGGCCGACGGACGCAGCTTAAAAAACTCCCGGCGCCATCGCATCGACCTCACCTCATCAGTATCTACCTACATATAAAGGCGCGCTGAGATCGCTCCGGGTACTGTTCACGTGAACAGTTATGAACAGTACCCGGGGTAGAGTGCTCTTTTTTTTTTTGCAAATTTTTTTTCCCAGAAATCTTTTTTACATTTTTCCCCAAAAATTATATACACGAAACGCATGCGCGTCGACGGGTAGGCTCCATTCCCGTAAACGGTTTCGAGTACTACCGACTCTAACTCTTTATTTTTGGATCCAAATTTGCACAAACATTTGACGCATTTTGTCCAATTTTTTTTTGCAGAAAAGCCCCTATGTTTCAAAAAATTTATATGCACGAAGTATATGCGCAAACATTTGACGCATTTTGTCCAATTTTTTGCAGAAAAGCCCCTGTGTTTTAAAAAATTTATATGCACGAAGTAGATGCGAGACGACGGGTAGCTTCCATCCCCGTGAACGGTTTCGAGCTAACTCCTCAGTTCTGTATCCAAATTCGCACAAACATTTGACGCATTTTGTCCAATTTTTTGCAGAAAAGTCCCCACGTTTAAAAAAATATATATACACGAAATATATGCGCGTCGACGGGTAGTTATGAACAGTACCCGTGAACGGTTTCGATTTCTGTCGACTCTAACTCCTCGATTTTTGTATCCGAATTCGCGCAAACATTTCACGAATTTTGTCCAATTTTTTTGCAGAAAATCCCCCGCTTTTCCAACAAATTATATACACGCAATATATGCGCGTCGGCGGGTAGACTCCATCCACGTTAACGGTTTCGAGTCCTGCCGACTCTAACTCCTCAATTTTGGATCCAAATTCGCACAAATATACCTACATATAAAGGCGGGAGAGAATGCCGCGCTGAGATCGCTCCGGGTACTGTTCACGTGAACAGTTATGAACAGTACCCGGGTAGATTGCTCTTTTTTTTTGCAAATTTTTTTTTCCAGAAATCTTTTTTACATTTTTCCCCAAAAATTATATACACGAAACGCATGCGCGTCGACGGGTAGGCTCCATTCCCGTAAACGGTTTCGAGTACTACCGACTCTAACTCTTTATTTTTGGATCCAAATTCGCACAAACATTTGACGCATTTTGTCCAATTTTTTTTGCAGAAAAGCCCCTGTGTTTCAAAAAATTTATATGCACGAAGTATATGCGCAAACATTTGACGCATTTTGTCCAATTTTTTGCAGAAAAGCCCCTGTGTTTCAAAAAATTTATATGCACGAAGTAGATGCGAGACGACGGGTAGCTTCCATCCCCGTGAACGGTTTCGAGCTAACTCCTCAGTTCTGTATCCAAATTCGCACAAACATTTGACGCATTTTATCCAATTTTTTGCAGAAAAGTCCCCACGTTTAAAAAAATATATATACACGAAATATATGCGCGTCGACGGGTAGTTATGAACAGTACCCGTGAACGGTTTCGATTTCTGTCGACTCTAACTCCTCGATTTTTGTATCCGAATTCGCGCAAATCTACCTACATATAAAGGCGGGAGAGAATGCCGCGCTGAGATCGCTCCGGGTACTGTTCACGTGAACAGTTATGAACAGTACCCGGGGTAGAGTGCTCTTTTTTTTTTGCAAAATTTTTTTTCCAGAAATCTTTTTTACATTTTTCCCCAAAAATTATATACACGAAACGCATGCGCGTCGACGGGTAGGCTCTATTCCCGTAAACGGTTTCGAGTACTACCGACTCTAACTCTTTATTTTTGGATCCAAATTTGCACAAACATTTGACGCATTTTGTCCAATTTTTTTTTGCAGAAAAGCCCCTGTGTTTCAAAAAATTTATATGCACGAAGTATATGCGCAAACATTTGACGCATTTTGTCCAATTTTTTGCAGAAAAGCCCCTGTGTTTTAAAAAATTTATATGCACGAAGTAGATGCGAGACGACGGGTAGCTTACATCACCGTGAACGGTTTCGAGCTAACTCCTCAGTTCTGTATCCAAATTCGCACAAACATTTGACGCATTTTGTCCAATTTTTTGCAGAAAAGTCCCCACGTTTAAAAAAATATATATATACGAAATATATGCGCGTCGACGGGTAGTTATGAACAGTACCCGTGAACGGTTTCGATTTCTGTCGACTCTAACTCCTCGATTTTTGTATCCGAATTCGCGCAAACATTTCACGAATTTTGTCCAATTTTTTTGCAGAAAATCCCCCGCTTTTCCAACAAATTATATACACGCAATATATGCGCGTCGGCGGGTAGACTCCATCCACGTTAACGGTTTCGAGTCCTGCCGACTCTAACTCCTCACTTTTGGATCCAAATTCGCACAAATATTTGACGCATTTTGTCCAATTTTTTGCAGAAAAGTCCCCGCGTTCCAAAGAATCATATACACGAAATATATGCGCGTTGACGGGTAGATTTCATCCCCGTGAACGGTTTCGAGCTAACTCCTCAGTTTTGAATCCAAATTCGCACAAACATTTGACGCATTTTGTCCAATTTTTTGCAGAAAAGCCCCCACATTTCCAAAAAATTATATACACGAAATATCTGCGCGTCGACGAGTAGATTCCATCTCCGTGAACGGTTTCGAGTTTTGTCGACTCTAACTTCTCGATTTTGGATCCAAATTCGCACAGACATTTCACGAATTTTATCCAACCGCAGAAAAGCCCCTGCATTTCCAAAAAATTATATACATGAAATATATGCGCGTCGACGGCTAGGTTCCATCCTCGTGATCGGTTTCGAGTTTGGTCGACTCTAACTTCTCAATTTTGTATCCAAATTCAAACAAACATTCCACAAATTTTGTCAAAAATTTGAATGTCCTTCAACATTTACTATGTCATTATAACAAAACATTTCATACATGAAATTTCTCTTAAAGGATGCGGCGTGTCGCCGCGCCAATTCAACTAGTCTCACTCACTCGGCAGCATAGCTCTGTCACCTCGCGTCACAGCTTGATCGGGGTCGATCGGTCAGTGTGCTGCCATGCACACATGCGCGCAGACGCATGCAGGCAGTGGCATGGGCCAAGCAAGGGAATGAGAAGCATGTGAGCATGTGACACCGAACCATATTCTAGTGCAATAGGAGGAGAGTGTGCAACATGCAATTACCAGACCTCTATACTTTAGCTCTCTCTCTCACCCGGTCTCCAGGCTCCAGGGCTGAAGTCTAGCTACATCATCGAATCATGGCTGTTTTGCTTATCATTCGCACAAACAAATAGGTATTGGCACTGGGGTACAACAAAACAAATTGTCATGTGGGAGCAAATTCATACCACAAGTTGTCACGGTGGATGAATTGACACAAAACCTTGCTTAGCCTTACTATTACAGTACAAAACTGTCTAAAACGGTGAACCGTCCTCCACGTCGGAGTTTTTGGTAAAAAAAATAACATCGCAAAGATCACTTATACTATGTTGATCTAAGCAAAGGCCAGGGCGAATTGATGAAGAGGTGCCCATTTTCTTGCATATTAATGAAAATGTCCTGGGCACTTTGTGATGCCAAAGTCACGTACTCGACGCCACTTTTTTGCCACTCTCCACTCTGTCCACGTTGAGCCGTCAGCATTGTCGCCTTCTCGCTGCAGGAGAGGCGATCACCATGTCGGATGACCCTGTCTACCGCAGATACGACATGGAGAATCCGGATTACGGTAATTTTGCATCACCTCACTTCTTCTCGGGCCACCTTTCTTATTCTCGGACGGGCTAGCATTGCATCTACTCATGTGTCATACCTCTTGGTTGGGTTATGGCGTCTCCACGAGATACATCTCGACGCCTTCCGCTACAGATTGCATTGGCAGAGATTCGGCGGCTCGTATGCCATCACGGTTTTACGGTATGGAATCGGCGACCTCAGATCCACAACCCTTCTTCCGTTGGCTTGACAAAAGCGAGGAGCGGAAGAAGCCTCCGAAGATCATGACACTTTGACTACACAACATTTTCGGACAAACCTTTTAAGCAGCCTATTTTTTTAAAACAAAATTAATGAAAATACAAGTATTTAACATCACAAGTTTAAATTGACATGTGATCCTGGCTCCACCCGTGGATCGATGTGGGCACGTAGTTTGGTCAGCTAACTGAACCCTAACAAACAGTCATGCACTGTTCAAAAAAAAACAAACAGTCATGCATGTCGATCGACATCTAGCTAGTCTACTACCGTGTACTTTGGACGTGGATGTGGTACCAACTTTGGAGCGTCGATGGACGGTTGCCGGAACGCGGCACCTAGGTCGGTGCATGCATGCTATTAGCTGCGCCCACATTTAATGCCGCGTGCTTAATTTAACGCACGTACGCGTGTACCGGGACCCGTGCGTGTGTGCAGCGCGTATCGTGTCGATTTGATTTGCGTCGAGGCTTGCAGCGCTTTCCGTGCCGGCCTAGATGCACGCACGAGTGATTACTCAACGCTGAGTTTGAGAAAGTTTGCTGCTGCATTGCCTAGAACTAGGAAACAGTATGCAACAGCAAACATAGCACAATATAACCTCCACCGTTTTATAGTTTTTTTAGTTGTTAGTTAATCTGTGAAATCAGATTCTTCGGTTAAATATGAATTTCTACCTTAATTTGAGAAATGTATATGTAGAAACATCCAGCTAAATAATACCACCACTACATAGAATAATTTCATACCATGAGAATTTCACAATTATGGATGCAATGACAAGGTTGTTTTCGCGTATTATATTTATCAAAATGATTAGTTCTTGTATGAAAAGGCAAAGCTCGTGCCAGTTGCACGAGAAAAGGGGAAAATACCAGTAATGGATAATGCTAAAGCTGTACAATGAGCTTGTTCGTATTTAAAATGTCATATACATATCCACGAACAATGGAATATACAACGCATGAAGTTTGGATCATCCAATGCTGGTTCCCCATGAATAGCCGGATGGGGGGTTACACATAAACCGAATGAGTTTTGTCCGTGGTGTCCAAAAGCAGTTCTTGTTGCTTAGATGCCTAACTTTGGATCCCCACCAAGAGGCAGAAAAGCATGTGTCTCCACTTTGACCACACATACCAAATCGATCAACAACACATGGGTCGATCATACTCTACTCACAACATGTCGTGTGCCTGTGTCAGTGTGTGCTCATAAACCCATAATTTCTCCTGTCCAAAATCACAAGTATTCTACGTCCGACTAGCGTAAACAACACAAAACACACTTCTTCCTCTTAATCAAGATTCGAGTTCGTTCGATCTTTTTTTTAATAGTAGTTCGTTCGAGCTTTTGGGGTTGGGGAGTCACGTGAAGCTCGCACATGGTTTTGTTCAAATTTTCAAACTAAACTAGCATGTGGCCTAAGATAGGTTCAAGCCTTTGCTTCTGCTGACAGGCAAATCCATGGAGGCATCAGGCATGGACGGTTCCTTTCGTCCCTGATTTCTGGTCCTCGGAGTGAGTGAGCTCCCTCCCTACGCGTCACCTCGAAAACGTCCCAGGCCCAGGCTAGGCCCGAATGGTCGGAGCAGAGTTCGGTGGCCCAACCGATAGCCAGATTGGTCCGGGCCCTTAGATGGGCTGCAGGATGACGAGCCGTGGGCTACTCCGCGACGACGCGTGTGGAGGTGGAGGTGGAGGTGGAGGTGGACCGAACCCACTTCCAGTCGCGTCGCCTTCCACCAGCGTCCGTCACGTGCAGTGCAGAGCCTCCACCACCACCAAGGAAGGGAACTGCTTGGCTTGGACTGGAAGCGACCCGCGTCCAAACCCGCCGCCGCTCTCCTCCTCCTCTCCCCACCGGCGCGGCGGCGAGGCCGAGCAGCCCAGCGGCATGCATCACGACCCCAACCCCTTCGACGAGGGCGGCGCCGAGGAGAACCCCTTCTCCGTGAGGACCCAAACCCCCCTTTGTTCGAAAAACCCTTGTTGTATATGTTCGAGGCAGTGGTTCAGTAGATCTGGGCCTTGGCGTGCTTGTTTCTCATGACGCGTCTTCGTCGTTACAGAATGGAGGAGGCCGGGGCGGGAAGCAGCAGTACGGGTTCCGCCCCACCGAGCCCGGCGGCTTCGGCGGCGCCACCGTCGACGTGCCCCTCGACACCATGGGCGTAAGATGCTTCGTGCAGTGCTAGTAGTCCTCCTTTTGGTTGTTTTGGTGTACGAATCTGAAGGTTTTTTGGTTACGACACAGGACTCCAAGGGGAGGGAGCTCTCGTCGTGGGAGTCAGATCTCAAGCGGCGCGAGGCGGTGGGGTTCACTCTCCTCTTCCCTCCTGAGAACTCTATCAGTTGATTAGGTTGTGTCTCACGGGTTCTGTTTTGTGGCTGCAGGATATCAAGAGGAGGGAGGAATCGCTGAAGAATGGTGAGCCACTCTTTGGTTTCTGTCGTCAGTGGTGTACTATCTGCGAGTTGAACTGGTTGTGTTAATACGAGTGTGACTGTTTCTGAGTTTTGCTTGTTTTAATGATTCAGCTGGAGTGCCAATGGAGGAGAAGAACTGGCCGCCGTTCTTCCCCATCATCCACCATGACATTGCCAATGAGATACCTGCCAATGTGCAGAAGTTGCAATATCTGGCATTTGCGAGCTGGCTTGGTACGGACTAGTAGTTTACTGCTTGTAGTGTGTTTTGTTCTGTCAGTAGGTTATTAGTAATATGCTGGTCTGTTCATATGCTGACAGTAGAATTAGGCAGTTCTGGCGTTATAGATTGTAAGTATGGTTCATTTCAAAGGCAGATGATTTAATGAAAGCATCCATTTTGTTTTATTTTATTCTACAGGAATTGTGCTCTGTCTCTCCTGGAACTTTATCGCTGTCATAGTCTGCTGGATCAAGGAGGGAGGTGGGTTTCATAAGTATATATCAATGCCTGTCTGTTGTTGTGTGTTGGTTCATGCTGAATGGTTGGATTATCATATGCCTGCAGACTCGAAGCTGTTCTTTCTTGCTACAATCTATGCTTTGCTTGGAATTCCCTATCTTACTTGATGTGGTACAGACCCCTCTATCGCGCAATGAGGTATGCTATTATGGTATTATTATTTAACGCTTCCACCTATCAATGTGAAAACACATACGTGAGTGAATTTACTATCAATGAAAAAAAAAATCTGTGAGTGAATTTGCTATTTGTTTTAGTGCTTTCCACCTACACATTTGACATAGAGTGTATCTATTTTTCCTTAAAGTTCTGTGCAGACCATGTGTTAGTTACTACTCACTAGTTCCATCTACTGAAACTCTTGAAGGACAGTTTAAGTTTATCTGAGGGTCATGATTTTTGAGTCGCCGACTAATCGCTGATTAGTCGCTGACTAATCGCCGAGTCGTTCTGGCGTGGATGAGCCGCACTAGCGACTTGACTCACGGAGCAAGTCGCGCCACGTCACTGGCTCGACGGCGATTTCCTGTGACTATACAGCGACTTGATGCCTCAGGATTTCAGCGACTTGATGAAAGGGAGAGAAAGGGCAGAGCTCAGAGGAGAAGCTCGAGCCGCCGCCGCTCCTCGCGGAGGCTGGGAGTGGTTGCTGGGCCTGGCCGGCGGTTGCTGGGACTGGTTGCTGGGAGAGGGTCGCGGAGGAAGGAGAGGGTCGCGGCGGTGCATGGCTGTGTTCAAGGGAGGAGGGATGGGATGGGAGAGAGAGGGCAGAGCAGGAGGAGAGGCTCGAGCCTTCGTGAGTGCGGCTGGCGGCGCTAGGAGAGGATTCACGTAACTGCTAGGTTTAGCCAGAGGGTGAGGCCGATAGCAGTTAGCTGGGCCGTGTTGCGCCTGGTCGGCCTGGCTGGGATAGATTACTGGGCCGATTTTGCTCATCTTGCCTTAATGGGTTATGCAAATGAGAGAACAGCGTATCGTTTTACTGCAGGCGACTTGGGGCGACTAATCAGCCCTAGTCGTTGAGTCAAGTCAGCAAGTCACTATTTTCAGCCTTGGCGACTTGACTTGACTCGGCGACTCAAAAATCATGCTGAGGGTAGAACTCTGCATAATTTGCATGGAAATCTTCTTGACCACACAACCCATGATGCATATGATCCACCTATGGTGGTTGCAAATTCCTGTGAACCTGCATTAGTTATTACTTGTTTCCATTTTGACGTATCAGTGAGCAGTTGATGAGTATATTTGTCCTAGGCCTGTATTTAGATATAGAGTTCAGAAGTTACTGCAATGTCTAACTGAAACTGAACTGTGGATTGGGATATGTGGAAGTATCTGATCATGGCTTCCTTAATTTCTGTAAACAGGACTAACAGTGCATTCAGTTTTGGATCGTTTTTCCTGTGTTACCTGGTAACATCTGCCTACAGAGCTTATTCAACTTATTCGTGACATGTCAAATACTGTAATAAGTATTGCTTACCACATGGGTCACATTTCCCCCCTTGCTGTTTGGTGCAGATCCACATCGGCTTCTGCATAATTGCTGCCATTGCTCCGCCAATTGTGTTTCAAGGAAAATCATTAACGTAAGTTATCACTACTTTTCTACAGTGACCACCATAATCACTGTGGGAAATTTCTGTTGCTCCAGTGTTACTGTTGTAACAACTGGTCACCCCCATCACTATGAGGGTAATTTTTGTTGGAGGCACCACGATGTTAACAATTAGTACTATTAATGGTTTCTCTTTTGTGTGGCTTTCAGCAGGAAGTTAACGATTAGTAAAAGTTAATCCCGTATAAACAGTAGTACAACAATCTTTTGTTTCTCTATTTTGTGATCTTTTTTGCATAGTCGGGACATGGCTGAAATTAATTGCTTCTACAAAATCTGTAATAAACTTCTTGCTTATGCTCTTCTAGCATGATCTAGTGCCATGTAGTCGACTGGTCTTGAGATTGACATTGAGTTGATGCCTGTTAAATTTGTATAGCTTAAGATCCTTGCGGGGATCTCTTCATAGGTACCGACTATTGGGAGTACTAAAATGTTCTGTCGAATTATTATTCTAAGCTTTCTCCTTTTCTCTCCAGGGGCATATTGGCTGCGATCGACACTTTCTCTGAGCATCTAATAATTGGGGTGAGAATAATGTTCACTAGTTCCTTGTCCTCTTTCCACCTTCCAGTGAGAAAGCTGTACATGTTTTGTCTGCAATCTCTCGAACATGGCTAAGCATGTTGAAGTAACTTCATCTCCAAGTTTCAACTTATAGAGCCTTACCAATCGATTATTTGTGCTTGCAGATCTTTTACTTCGTGGGGTTTGCACTATTTTGCTTGGAGACGCTGCTGAGCATTGGGGTTCTTCAGGTCAGCATAATTCTCAATTAACATCCTCTGACCTTATGTCAGTTGCCTTTTTATGTGTCCTATGTATTTTGTTAGTATGCTCACATACTGATACTGGTTGTATCTTAAGGCCTAGTTTTTCCCGTGGCTTAAAAAATAAGCCGTCTCTTCCAGCTTCTCCCATAAGCCACCCACCTTATTAGTTGGGGCTTCTAAACTAGTTAAACTAGTTATCCTATAACTAATTTAGAAGTCCCAAAGAAAATGGAAAGTGCCTTATTTTTAAGCTGGGATGAGGGTGGATTATTTTTTAAGTCACCAAAAGAACAGGCCCTAAGGCATGAAATGCAGGAGTAGTGGGTGTTACCATATATTTCAGTTTAATTAACAATAACTAGATGTAATTGCCTCTTATATATTGCATAGCTACATCTTTTAAATTAATCTGTAGCTCGTCTAGCTTATAATTAAGTAAACTCCAAGGTACAATTTTGCCATAATTTTGGCATGGAAACATCATATATACAAGTACAGGTTTGGTGTAGAACTTGGAATGTTAGTACCTTTTTTCTTTGGTGACGACCATGCAAAGTAAATTAAACACCGATGGCTTAATCTGTAAAGTAGCTAGTGAAGCTAATCAAAGCATTTATTGCATAAGAAGCAATTTGATTGTGAACACCCCTTTGTTTTACTCAATTGTTGCATTCTTCAAGCAATGCAGTACTAATAGCATTTGCTATTCTTTGTTCTTTGGTGGTCACAGAAAGTATACATGTACTTCCGAGGAAACAGGTGAAGCTAGCAATGATGGAAATTCCCTGAAGTCTCACATGCGGTGGTTCTGTGCATACGTGTCAGTACGCCTCCGTTTTATGTTTTGTTTGGCCAAGTGTTATGGAAGAATGTGCTTGAAAGGAGTATGGGTGTTGTCTGAGAGTAGGGTGTTCTGATTCTTTATATGATGTGATCTCGTGTCGGTGGTAGTTTAGTTGCGAGGATGGCAAGTCAGTGAACATTACAGTAGTCGGTATTATTCAAAATGAAGATCAGCACCTATTCAGTATCATACTTGTTCTCTTGAGAAATAGATGGCGATGGATTAATATCCTTACACTTGTTCTTGAATGACAGCATGTTGAATTGCTCACTTATAGCAAATTCTCGCGTTTAACTATTTTTATGTGCCCTAGCCACCAATTATAGCAAATTCTTGTGTAATGTTTATGTGTCCTATAGCCACTGTGGCGTCATTCCTGAGCTGCTGCTTTTTAGGGTACACCAGTCCATAAGTATTAAACTGTCAAATCCACTCGACGAACTTTGCTGGTGGTTCAAATTTTGTCCATATCACTCAATAGGCGGACATTCTTTTTTAGCAAAATAGGGGTATATAGATATTCCCTGAACATTCCAGTATAACGCACCACAATCAACAAATGACGGCGCTGGTGAGTTCATGCACGAGAATGTGCAGGGAACGGGTAAACAATTTGATCTAATGGTGCACAGCGCCCAACGGTAGATCCGATGGTCAGGATGACGCACAGGGCGTGCCAAAACAATAAGTTATTTGCATTCACCAGCTTAATAATTAAAATGAACTCAGCATTTAAGTTAGTAAGTGTACAGGCGCGACTATTGTTACAGGGAATAACTCAGCACTCGCAATGGCGATGAGCAAACAGAAAACAAAACTTGCCAGCGCCAGTGCAAGAGATAACTCAGTACTGATCATGCCCCATTATCTTATTTACTATACCAACAGCGATCGTGCTTCCAGATGACCTTAAGAACGCCCTTCCAAGAGCTCGGCATTTGGAGAATTCCTCGACACAGATCGCTCCATCCAGCGTAACCTGACACAGAAAGAACAAGAATATTACAATGTGGCCATTGATGCATTCCAATGATGCGATCTCATGGTATTTAACTTGAGCAAAAGCTATCGGTTCACAAGGACCAGTGCTCGATGATTACCTGCACAACGGCACTCTGCTTTGATTTAAGAAACCGCGGTGCTGTTTTACTTGGCTTCCCTGTCTTGTCAAGCAGCGCCACGATTTTTGTTATCCTTGCAGCTTCCTTCACATGATGTATGTGAAACTCCACCTAGGTCAATAACATTGCTGTGATTACACTGGCAAAGAAGATGATCAAACAGGGTTTTGGTTAGAGGAAATAGCATTACCTGATGACCAGTAAGAATAGGAATGGTGATGTCCAGTACTCTAATCTTCAGCTCCAAGTAGTTAGCTACAGGCACCGGGAAACCAGGATGGCAAAGAATCCCACCAGGTATTATTCGAGTCCCATCAACACCCTGTAGACAAATCGCTACATTGTCACCAGCCCTCGCTGTGCTGCATGAACTAGAGTCCCGTTCGATCGTTTTCACCGTCGCCACTTCCCCACAAGGCAAGACCAACACCTGCACAGGGGAAAAATCCAAGCAGTCAGGAGAATATAAATGTCAAGAGCATGTCTCCAACGTATTTTAAATATCACTGTGGCACAAAATCATTCAACTGCATAATGATAAATCTGCCATGACAAATTCCCACATCATGCGATTGAATAATGGCAAATAGAATGAAATTTATATAGCCTCGTTGTTGCAACCTGTTCCACTACAATGCAGGAATAATGGTAGCTTCTGAATAGAAAAGTTGGCAAGTAATCTACCTTTGAGCCATTTCGAATAGCTCCAGTTTCCAATTTTCCAAAAGCTGCCAGCTGTCCTGTCGCCTGAGACTTGATAACATCACATATAGGGAGAATGAGAGGCTTTGACACATCCCTAGAAGGAAGCTGCAGGGAATCTATAGCATCCAAGAGACACAAACCTTGGTACCTGAAAAAGGATATATATATCCAACCAAGATTCAGTTTGTGGAGACAGCAAAGTCTTGCTAAGATTACAAATATGACAGATCAACATTCTCAAATTTGGCACCTGAAACCAAACGTTTAACTATACGCTCCACCATCCACAGCACTGGAGAGACTCAAACTATAATGCGGTAGTTCAAAAGAAACAAAGCTTACCAGGAGCTAAAACGAGCATCTGAAGGAGGTTTATTCAAATTCTGATTTTCCACAGCACTAAGAGGAATCCAGGTAATAGCTGAATCTCGGAAGTTGCACAACCGCAGAAAACTACCAAGTTGTACCTTGATGAACTCCAATCTTTCTTTTGAGTACCCAATAACATCCATCTTGTTGACAGCAACAATAAGCTGTTCAACACCAAAGCTTCTTATAAGCTGAGCATGCTCCTTTGTCTGCCCAACATTTTTTCCTCCTTCACCATCCATGCCAGCTTCAAAAGAACCAGTTGAAGCATCAACCACTAGAACAGCTGCATCAGCTTGGGTTGCACCAGATATCATATTTGGCACGAAATCTTTGTGGCCAGGAGAGTCAAGCAAAACTACATGGTATTTCTTGGTCTCCAAATAAGCAACAGCCACCGTCATCGTGACACCTCTTTCTCTTTCTTCACTGCTCTCATCCATGGCCCATGCATAAGCAAATGACCCCTTTCCCTGGATAAACAAATGACAGCACACAAACAGTTATATATGAGTGGTGCATCAAAACGAAGAAGTAGAGTAGCTGAAACGAAGCTGTAGTAACTTACCTTTTCCTTAGCCTCCTTCTCATTTTTGTGCATATCTCTTTTCGATATCTTTCCTAATAGGTGTAGCAATCTCCCAGAGAGTGTTGACTTGCCAGAATCAACATGGCCCACCTACCAAATTGATTAGAGACATTTTTAGAAAAATCAAAAGTAATTTTATAACAATAAATGTGATAAGAGCAGATAGCACAATTACAAGTCAGAGCAAAAGATGAGTAACGTACTATTGCAAGGTTTAGTTGGCTCAGCACCCCAGACTCCTGGTCAGCTAGCATCCACTCCTCAGGCTTATACACTTCGGGTAAATAAGGTTGTGCAACATTTACATTATTCCTTTGTGTACCCAGCTGGCTTGTGTCAGAAGGAAGTGTCTGCATGTAAGCCTTATTCTGAGCAGAACTGCCAGCCCTACTACTCTGGTCTTCCTTTAACTGAAAATGATCAGGAATCAACTGAATTCTCTCGACAGGCACATCTTCAGGAAGCATAATGGGTTGCTTCTTTTTTCCAGTGCCTGATGAGCTACCAACAGATGGCAACTGGGCGGAATTAACTGTGGAAATACACAAATAATTAAAATTGAGGAACTCAAAGTGCACTTAACCACTTAATTTTCAATCCGCAGGCTAATTAACTAACATATGAAAACTGTTATAGTATGCTCACAAAGTCACAATACAAACTTATTGAATCCATTCCGCTTAATACTAGAACTAACTTGATTCAGAAGTTATGTCAACAAGATATTGATAACCAACGCCAAGGTATCAAACCATCGAACCACTTTAAAGATGTATGTGTTCACACATTTTTCACATCCAAACTTTATCTATAGATGGTCCATTGCTTCTAAACAAACTACCAGAGAAAATATTGGATGAACTATGCTCAAATGAATTGCAAAGGAAGTATACAGTTTACAGACAAACCAGAATATGAAAATACTGTTGCTTGCATTGAAAAAGGATCAAAACCATGTTCCCAACAGATAGCATATGCAGATATGATACATTATGGAATGTTAATAGTTTCCATTTCTTTCCTCTTCTCATATTGACTGGGGTCATATTATGGGCAAGCGTAAAGGTACAAGAGCAGGGATCTTAGTTAGATACAAAAAAAAATCATAAAACAATTTCCAATATTCACGGAAAAAATACCTTTATCATGAGGTGCATACCCTCTCCCAGAATGACCGTCAAAGTTGGTAGTAAGGGTCTTCACTGGCGTCTTGAAAGAATCAGAGTTTGACAGCGCAGATGTCCCAGAATTGTTTGATATTCCTTTGTCGAAATCTACTAGTTGCAGCGATAGCATATAAGATTACATTATAACTTGTCTATAAGCCAGTAATCAGAATTGTTCAAACATGTGTAAGACTCAAATACCTTTTATCGGACTGTCCTTGGCAGATTTGACAAAAGATTCCCGGAAAACCCCACACATCTCACAGTATACCATAGTTTCATGATTACCAAATGTGCACATGGAGCACTTCCAAAGCACAGGCACTGTATTTGAGGACTTCTTCACTGATTCTATACAAGAGAATTAGGACATAATATGAGACCAAGGACACGAACTACATGCAGTTAGATAAAAAAGTGTAACAGATAAAAAAACTACATATATTCTGCCAAGGTGCAAAGCATACAGGGACATATGGCCATAAGAACTATCATAGAATAATTGGAACTGTAGGATGCATATGTACCAACATTGAACAAGTAAACAACAAGAAAACCCTGCTTTGGTTCGAGTATAAATAGCCATTTTTAATTTTGTAGTATTTTCTGAATTAGTTTGGACACAGTCTGGATTGCCGGACAATATTTGACTACCAGTAAAGAATGCATATGAAAGCAATGCCTTCAAGAATACATAGCATTCCGAAAGATGATGGCCACTTCAAAGGTAATAAGACATGATTTCACACACGTATCCATGGCGCAAATGTACCCATGTACACACATTCAACAAGTTAAAATCAGTTGCAATAGATGGGCTAAATAGGCAGTGGAAACTAATGCAAGAGCAGGGAAGGAATCATTAACTTGTTCAGGAGCTTTATATGGTGCATTTCTGTTGGTCAACATACTAATGTACAACGGTAATAGGTTTAGTCACCAAACAACCTGAACAGTTTCGATATGGCGACCACAAAGCAACTAGAATTCCTTCCCCTTAGAGCTAATGTAGTGAAATTGATACTCCCTCGGATCCGATTTAAGATTCGCAGGAAATAGCTTGGCTAGTACGATTGAATAGCTGTACTCCCGACCGTTTTTTCGGATCGGAGGGAGTACCATAAACGGTCAAGTCGCCTGCACAAACGCATACCTTTCTCCTTCACCGGGGGCTTAACCTCGACATGTCTGACCTCCTCATAATCTTCATAGTCATCATCGTAATCCTCATAATCGTACTCGTCGTCGTCGTAGTCGGGACCAGAGACAACCTTGCGAGGCATTCTCCTGGCAAGCACGACAGACAGTGTCAACAACATACCACAAGAAAGCAACTAAAGCAAAGCTGAACCCCTAGACTGGCCAGATATGGCACTCAATTCATCATGATCTCTAAAATCGCATCTAGCTCAAATCAGCACTACTACTAGTCAGTAAACGCAGCCCACGGCGAGCCTGAAAACCCCAAAAGCCCCCCCCCCCCCCCCCCCCCCCGGAAACTACAGCGAGGCGCGAACAGGGTAGGCGCAAGTTCCTCCGCTCCAGGAAACCCTAGTTAATAAAATGCACTGGAAATACACCCAAAAAAATACGGCGGGGGCAATGGGGAACGGACTGATTTTTACCTAGAGTTGAGCTAGACGCGGCGGGGTTCGAAGCTGGAAGAACCTCTCGGCTGCAGCGACCCCTTCCTTCTCTGTATTTCTCTCGAGCGGGCTCCGGGGATCGACCGCCGCCGAGCGAGGAGTAAGCAGCTGCTGAACGAACGGGACACGATAGGAGAGAGGAGGAGGGGCGGCGGGGGTTAAAAAAAAAACCTCGGGTCCGGGGCCCGGCCCAACTCCGATTAAATCTGGAACTGGATCAAGGTCCAAGTCCAAAACGTGCGAGCCCAGCAAAAGTCCGTGCAGAAATGACCCAGTCCATCTCCACGTCCACGTCTGGCGTTGACTATCCAAATCCGTCCAAGTCCGCGCGGAAATGACGTTGGACATCCAAGGCCCAATTGGGCCGCACGCTTGTGCGCGCGTACACGTTCCACGCGCATCTAAGCAAAGCCTACTTCTCCTGTGTGTGTTTTTTTTTCTTTTACATGGTTCCTGTTTGTTTTTTCCCGTCGCATATTATTTCAAAAATACGCGAGTCGTTCCGTTCGTGAATATGTATGTTCTTTGTCAGTCGTAAATACAGGTTCAATTGTAAAGACCAAGTTCACTACTAGAACAGACCAAGCACATGTAAATACAGGTTCAGTAGAATCTCAATAACATATAAAACACTTCTAAATAGCTGGTTCAATACCAGAACAGATCAAGCACTTCTAACTACCATGTTCTAAATAACTACCAGATTCATCTCAGTACCATCACGAAAGAGTAGAAAACAATAGTTCTGAACTCAAGCCTGCATACTACATTCCAAGATTCATGAAATGATCCACTAGGGACTATGACGCTTTCTTGATCCGATCAGGTTGAAATTTGCAAACACCATCTGTGCAGAATGATAGCTCCTGCATTTCAGAAAAATAGTTATCAGCGAATGAACAAATAAGTCTCAGCCTACTACTTAGTTTAACATGTTAAATTCATTGAAAAGAATCATGGGACTAAAAATACCTGTGACGTCTGTTTGAGCAAAAATCAGTTGCCTAAGCCCACCGAATCAATCTATGAATAAGAAATAGTCAACAATATCATCAGTTTTTTACTCAACATCATGCAAGAAATTAATTTGTGAAAGTTAATGCCATCAGTTTTCAGTTTTTTTACCATCATCTTCATCCTCCTCCTCATCGGACAAGTACTCTTTTAGCCAATCTTTTGAGCATATTAGTGCTTCAGCTGTTCTTGGGTTGAGAGAACTTCGATGTTGATTGATTATCATGCCAGCTGTACTGAATGTTGATTCAGAAGCTACGGATGATAACGGAATAGCCAGAAGGTCCCGAACCATCTTGGCTAGTATAGGATACTGCTCAGAATTTCTTTTCCACCACTTCAACACGTCAAAACTTTCACCTTCCCTCAGAGGAACCAGCGGATCTTCTGTGGCGCCCTGACCTGACTGTTATATAGTGATGCTGTGTGTCACCGGTTAAGCGATACAACCGGAGGTTACGGGTTTACCAATCCCCGGCCAAAACCTTTGGCAGGCGTTGCTCGGAATGGATCATCGGCAACGCAACACCCGATTGATGCCTTAACACAGGCACAACCCTCAATGCATAATAGAGAGACCAAGACTTGTGGAACAACTGGCACATCACAGACTCTACGACACAAAGCATTATAGTTCAACTCTTATAATAGAGAAATATAGCAAATGACAACCAGAGGTCACAGACCCAACATTACAACAAGCGGAAGCAAATTAAGTTGTTCTAAACAACGAGAACCAAATTATGGCCTAAGGGGCCTACAAATAAACATCACAGTGCCCGCCTGGCCACAAGCGTAGCAAGTGACTCCAGGTGGAGCAGGTAGCATAGGACGGTACCCACTCCCGCCTATCCCAAGTGTCGAAGTAGTGGGGCGCGGAGGAGGTGGCCTGTATCCTGCTGCCCTCGGCATGAAGGGAGCACGAGGTACGGCGCTGTAGGGGACAAACACCCTGCGCTTCTTGCTCTCAGAACCCGAGGAACTCTGGTGGTCCCCATGTGCGGGCCTCTTGGAAGCTTCAAGTTCCTTTCTTCCTTGCTCAAGAGTAAAGCCTGGTTGAACAGCTCCTGATAGGTCTGGAACCTGAAGGGCAATAGCTCATAGCGGAGCTGCGGAGTCAGACCCTTGCGGAACAGCTCTTGCTTGTCAGCATCATTGGTCACGTCCCTTGGGGCGTAACGAGAGATGGTTGAACTCACGACCATAAGTGCGGAGGTCCATCCGTCCCTGTTGCAAATCCAGGAACTCCCTCCTCTTCAAATCCATGATTGGCTGAGGAATGTACTCCGCACGGAAGGCAGTGCGAAATCAGCCCAGGTGAAGACATGGTTGGCTGGAAACAAAGCCACATGGCTTTCCCACCAACAGCCAGCAGCACCAACCAAGAGGTAGGTGGCAAAGTTGACTTGCTCCGCCAATGGAACATGCAGCGCGGAGAACTTGCGCTCCAAAGCACGAAGCCAATCATCAGCTTCCAGTGGCTCCTTAGCATCAGCAAAGGTGGGTGGCTGTGAGCGCAGGAACTCGGTGAGAGTGTTGCACTCGTTCCTCGTGCATTCTGCTGCACCAACTGCTCAAGCAAACGCTCATTGCGCCCACGGTTCTCCTCAATGGCCATCAAGACTTGAGCCATGTGGGTGGTGGCGGCAGATCATCCTCATCATCATTGTGGTTACCGCGACCACCACGGCCTCCACGACCTCCTCGAGCCATTCTGGAGATTTGACAATGACACGGTTAGTATCTTTCTCCGAATGGTCGAACAATAGCATTAGCGTCTACACAAGTACACAGACTAGGGACGATAATACTTGCGAGAAGGAAACAACAAGATAGAACTTGGGTCGAAGATCAGCATCATGTGCTACTAGTGAGAGTTAAGAAATCACAACTTAACACACTCTAGTTGACACAATCCGGGACCTTATGTTCAAGTCCATGGGTTAAAACCCAAAGAAAGGATCAAATGATTTGACTTGGAGAACATCTGAGTTGATTTGGGATTGCAACGCAGCGGGAGCAACGTGACACATAACACTAAAGGTCGAACCCACCCCGTTTCTAATCATTTTGAAGTAATAGACGAGGAGTAAAACCTTTAAATCAAATCGAGGTAAGATTGCTCCGAGATTAGAGGGTAACCAGATAAGGAGTAAAAAGAATCCTAAGATGGTTTTCACAACTCATTTTTAGGTTAAAATATTTTCACAAACACTAGACTCAACATCGACCAGTAGAAGGGTTTCCTACAGGCAGTACTGCTCTGATACCAACTTGTGGCGCCCTGACCTGACTGTTATACAGTGATGCTGTGTGTCACCGGTTAAGCGATACAACCGGAGGTTACGGGTTTACCAATCCCCGGCCAAAACCTTTGGCAGGCGTTGCTCGGAATGGATCATCGGCAACGCAACACCCCGATTGATGCCTTAACACAGGCACAACCCTCAATGCATAATAGAGAGACCAAGACTTGTGGAACAACTGGCACATCACAGACTCTACGACACAAATCATATAGTTCAACTCTTATAATAGAGAAAGATAGCAAATGACAACCAGAGGTCACAGACCCAACATTACAACAAGCGGAAGCAAATTAGGTTGTTCTAAACAACAAGAACCAAATATGGCCTAAGAGGCCTACAGATAAACATCACAGCGCCAGCTGTTCCGGGATGTCCCAAGCTGCCACCTGGGAACCCCAGACTACTCGTCGACGTCCACAAAGAACCCACCTTCGAGGTCGGTGAAGTCCTCCTCTGAAACAAAACAAACGACGTTGAGTTCGACGAACTCGCAAGATTATATATAGAGCATTAGCTCGATGAGGCTTTCAAAGTTATATGGCTGTTTTGCATAAAGCTGATTTTATTTATGAAAACATAACTCAAGGCATCGACTATCAGATATTTTAAAAGAGGTAAGAAGTACTCTTTCTTTCATCACCTTCTCATCATCAACCAACATCAACCATTGTACCTGTTCATCAAAGGCACCTCCCCGAATCACCCTCGAGGAAGCTCACCTTGCATTTGTGAGTGGTACCTCTAGTACCCAGTTTTTAATCATTCCGTTAAAGTTATTCTATGATCTTACCTTCACTTCCCAAGTTCGTCCATAACCGCGGACACGGCTTTTCGAAAAGATTTAACCCTGCAGGGGTGTACAAATGTTTGCCACGCGTACCGTCCGGCCCATTACCTGATCATTAGCTCTCTTCCTTGGAAAGCCGGCTGGGTGGGAGCGGTGTCGACTTCTCCCTCGTTAAGGACTTTCCAGGATCATCAGTGAGGACGGAGCAGGATCATCACACCGCCCCGTGGCCACTCATTTTCCTAACACCACATCCTCATCTCAGTCATACCACCATCATCACGCACGCGCAAATGGAAGCCGAACTAGAGGACCCTGGCTAGCCCCGCTCGAGTTATTTAGTCTATGAGGGTTCCTGCAAATGCATAGGCCTCACGCATGGTTGCACGCTCAGTCTTGGTTCAAGAGGTAAAGAACTCGCACCTAGGCGGCGAGAACGAGACAAAACACCACAACCACAGTGGCCTCTCATCCCCACCTTTAAGCATTTTATTATCCTCACCACAATTTCTCCACCATCATTCTCATTCTCACCTGTTTCCAACATAACCACCACCATATAGCTATGCAATTAACTAAGCATGGCTAAGCAACAACATAGCATAGTAAGTATCTCAGGCCAACAAAACAACCTATGGATAATAGGAGGGAAACAGGTATTGGCATCGGAAACTTAATGCAACTATAGGATACTCTAATCCAACAAAATTGACATTTAGAACCGCATGCAATATTATAGTGGAGAAAATATTTGCGGAAACATAGGATAAGATATGCTCAGAGGGGGATTACGCTTGCCTTGTTGATACGGCTGGTAGTACGGATCGTCACGAGACGGTGGTGGCACTTCACCTCCTTGATCTACCGATGCACAAACAACACCGGGAAAACAATCAAACACTACACATGCTAACATATGCAATGCGCAATCACATGATGGCATGACAATTTAAATGCACCCTAAAAGTATTTATCATAACCAACCTGTTAAATGGGGTCCCCATTATATTATTTGCATTATTTGGAATAACCCCATATTAAACTTAATGATTCTAATTACTTCTAGAGGTACATTATTGTAATTGTGATCGGATATGCATGATGATGATGATTCTGGATTACCCATGTTTTTCTGAACATTTCGGTATATCGAACACCTTTTTCTGAGGTCCCGAGAAAAAGTTATTACTTTTAGGAATTTCCCTCCCTTTTAAACTCATTCTTTTAATTAGTTTAAAATTAACCACAATACAAAAGAAACTATCGGAATCGAGGGGGAGGGATGAAATAGTCGACTCATCGGAGTCGATGTCTCAAATGCGAGAGAGGGGAGCGGGAATCAAACGTGAAACGGGGGAGGAAAAAGGGAAAACAGAACCCTAAAAAAAAAGAAAACGGGCCAGACAGCCCTCCACCCGGCCTGGGCCGTCTGGCAGGCCGGCCGAGATACAGCGAGCTCCGGCCCTCCAGCCAGTTTGGGCCGGCTGGCAGGCCGGCCTGCTAAAAGAGGCCTCCGGCCCTCTGGCCAGCCTGGGCTGGCTGTGAGGCCGGCCGAGCTTCTGCCTCGACGTGGAACGACGAATTACGGCGACGATTTGCCGACGAGCAACGCGGCTATGGGACGCGATAGGAGGAGAGGGGAAGGCAGGCTACGGCAAAGGGAGCTCACCACGGACACGTACGTGTGCTCGACGAGGCCGGAGATGGACGGGAGGCGGCGAAATCGAGCGGCGAAGCCGCGGCGGAGCTTCGGCCGGCGGCGGGGAAACGACGTTGGTGCGGGCGATTCCGGGCGTCTCGAGTCGATTCCCTCGGCGAGGAAGTAGAGGGGAACTAGGCGGAGCTTCCTGCGGTCTTCATCTTGCTTGGGGAGGCTTCAATCCTCGGCAACGAGCTCGGTGAGTTCGGCGGCCATGGCGAGCTCAAGGTGAGCAAGGAGGTGAGGAACGGGGAGGGAACCGAGGGATGGAGCAGTGGTAGGGCCTCGATGGCGTGCTCCTCGCAGGCTTGGGAGAGGCAGAGGGGGCCCGGCGCGTGCGGCATCGAGCTGGTGCGGCGCAAGCACCTCCGGCGCGTCGCTACAGAGCGAGGAAGGAGATGACGCGAGTTTTACAACAAGGTCCCTGGGATTTCTGACGTCATCACGGATAGGTCCCTCTAGATTTACAAACATGTCCTTTTTCCTTTTAAAAACTAGAACAGCAGCCGTATTTGAATTATTTGAGGCATATTAAATTATCCAAAAATTATGAAATAATTAGGGTAGCCTCCCCTTGTCACTTAGGTGCTCCACAAAAATTGGGGTTTAAAGATAAAATTGTTTGTACCACTTTTGTTCATAGTGTCTCATGGTGGCAAATTTGCTAATTTCCAAAATGTTGCTATTTAACAATTTGGTGCAAGTGCAAAGATAGTGTTGTGAACTCTTGGAACTTCCCGGACAAATATGGATGTCCAAGTAATTTTGGTTTTGCAACTTTGAGTGTCTCGTTGTGGTGAACGTTTTTGGTTAGAGCACATCGGGCCTTCCGTTTTAGCAACTTCATATCAATTCGGTATGAAAGTTGTATTAACTCAAAAGAGACATGTCTATGCATGGATGCTATGATGCAATGATGCATGTATGAAGCAAAAAGTGAAAAAAATTATACAGATTCTCAGGTTTCAAGCATTGGGCTGTTACATCTTCTAGATAAATATCAACCTCTGACCTTCTAGAGCGATTCGGGCGATGTCGTTGTTTGAACAAAGCAAACCCCAACTCCAACTTGCGCTTTCCGGTCAGCATTGGGAGCATATTTGCTGACCCTCCCACCTCAGGTGACGAATTGATGGTGGTTCTTTGTGAACTGGTTTCCATCATGCGCTCATAATATTCATAATATTCTTTGAACCACTTGCGAACCTCAGCTACTCTTTGTTCAGCCACTACTTCCCCATACGATTCGGTGTAACCAAACTTCAAAAGAACCAGCTTGTACCGTGGATCCAATAAGGATGCAACCAGTAGTACTTTATTAGGTTTATCCCAATATTTGTCATACTTGTCCTTCATGTCTTCGCACAGCGCCTTCAAGAAATCATCTCCAGTATATTTCTCATCAACGAGAAGTTCTCGAATGCCCCAAATTTCTTCTAAGTATCTATGTGCTGTTGGGAATTTATGCATGGAGAAAACCTTTGTTGCATCAGCAAAATTCTTTAAGAAGTTGCAAACTCTCTCAGCCAAACTCCATTCCTCAACCATGGGTCCTTGAATGTTTTGTACATCAACATACCTAATGAGAGCTACCTTAAACCTCAGAGCTTCTTCTAGCATGCCATATGTAGAGTTCCATCTGGTGGGAACGTCTAATTTCAATGCACTCTTGGGTTTGTAACTAGACATCTCTGGAAGCATGTTAAAAGCTTGCAAGCGAGGTCCGGACGAGTTCACATGTTTAACAACATCCCTAACAGGCTCAATCACTTTCTTGATAATATCCATTCCATCCTGGACAATTAGATTCAGTATGTGTGCTGAACATCTCACATGGAGATCTTCACCTCCAAAAGGCATGTCTGTCCAAAGTTTGGCATTTAACTTGTTCACAGCTGCAGTATTTGACGTCGCATTATCCAGAGTAAAAGCAAAAGCTTTGTTGGACAAGTCCCAGTCATGGAGACAATCCATGATTGTACTATGGATCGCAGCAGCATTGTGAGGGTACGGGACACTTTTAAAGCTGAGTGTATGCATGTGTAGATTGAAGTCCTCATCAATATAGCGCGCAGTTAAGCAAATGTATCCAAGTTCTTGGACTGATGTCCACATGTCAGTTGTGAAGCTAACATTGGAGCCGCAATTAGCCAAGCTAGCTTTTATTTTCTTCTTCTCCTCTTCATACACAGCTACACAATCCTTTTTCAGAGTTTTCCGGCCATGGACCTGAAGGCTTGGGTGTGCTGACTTCATCATTTTCTTGAAAAAACCATTTTCTATCTTTCTGAAAGCAAGACTTGCACTGATCCAAAACTTATTCATGAAATCTCTCACAATTGCTGGATCCACCACAAAACCTCTTGCATCTCCAACAGGGTCACTCACGGGAAATATTGCTTTGCGATCAATGTCTGCTGGGAAGTCCGGGCATCCAGTCAAGATATGGCGCCTAAAATGTGACACTCCAACCCCTTGATGATATGACAATTTGGACTGACAGTAAATGCAGACAGCTTTTCCTTCAGCAGGTAACTCCTTGAAAAATTCCCAAACTCTAGATCTTTTCTTGCTTCTGGGATTGGCAAGTTGTGTATTTTCATCCACTCCTTCATGTACTTGATCTCCAGTTTGACTAGTTGACATTTCGACAGATCAGCTGCAAACACAGTAACATGGTACTAATTAGTTTACAAGCATGTATGTACTAATATTAAGCAAGCAACGTAACTGGAGATGCACTGACCTGTGCAAACACAGTAGCATGGTACTAATTATGACTTGAACTAATCATAATACTGGACTACAATTCATACTGAACTACAAGCATGGGACTTGAACATCATACTACCGGACAACAATTCATACAGGACTACAAGAATGGGACTTGAACATCATAATACTTGACTACAAGTATGCAGAATGGAATCAAATCGAAGGCAACCAAGGATCCATTAATTAACCAGGACGAAGAATGGATTAAGATTGGAGATACACTGACCTGTGCAGAGGACGACGACCCAGACGTAGATGAAGCTTCCGTAGGGGATGCTCGAGTTCGCCGCCTTCCACCGGTCCACCGCACACCCGGGGCAGCCCTCGACGTAGTACGGCGCGCAACGGCACCAAGGATGGGGTGGCCGCCCGCGGGGAGAGATTGGGCGGCGGCGTTGACCTGATGCGAGGGATCTTACTAGAGGGGATGGGGCAAAGGTGAGGAGAAGACGTGCCGGGTGAGGGAGAAGAGCCGGCGGTGTGGCATGCCGGCGGCGGAGCAGCGTGCTAGGGCTGAGGAGGCGCAGGGATTTGGGGAGGGAGAGAGCAGGTCGATGTCGATAGGGTCCAGTGGATACTGGGTTACCCCAACTCTCACGTCCAAATCTGTCCACTCAACTGGACCTAATATCCACTTGAGGTCCACGTCCAATATGACCCAGTCCAACTCGGTCCAGTGATTTTCAGGTCCAAAGCCCATGGATATCACAGATCCAGTTCCAGATTTAACTCCGATCCGTCTCATGTTGGGTTTCCGAGACCGACCGGGACACAGAAAGTCTGGGGATTTTGGAGGAGATTTAATTTACGTCATTACGTGTATAAGAATTTTTTTTAAATCGATTCTGTTTAGATTTTTTACTAGTCTATTTTAAAAATCGGAGAAAATATTTACACGATTGAGTTTTTTTAATTAATATCAAAAGCAGCCACTCGTGTAATCCACAAATATGTAAAAAAATCTAGTATTTGATACTTTCAGTTCTGTCATTTTTATGTAGCCCAGAGTAATAGATTCTTGCTTTTTTGCACAAGGCGAGTAAACTGAAGTTTTTTTTATGGAAATTGTATGCATGTGCATAGGAGGAACTTCAGGAGAGTGATGTTTTGTAGCGGGTTACATGTAGCCCTTTATTTTGGCTATTCGAAAAATAAAATTTAAAGTTAAAAGTAATCTGAAAACAAATAAGTAGATGTAGTCATATAAGTTATAAAAATATCCTACAAGTGTGAAAATCTCAATCCGAAATATGGTGTATTATATGCTACAAAAAGAGGCATCCACACAGGTAAACCTCGAGACCTCACCGAGGCTCCTCAGAGCTCAGAGCATTTCGGCCGTCGGATCGAGGACTCACAGCGCGATCCGGTGCGTCCGTCTGCGGTGGCATCAGCAGTGTTTTCGTCCGCCGTCGTGGTGTGCATTTCGCGTGTCACTGCATGTGGGCCCAACGCGTCGCCGGTCCCACGCCGGTCCCGCTCGACAGGGACACAGCGCGGCGATCCGTCGGTGCGCGTCTCCCTCCACAAATCCACTGCGCGGTCATTTTGCAGAAAAACGCCCGCAAAGGACCATTTTGCAAAACTCGAAAACGACAGGGGCTTTTCTGAAAAATGTTCCGCAGAAACCCCTCCTTCCCCGTCCTCTCTCTCGCACGCGCGCGGCCGAGTTCGCCGGCGCCACCGACGCCGCGCTCGCCGTCTCCGCCCCTCCCCGCACGAATCTGACCCTCGTCCGACCTTCCCCGTCCTCCCCTCTCCCTCCTCGCTCACGGATTTCATCCGAGACGCCGCGAGGCCGTCGGATTTGACTCCGCCGCGCCCGCCATCCTCCGCCGCTTCCCCGCGCCGGCGCGGCCGCTCCGGCGACCAAACCCAGGCGGCGCCGCCACGTACGGGTCGGCCGCAAGCCGCCGCGCCGGATTCGGGCAGTTTCGCATGCCAAAGCACACTAACGCGTCGCCGGCGAGGCCGCCGCCGTTCCGGGCGGCTCCGGCCAGATCTGGCCCCTGTGACGTCATTATGACGTCACAGTGAGGCCAGCCTGCCGGTTTTTTTTTTTATTTTTTTTTTAAAAAAACCCTAAATTTTCCTTACAATTTGTAAAAAAAGAAAATAAAAAACTTTAAACATGTACATCCAAAAAAAATATGGAAACTATATCAAATTTATCACGGGAAAAAAAACTAATTACTTACGTCATAATGCAATCATATTTGAATATTTTAATACGTTAAATATTTGAATAAACTCCAAAATCATTTCAAAAAAGAAAATAAAAACATTAAACATGTACATCCAAAAAAAATATGGAAACTATATCAAATTTATCACAGGAAAAAAAAACTAATTACTTACGTCATAATGCAAACATATTTGAATATTTTAATACGGTAAATATTTGAATAAACACCAAAATCATTTCAGAAAACGAATACAGATGCAAAATTAACAATTTTTAAAAAAACAAAAAAACTTCAAATACATACATAAAAAAAATATATCAAATTGATCACGTGGAAAAAAAACTAATTACTTACGACATAGTGTAACCAAAATTGAATATTTCAACACGGTAAATATTTCAACGAACTCCAAATTCATTCCATAAAATGATTAAAAATGCGAAATTAATATCTTCGAAACTATCTATCCAAATAGTATGGAAAAATAATATGATTGCAAAATAAAACAAATTGCTTATCCAGTTTCCCATACAACATTGAAAAATTCTAGATAATGCAAACTAAAAAATTCAAATACGGCCACCAAAGAAAATAAATATGATTTCCACATAATTTGAAATAATGCAACCTGCTAATTCCAAATATGTTCACACACAAAAAATGACAAACATGCCAACTTTCCATGTGATTTGAAATAATCCCAAATAATGCAAAGTAAAAATGTCAAACATGGCAACAAAAGAAAATAAATATATCCAAATTTCCATACAATTTCACAAACACTCTGAATAATCCCAAAAAAAATGAAACAAAACGTCAAAATGATCACACAAAAAAAACTAACTACTTACGGCATAATGCAAACATATTTGAATATTTCAACACGGTAAATATATGAAAGAACTCCAAATTCATTCCATAAGATGATTAAAAATGCGAAATTGATATCTTCGAAAATATCCATCCAAATAATATGGAAAAATAATATGATCGCAAAACAAAACTAATTGCCTGTCCAATTTTCCATACGTTACTGAAAAATTCAAATATGGCCACTAAAGAAAATAAATATGATTTTCACATAATTTCAAATAATACAACCTGACAATTCCAAATATGTTCACAAAAAAAATGACAAATATGCCAACTTTCCATGTGATTTTAAATAATCCCAAATAATGCAAAGTAAAAAAACCAAACATGGCCACAATTAAAAACTTTCAAATTATTAATTACAATAATGCAGAAACATACATACAAGATGCACACGAAAAAAAATACTTTTTTTCTAGGTTCGCAAACATAATGCAACAATTTACAGAACTAAAATCTTCTATTTTATGAATTACAACAATGCAAACCACGTATTAAAAAAACGCACAGAAAATGTATTTCCTCAAAAAAAAAACATTCTCTCCAAAATATTCAATTTCTTTCTAACTCCTAACGTGGACTTCAAAATTTTACAAAAACTAAAACCTTCTAATTTACTAATTAAAATATTGCAAATGATACATACAAAGTGCACAAAAAAATACCCCGAATAATTATTCCTCCCAAAAAGAAAAATTTCACAAATTTCAATTACTTTCAAAATAGATTCCAAACAAGATTTGTTGAATTTTCTAACAACAAATATCCCCCCCCCCCCTAAAATATTCTGCAGGTTTTTTTAAAAAACAATTTAAAAAGCTAATATAACTTCCTATATAAAATATAGCAAACATATCATCATGAACACAAAAAAAAAACATCGACAATTTATGGCGTATGATGAACTTCCAAATTTCAGTATCTTGAAATTCCAGATTCATTTCAAATCTGAGCATTTAATAGACACAAAAAAATAATCAAATATGACAACCATATCAACATGAACACAAGAAAAACATTCGCTATTTATGTCATACGATCAGATCCCATATAAATTTGAATAACTTCCAAATTGCTCAGTTTCTAAAACCTACTTGAACATTTCAACTCAAGATTCGCATACATATTTCAAAATTTCAAATACCTTTCAAATCTGATCACTTTATACACATTAAAAGAATACAAATAGGAATACATTCCAATACGGACCATTTTCGAGAACTCAACATTCCTCTGAGCGCAAACTTTTCCAAATTCAAATAATATTCACCCCAACAATTTTTTTCCAAACATATTTGAAATTCATCAGGTACCTTTCAAACTCTCTTTGCATATCAGGAATTTCCAAAATTGCACACTTTTTAGAAAAGGACATTTCCAAATTTAAATTTTAACACACGGTCCGTGCGTTAATTGTGTCATATTAAGAATGTTTGTTATAGCGTTTTACAAACTGAAAACCAGTGTCAACGGCGGGTGGCGCGCGGCAAGCCGCGCCAAGGAATCTAGTTATTATAAATCTGGATGTGTTAATAGTGCACACCAAATCTTGTCAAAAATTGTCTTACGTAACCCCCAAAATAAAATGAATTTCTGATTGAAACTTTGGAGAACTATAGGATAATATAGTATTGCCTAATTCTAGATTTATTTTGAGAACTTTTTGGAACTTCAAAATACCCTTTTCGAAAATCCAAAATAAAGAGCTACATGTAGCCCGGGCTAAAAATGGCTTTTTAAGAACTTCAGCCATAACAACAACATACTTCACCGACTTCTCCTAGTACGGTTTAGCATAATTGTCATTTTTAAAGACAGTCGTTAAGCATAACTGTCAATGCAGACAAGGGAAAATATCAACTAGCGTCGATCCCCTGCAATTGTTTTCAAATCCACTTTGGGGATCAAGAGCAAACTTTTAGTAGCACCAGGAAATTACACATGTAGCGAGTTCCACGTCCAAAAACAAAAAAATAAGACTGATCATCAATGTTTACAATTCTTTCTAGGTTTAGCGAGCCTTTGCATCCTAAAAATCAATACAAATTTTGAATCCCTCAATTCCCTTTGTAAGGTCACATTCCATCGTCCAACATAGCACCTCCCCAAGAACATCACGAGGACACCAAGTCAGGCGTCTCGGCTTCAACAGATAGCAAAGTCGTGTGCACCTTTTCCACCCAGGTGTCCAGCCGGTCACGCAGTGATTTCACTTGGTCGAGGCCAAGGACCCTCGGTTGCACCCACGAAACATGGACAGTCCCGTCGACCTCGTCGATTATGCCTTCGATAAGATGAGCCTGCAATTAAGAAAGTAAAGATGTCATCATTAAACTTCTAAGCAAGCGTCACTGGAACTACTACCATACATCCACGAGAAGGGAATGTGGGACTTACAGAGAGGCTCTTCATCAGTAGATACTCCACGTCTTCGACTGAGAGCCTGGTTTGTTCAGCTATAGTGCTCAACGGGATTGTACGGTCTTGAGATGCTCGACTGCAATGGACAGAAACATTTAGGGAACAAAGCTTTGCCCGAATAGTAACAAACGGGAACATCAATCAGCATCTCAGCTAGAACTGTACCCACAGCAGTTACCTGAAAATGATTTCCATCAAGCAAAGGATATTGATCTTTTCAAGTAGCCCCCTCTCATTCTGTAACAAAGCAGGCTGTGCAGTCAAAGCGGTGGCATGAACTTTGCAGAGTTCCTGATAGGACGCTAGATTGCCAGAGTTGAAGGCTTGCAACATATGATAAATCCACTCCACCGATGTTCCCACGAGGCTATGGATCTACAAAATCGGAAAAGAGACACAAGCCAGAGGTCAGTTCAGCTAACTACAAGTTATAATGTCACCATTAGCTTCATTTTTTAATGAAGAAATCGAACAACACAAGGTAAACATGACGACTTCTTTGTTTTAATGAAGAGCTTTAGATATTTCAATAGAACTCTTCTAATTCACAGGTTTTCAAAAACAATGTGTATATGCTAATGGTAAAATTGCTCTTCATCAATTGCAAGAAAATAGCAAAGATAAAGAAACAATTATTATGAATGTCCAGATCAGTTGAATATAAGCTCATACAAGGGGAACAACAACTCCCTTGAGATCACCAAAGAGGTTAAAAATTACAGATGGTTTTGTTACAAGAAATTAAAGACACAACTTCTTTATGATCTACAAGGCTGATTGTGAGCTAAATGTAATGGTTCATTGTCCTTTTGTTCCAATATGAATTAATAATTGGCTGTAACTAATGCCATACTATTTCAAGTCTTGCAGGCAGGAATGAGCAATCAACAATGTTCACACAAGCATGTGTCACTCAACAATTCAAGCATCACTAAGCCTACAGTTAGCTTTTAAAGAGGGTAACATGGGTATCACTAGTAAGCAGAATGTAACTAAATAATAAAGATTAAAGGCACATAAAAGTAAGGAGTAAGGACATACAATTGGATGGGCAAGCAACTCCCCGAAGTTGTATATGTTGTCACCCAATAAAGCAGCAAGTGAGAGGTCAAATGCCAGATTCTGCAGATAGTAACTGGCAATCAGAAACAGCAACTGTGAATTCAATTTTTCATCCGAAAAGAACAGGAAAGCAATGATACCTGCTTGAATGGTTCTGAAAGTGACTCCACTGTTGTGTATGCAAGATAGAGAAGCGCATTTTTGTAAAATTCAGAATAGTCTTGACAGACTTTGTAGTACTGAGAACATATCCAATAATAGGTCGAATGTACTGAAGGGTCAACATCGACCATGCTATCTAATGTGGTCTTCCCCTCATCTAGCAGTTTCTTACACTCCTTTTGACTCCCTTTCTCAAGAAGAAAATTTGCAATCTGCATCTTCACATACAGAATGGGCTCTTCAACCCGTGATTCCTTGGTATCATGCAGCTTTGAAATTACACCTTCTAGGTAGTTTATACCAGCATCTTTATCTGAATACTGGCGTGAAACTACTACCGTGAAGTGAGCAAATTTAAGAAGGTTAATTTTGGTTTCAAAATCGGAGATGAAATGATTATACAGCTGAATCAGAGCATCGCCCGCCTGTACAAAAAGAGAAGAAAAGAGAGTGGTGATAAGCCCCTTGACATGGAAAGCGATATCTCGAGAAAGCAGCCAAACGGTTAATGAAAATAATGGAAGTATCGCAGAAATCAGGATGAACCTACGTATGAGTAACTTCTTTGGAAAATATGACAAATGTAGTGGAATGTTACATGCAATACTATAGTGGACAACAAAATGTTACGATTGTACTTCTTTGGATTTTGTGTGTATAGCTAATAAAATGAACAAAGAAAAAACATGCAAACATTTGGATAACTCAAGAGCATTTGAGTCGTCTAGCAATTCCAGTAAGAACACCAGAGGAAGATGCTAAAAATTTACATCAGCCGCTCGGTGAATCACAGGTAGCGGTACATACAGAATTGCATGTCTTAAGTGCTAACATATACAGTAACAAATCACTATGGTCGATGCAGCTCTGAAGCAAAACACTATAGGAACAGTGTTGAACGGGAACTTGGGACCAGTGTAGTAGCTAGCTCCAGTAAAAGGGAACTAACCCACTGGTTTCAAGTATCAACAACTAGGTACAGAAAAAAAAAACATGCAGGCATTTGGATAAGTCTAGATTATATGAGCTGTGTAGCAAGTGCAGTAAACTACCCGAGAAAAAACGCCCAATATCTTCATCACCAGATCAGTGAATCGCAGGACGCGGTAAAGAACTAATTACAGGTCAGAACATACAGAATGAACAAATCAGCACAGTGAATCAGGATGCTGCTCTGAAGCAGGCCAACTAGTTCTGTGCAGGCAACTCTAAAGGGGCAGTGTTGAATTGCAACTTGGGATCAGTGTATCAGCTAGTTTCGTTCGTGCGAAGGGAACTAATAACCCACTGTTTTGAACTTTCAACAACTACCTGGATACTTCCAATCAGGGCGGCAAACATTTCCAGGGAGATCAGGGCGTCTCTCGCCCACGCTCGCCATCAGGCTAACAGCCAGCCCAACCGGCGGCTCCTTGAGCCCTAAAAGCAGATCAAGCGGCGGTAGAGGAAACCAGCTACCGTGAAGGGGAAACATGGAGGGATCCGGACCTGGACGACGGCGAGGGCGAGGAACTGGTCGAGCTTGAGGGTGAGCTGGTGCCAGAGCTTCCGCTGGTAGAGGTCGGCGAGGGCGGCGTACCACTCGGCCAGATCCGGCCGCGTCGCGCCCTGCGTCTCCAGGAACTCCAGCGGCGCCGCCGTCGCCATCGCCCCGTCCGGTCTCCGCCGCGTCCGCCACTCCTTCCTTTCTTCCCGGCCAAGAAGACGAGACGAGGAGCAGGAGATCTGTTTCGGTCGGACTCGCTGCACAGCGGCACTTACTCGGAACACAAGCCGTCACAGCCCGGCCCGGCCCAGCTGAGACCGAAAGGGGAAGTTGGACTTGAGCACCGCGAGCAGTTGATAGGAAACTGGTCTTCCCCGACGCGAGAGCAATCGAGACAGAGACGCCACCCGCCGCCGCCGGACCGCTGCTCCACGGCCACTCCCGTTCGTCTCCCGTTCGCACGCGGGCGCCGTCCTGCGGACGGCGGAAGTAGGCGGCGCAAAAGAAGCAGGGTCGGCAGGTGAGCCCCGTCTCCTCTTTCCTTTTCCCTCTTCTCTGCTTCGCCTGTGTACACCGAAATTGTGACGAATAAATCATGGAACATTGAAACCCTAGTTTATGAAATGATTTTTCTTTGAGATTGAGAGGGGTTGAGGAGTAGGACATTTGAACCAATCTGTAATTGGTATTGAGTGCTCAAGGGGAACGCCAGCAGTCAGCGATGCTAATCTTGCTGGATAGTTGGCGATCTGTCAAAGGGCAAATTTCTCGTTTTCAATGTTTTTTTTTGTATTTGTAGAAATGCCATTTGAATATATATCATCAAACCAAACAACCTATTTAGGATGTTTAATCAACGAAAATTTGTAGAGAATGAATGCTCTGAAATAAGGACTTATGGCTCAAGTCGTGCTCGCTGCCGCCAGATTCAGTCACGCTGCCGGGTGCTTGCGTTCATAATCACAGTGGGTTGATGTGACAAGGGTTCCTTGCCCGCTAGGCGGGCCGCGCCGTAGTCCATCTCTTTGATCAAAGGATCATCAACTTTGGATATATTATCAAACGCCCATAACTTTGTTACAAATGATGGAGATCCTGTGACAGTACCTCTGAGCCATACGGGAACAACGGTACCCTGTGTGTGTGTGCATGGTCGGAGCAGGTAGCCTTGGAACAGTAGACTAGTAGTAGTGGAGCATGAATAGGCGAAAAAAGTATTCGTTGGTGCAGCTTGTTTTCTCTAATTTCACAGCATTACTATTTTGATTTTGAAGTGATGTGGCCATTTTTGTAATACATGCACATAGCCGTTTAAAATAGGAGGGCCATTAGTTCATTAACACCTCTATAAATTGGTTTACATATATAAAATGGACTGTTACCGTAACCATTTTTACCGGATTCACTTGGTATGTTATTGTCTCATTGTGATAGAAATCAATGTAAATTTGTTCCATTTATGGCCCTTTTCTCATGATCTCTACTTTCTATCTATCCCGGAGCAATGTTAAACATAACTACATAAGAGATAAGCTTTTTACTGTGTCAACGTAGATGTTGACAAGTTGACATTGACTAAGAAGAACACAACACAAGCTTCATGATGCATCTATTCAGCTTGTGATTTGGCTCTTTCGGTTCATCACTATTTCAGTATCTGTATACTTCACCACTGTTTGAGTAGTACATGTGTCACTTGATATTTAGGAATCTAGGCTTGTGTGATTTCTGTTGATCAACTTGTCTTTTTTTTCAAGTTTGATGAACCAAACATGCTTTTTGATGTTGAATAGAAAAGGGGAGTATAGTTTATTTCTAAAGTAACCATATTTGACCAGATGTCTGCAAATGGTCTAGCTTATTATTAAGTAGCTGTTTGAAATATATGCATTCTTTAGCATTTATTGCCTCTTGACACTATGTTGTGATTCTACTTAGCATGTCAATTTTCTATTCGGTATTGTGGGATTATATTTGCATCCAGAGTTTTGAAGGATGAGGCTTTTAATAAACTTCAACCAAATATTACTCTTTTTTGCAACATGAACTAGTGTGAAACTTCAACCAAATCTGACACCTCTATTGGTGCCAACAGAGGGTCAGATCTGGTTGAAGTTTTGAAACAAGTACCAAAAAACCCCAGAAAGGGTCATAGGATGTTCTGCCCTACTTCAATCTTGGTTGTAATGTGTAGCTCTAGATTGAAAAGAAGGGCGCTCAATCAGATGTTCAATACTTGGAGAAGGAAAGGGCTATATACTGTTGCTGATGTAATTCACATGCTTTTAACTTGCAGAAATTTGTCTGTCCAAGCCAAATTAGTGCATTGCAGAGGAAAATATGGTCATGGAGTTGATAAATGCTAACCCTGTGGTACATGAGAAGAAAGAGAGGCGCACCAGAGAAGCACCCGTAAACACAGACGAAAATGCAGTGGAGCCCATAGACCAGCTTGAGATATTTGATATCCTTTATTATTTCCCCTGCATGTATTTTGTGTAGCTTACTTTCCTGCTATACTCTTTTTTATCTGGGTCCTGGTATCATAATTCTATTTGTACTCCTTAATATTCTTACATCATATTAGAGACATAAAGGACCCGGAGCATCCATACTCATTGGAAGAGCTTAAGGTGGTAACTGAAGAGTCGGTTGAAATCAGTGATGAGCTTAGTCATGTCCGGTAAGTTAGCATCTATGTTGGAACTTTAGATCCTACTATTCAGATTCTGTATGAATTGAATTGTGAAGACTCCTTATTGCTTTGGTTTCAGGGTTACTTTCACCCCAACAGTGGAGCATTGCAGTATGGCAACTATTATTGGCCTTTGTTTGCGTGTGAAGCTCATGCGGAGTCTTCCTCCTCGTTACAAGGTATGCCATGAGTGTGGAGTACAAACGCCTTATCCTAGATTCACACAGAATCGTGAATTGACTGACAGAACAAAAGGGAAAATCATGAGCTTCCTGAATATGTTACTGAACCCATGAGATTTTAATCAGTATGTCTTTGTAATATAGGAAGTTCTGGAATTCTGAGCTAGACATTTGATTTGTGTCGACCACTTAACTTGCTGCTGCCATCATGGAACAAGTTTTTCCTTTTGACTTCAGAATTCAAATACCGCAAACACACTTTGGAGAATCGGAGGCAGCACATTTGCCTAAATATATACCTTGAAGAACAATGCGTAATAAATGCAATTTCTGATTTTGCACTTGTGTGGTGTAAGTTAAATCATTAATGTTTAGAATTTTCTTTAGCTCATGAACATATATGCTAGGTGGTCCATAAGAAAATTGAAGACTAATTGCATGGAGTAGATTTATTTTCTTCTACAACAGGGTGGGGAGCATTTTTGCTACACCTTTATGCTGCTTACTGCTCATAGTTTCTTCTAATAAAAAGAACTGCACAGTAATTTCTGACCTGTGTAGGTGGACATAAGGGTGGCGCCTGGATCACATGCAACTGAAGCTGCTGGTATGTGCTCTAGAGTTTTATACCTATATAGTCACCCCATTCTCTTGCCGGGATCAATGTCTCAGTATTTTCCCTGCTTACCTTTGCAGTGAACAAGCAGCTGAACGACAAAGAACGTGTCGCGGCTGCATTGGAGAATTCAAACCTGCTGGACATAGTGGAGGAGTGCTTGTCACCAACGCTTGGCTGAGACCGCCTGAAACCAATGTGTTGGCATGTTTCCAGACTAGCGCAGATTACCCTCCCCCATGCAGAGTGTAACAACTATATACGAGATAATACATACGATTGGGTGGCCCAGGTCGTGTGCATGAATTTTGATGCTCTGCGCCTATCTGTGAGCATGTTGCTACCGCTTGCACTCTTGTAATGTAATCTGTAGGCCTTGGAGTGGTGTGGTCCTTTGTTTCCTGGAGAAACTGATTGCTGTCATTTTTTGTGTACGCTCCTGACTGTATTATCAGGAGGGGCGCTGTGATCCGTACCATCCTTGAAAAGATGTCCGGCTACTTTGACCTTGGGTCATGAATCACATTGTCTTACTCGTAATATGTCCCATGTTTTCCAGAAGAGAAGTACTCCCTCCGTTCCATTTTAGTTGACTTGCTATCCACTAAATGCATTCACATGTGGTGGATAACAAGTCAATTGAATTGGAACGGAGGGAGTAGTTTGTGTTGGGTTTGTAGACCTATTTTCCTATCTCCATATTTTCAATAAACTTCCCTGTTAAATTGGACGGTTTGCTGAAGAAAATAAATTACTGCTGAGGAAGGAATAGCCTCGAACGGCCTAATTCTGAGTCCACGCACAAACACATGGCAGTGGCCGGTACCACCTAACTTCCTGCCTTGTGTGGCGTACAAAGATACGAACAGTCCCGCACGCTCACGGCAGGCAGTGCAAGGCCCAGGTGCAGCAGCGCAGCCAGACGAGTCGGAAGCTTCTTCGCTTGGCGGAGACGGGAAGGAAGCCGCTCGTGTTCGCGTCGCGCCGCGCCCCAGGCTAGGCCAGGCCGGCACGCGCACCACAGCACAGCACACGCTCCAGATGCCCTGCCCCTGCGCGCTGCCAATACTATCTCCCTAGCCTGTCCACATTCGCGGAGAAAATCTCCGGAGCCCAAACAGCCGACGGAATCCTAGCTCGCTGCCGCCGTCTCCGGCCCCCCTCCCCGCGCCGCCACGATGTCGGCGTGGGCAGACGCGGCGCTGCTCCTCGCCTCACCCTCCCCGGCCTCCTCCTTCGCCCTCGCCAGGCCGCGCTCCAGGGGGCGCCTCTGCAAGGTAAGACTTCCTCGCTTCCCCACGCTCCTGTCGTCGTCCATTTCCTAGTTCCATCCAACTTCCTGAGTACTCAAGTATGATTCCGCTAGTGATTTGCTGACAGCGTGATGCTCGGTCGATTGTTCCTGTAGCCGCTCGAGTGCATTTGCTTTGTTACTGTCAGCCGTAATATCCGATCTGAACATTCCTGCGCCACGCCGACGTTTGTGTGCTGCTGGAAGCGTGTTGAGTCAGGCGTGGTACCCTTGGCTAGCGCGCTCGCTTCTTCTGCCGTTTAGGCTGTCGTCATGTTCATGTGTGTAGTTTAGTTCCTTCGCAAATAGTAACAAATGTTTCTACTCTAATTATTTTTCATTTGGAACGAGGTGAAAATTTGAACCTGAATCTTGTTGTTCTTGAGAACACATCCACGACTGTTAAACAGTTGCTGCCTTAAAGTGCCGTAGCCTATATGAGGTGAAAATTTGAACAACAAGCATGCCTTATTTCTTATCTGTTCTTGAAAAACCGCACACAACTATTGCTCAATTATCTAAAGTGCCGTAGCATTCGATATATCATCAATATTTCAATTGTTCATGAGGCAATTGAATGAGACACCAGCTATGTTCGTGTATTTATTTACAAGAATTTCTTTCGGATTTCACATTGTCCAAACTCTGGTTCACTGGGGTCGAAAAGTACTCTGGCCCTGGCACACTTGTTATGCTCACTTGCCCACTTCTGATGAGGGTTGATTGTGCACAACACTTCATCAGTTTTTAAGAAACCAGAAAATTTTCCTTCGCATTGGGTGGTGACTGGCGGTTTCGTCTCACTGCTCGCGCTCAATTCTCAAACTGTTTTGCTAAAATGCTGTATCAACAGTTGATATCTGCATTTAACCGTGCTGCGTTACAATGCTTATATTATGATGATATCATAGCTAAATGGGAAATACTGCCATATTTTATACGAGTTGCATACTCTCCCATTCAAAGTTCCAACTATCGTTTGACTGAATTGGATAACTGGATGATGGTTTGTTGTGCTGCAGGGCTTTCCTTGTACCACTCGTTCAAAAGCGGGATTCCAAATTAATAATCATCGAACAAGGAGCTTTAAGGTTAAAGCATTAATGGATTCTGGTGATGGGGAGACACAACTTGCTCCACTTAGATTCGAAACCCCCAGTGGTCAACTTCTGGTTCACATACTGCAGTCGCAGCCTCACCTAGTCCCTGTGACAGTAGATCAGCAACTTGAAAACCTGCAAGCAGAGAAAGTTTCCCAAAAGGAGGAAGACGCAAAAGTTCCGCAGGATCTCCTTTACAAGTAAGTACCAATAGTCGTTCGAGAAAAGTGCCAATACTTTATAGGATTTGTTTTCCTTAAGTCACCAACAAGTAATCTTATCTGCTATAAGATATGCTGCTATGTAAACGGTATAAAAGGACAAGGCATTAGATGTTCTATGAAAAAATAATATGTATGTTTGGTTATATTCACATTGCATTGGTTAATGAGTTATGCTAATTGAACTACAGGAGAATTGCAGAAATCAAAGAGAAGGAAAGGCAGAATACCCTTGAAGAGATCATCTACTGCTGGATTTTGTTCAAGTTCATGGAAAACGACATAGCAATGACACCTGCATTATCACCATCAGGCGGCCCTGTACGCGACATTACCTCGTTGCCTAACCAAGAGTATAAGCTGCAAAGTATACACTCTCAAGATGCTCTGGAGATGATAGAGAACCATCTCAACCTCATCATGGGGGAACAGGCGGCAACACCACTAGATACTGTTGTTGAAATCAGCAACTTGAATCTTGGGAAGCTCTATGCAGCATCCATCATGTACGGTTACTTCCTTAAGAGGGTGGATGAGCGATTCCAACTAGAGAAAAAGATGAAGACACTCCCATCAACCGTCAAGGAACAGGCAGTATCTGAAAGGGACCTGACCCCCAATCCATTCTGGGATATGGACTCTTTGGTAGAGATATCGGCTGACGGGGAGGTCGTTGATTTGGAAGATGATGAGGAAACAAACCCAAACAAGTTGAGGTCTTATGTTACGCGCTTGGATGCCGATACGCTGCAGAGATACGCCACTATCAGATCCAAGGAGTCCGTTTCGCTGATAGAGAAGCAAACGCAGGCACTGTTTGGACGGCCGGATATTAAGGTGCTGGATGATGGCTCCGTAAATGCGAAAGATGGTAAAACGGTGACGCTTACGTTTACGGAGCTCACGCACCTTGTGTTGGAGGCGGCTGGTTTTGGTGCCTTTTTGTGGGAAGCGGAGAGTCATGTAGAATCTAGATACCATTTTGTTAACAGTTGATTTCTCGTGTATACATGTTTATCTGGAAATGTTTTTCTGTGCATCTGTTAGGGTAGGATCCAGTCCACCTTTATAGTCGAAGCTCTTTCTCTCTTTCAGCAGCAGCTATGGGGCACGAATCAAGTCATCATTGTCCATGGCCCCCCACAGATCCAGACTGTAATCTAACGGATGAACTTTAAATGATTTTGGTTCTTACAATATATACTAGTCTCTTTGCAGATTTAGCACAGAAGTCATGGTTCTTAAGGTACTTGTTACTTTTCCTATGAAAAAAACTGAGGCGTCCTTCTCCAGCTTTCTCTGAACTTGCGTTTCAGACTTGGAACCTGGCGAGTTGCCATCGTTTTCCACGCTACAGCAATCCTTTCCTCGTCCTGCTATCTCGTGCTTGTGGGCGTGGCAGGGCCTACGGCGCCGTATGTCGCCGGGTCACCATCGCCGGTGAGGTGTTTTTGCCGTGTAGGTTGCAGCGGGCAGCCGTTTGCGTAATGCAGCGTGCACGTCGCAGGATACGGGCCTGGGCTTTTGTAGTGGGCTCCGGAAACAACATTTATAGACGAGGTAAAAACTTGTATATAAAAAAAAGACGAGGTAAAAACAGATGCTCGGCGGCGATTAGCGATCAATAGTACCACATCGTCTGGCAAGAAGAGAGGGACGGAAGCCTGGCAGTATAAATTTACACCGAGTACCGTAATCTTCACTTACCTGGACGGGGTCTATGGGTGATCGAAAATACCTATGGCCTAAGTTAATGTCCTACATTGCACTTGGGAGGAGCATTGACTTACCATCTCCCCTAGTGGGAGAGTGGACGTCGTAATTTGTGCCAAAGGGGGTATGCGTTCTCGTGGCCCTTACTAAGTTTAAAGTTGAAATATCAAATGAAAATTTGCAGCATGTTAGTGCTTCATGGTTATACTATTTGTATAAACTGATGTTTCATAGTATGTTATGAAGTAACTAGAAGTTCTTTCCAATTCATTGACAACACATCGAACCTTAGGGCACATTTTGTTATTGATATGTTGGCCATCGGATATGGCCTTTGGGACGTTCCTTTGCGACGAGCATAATCTCAAGGTTGGTGCCCTCACTCCCCCGGGCATGGCAACGGTGATGATGAGGTACCTCTCCCTAGTCTCGCTTCCAAGGTGAAACCCATATCTGCTTCAATTTGTCGCGCTATGGCCATATTTAGGCACAAGCAACAAGATCAAAGATCATCTCTTATAATTACATCCAACGTTGATTTTAGGCTCAACAATCATGACAGACGACTTGCTCAAATATTATCTCTTATAAATTATACTCAATATTGTTATTGTTCTAAGCAATCATTTCTAGTGTTGCTTGCTCATAGCCAACACCCTGAGATATGTAGTAACCTTTATATCCTTCATACAAGGTTGTCTCCAAAGAGTTCTTGTTCTGCTCCTCGGTCCAAGCTCATCGTCACTTTACCTCGACATTTGATATGTCTCCGAAGTAGAACTGATGTTAGGATTAGAAGTGGGGTTGAACACCCTAACAAAAGAGATTATGTTTTCATCCTCTTGAACATTGGGACAAAGATAACACCAGGAAGCTAGAATAGGCCAGTCTTAGAGTTCACCATAGTGGGCAGATTTTTCATCGTATTTTTTACTGCTCTACTATAGGAGAATCCCCTACGGAGTGGATTTATTTTATTACATAGAAAAAATGTTTTGTACAAGTATTACAAGGGAAAACTTGGGGAGAGGTAAGAAAAAAACCTAACAAAATCTAAGTAAACAAGCTAAACAGGTGGTACATGATGCTCTTGAGGTTGATGATGCATCGGGTACCGTCTTCTTGAATGAGATCCTCATGCCCAATGTGATAGCTGGGAATGGAGAGATAACTCGTTGTTTTTCTTCAGTCCTCCATGAGATTAATTATCTTCTGAGATAGAGGGTAGTAGGAGAATTTGTCCATAGCGCGAAGAAAAATGTCGATGATGTATTTTTGGACAACGTGGTGTGTTCAGTCAAGCATAGCCATGGAGAAAGAGGTGGTAGAAGAGAAAAGAGAACCATGCGGTATTAAAATTAATATGGTTTATAGTAAACTTTTGTATTTATCTTAAATTTATTTTTAGCATTCTATAATTTTAGAGTATAATTTTTTTATTTAGTTGGAATGATTGGCTACATAATAATGTTCCTAAATTTTAATATGTAAGTGTTTCATATAATAATAGTGTTTTATACAATTTTTATTTTAATGTCTATTCGTAATAAAGTTAAATTGTGAAACATTTAAGGTGTGTTTAACATATTTCTTTCATGAATTAATGTTTAACGGATTCAAAACCTATGTAGTGTATATGTATTTACGGTAGAGAATTCTAAATCATCTGGTCTAGGAAATATCTTTGTATGGTATTTTCGTGTATATGAGATAAGCATATTTATACATACTTCTGGAATATAGATTAAACCCTTGGCATCATTATTTACCTATTTATTTACATGGTCACACGTGCATGTCAGTTACAGCCGGTTTAGTAATATAAATTGACAAGGAGAAAAAACCAAATTTGTATAAACCGGCTATAACTGACACGTGTCATGTGAATTATAGCCATGGCCAAACAGGGGATCAGCTCCGGGTTCTACGACGTTGGACTCTGTGGTTGAGACGAAGTGGATGTCACTTGATCGAGCCTGATGGATCGTAAACAACTGACGAGGACTCACTGTCCAAGGCGATGTTCTCCACTTCTTCCATGGCTACTCTACCGGTGCACAAGTATTTTGTGTTCATGATCCATATCATAACAAGCGGTGTATCGAGGCCTCTTTATGGAAGCATGTGCACGACCAGAAGATGTGACGAGGGCAATTTTATCCAACATGGATGGCCGCTTGATTAACGGAGAGGAAGGAGGTGGAGAGGCCCGGCTGGCTGCCGGCAGCGGCGCCTGCGAGGGGGAGCGCTGGAGGGTGGCGGCGTTCACGGAAGGCCTAATCGCCCCCCATGTTGCCCAAGCGAGGACGACGCGGGGATCTTTTTCTGTTTCCCCCCCCCCCCCCCCCCCCCTGCCCAATGGAATACGTGAATTACAAATCAAGCAAGCTACAAAACAGTCTGCGGTGGCTCAGGGATAGGAAATGAGTTACATCTGGCAAAGAAAGAGTCTATTATATTTTTCGAATTTTGCATAGTACTTAACCAGAAGTACGGAGCTAGATCCTTCTATTAAACAACCACAGCTTTACTAATCCACTCACCGAACAGTTTTACGCTCTATAAAATCTAGACTTCCAATTAAGAAAAAGAAGTACACAGTCTATAAATCTACACATTATGATAGCTAGCTAGGAGCTTCATGTTTGATCGTAGTTCAATTCAGAGAACGGGACATCCGTCGACCAGCACGCCCTTGGCGGTGGGGCAGGTTGCGAGATCGCAGTACTCTCCCCTGGAACCCCACCAGTCGAGCTGGTAGCCCCGGCTGGTGAGAGCGAAGTAGATGAGCACCCCCATGATGGCCACACCGGCGTCCATGGCTCCCGACAGCACGTAGTTGTATCGCTTCCACCACCCCTTTTGGTACCTGAACACGAAGAAGTTGAACACCGTGCCGACGAAGCACCAGGCCGTGTAGTTGACCGCGGACGCCGGCGGCATCATAGCCGTGGCCCCCAGGATGACGGGCAGGTTGATGAGGCTGATCCAGCCGGCGTGCCGGGGCAGCGCCCTGGCGAAGAGCCAGACAATAAGCGGCCCGGCCAGCCCGATCAGGAAGAACCAGTTGAGCGCGTTGTAGTAGCCGAGTGGCCCGAAGATGCGGCGAGGGCCGACAAGGCCCCAGATCACTGACGCGTCGAAGAAGACGTGGTCGCCCGGGCACGTCCACGGGCTGCCCTCCGGCAGCTTATCCTTCTCGCAGATGTGTGGCACCGTCGTCAGCAGCCACCACGCCACCACACAGTTTACTGACGACGCCACCACCGTCCCCACAAACTGAAAGTTCATGCATTAGTTTTCTCTCAGAGATCAACTTTTTTGGTTGTACATACCAGATTGTTAACGTTTCAGGCTTAATTTTAACTAATTTGCAACCACGTACCTGCACTAAGAACATGGATCTTGGGGGGATCTTCATGTAGTGGCCAAGCTTGAAGTCTGTAAGGAAGGAGACGGCCTGGTTCATGCTCATGTAGCCGTAAACCTTGAAGCACACGTTGGCAATCGGCTTTCCCGGCATGATCAGCCCCAGGCAATACTCAGTGATGATGTTCAACCCTGGCGTCTGCAATGCAACACAAGAATTAACATCAAAAAGTTTGCGTCTTGCATGCCAATCGATACACAGTTAGTATAAGCATGTACCGTGTTTGTGGTGGCGGTGATGACAGCGATGGGTAGCGTGAAGATGAAGGCCATGACGCAGGCCAAGAGGAGCCCCCACCATGGCAGCTGAATCTCCTCCTTGAACACGGTGCAGAGCATCAAGGACACGGCCATGGAGGCCACAAGCAGGAGGTAGAACCACCAGTTGGGTATGTCGTCGTACTTCCTCATCATCCTCGTGTGCACGTCCACCTTGCCCTTGAATGACTCCTTGTACCTCTGGTACATTTCCCTACACGCAGAAGCAAAATCGGAAACTCGATACATACACATAGATACATGGACTACACGGCCAAACAGATGAAATAAATCAACGAACATACTTTCCGTAGAAGAGCGTGACGTGGGACAAGGTGGCGGCTATGGTGGCGAAGCCGAGGCCGTAGGCGATGGCGAAGAAGAGGCTAAGGTGGATCTTGCCCTGCTGCGCGTACGCGTCCATGTCGATCTCGAACTTGTCGTTGACGATGGCGGAGATGTTGTAGAGCTGACCGGCGCCGGTGTAGAGGTCGTTGGAGAACAAGGGGAAGGTGCTGGCGTTGTAGAGGTTGAACACCCAGTAGGAGACGGGTAGCATGACGTACACCAACAGGACGTAGCCGGCGAGGACGTTGGCGGTGGCGAAGAAGGGCGAGACGAGGGGGCTCCCCAGGAAGGAGGCGACCACGGACCAGTCGAGGGTCAGGGCGCCGACGCCGAGGCCGTTCATGCCGGACCCGATCTGCTGCATCGTGATCGACTTGGGGTAGACCCAGCACACCCACGAGATGGCCGAGAGTGTCGGGAACAGGTAGCCTGGGACCAAGTACCACGCGAAGCTGCAGATGAGCGCGATGAGGAAGAACTTGCCGCGCGTCATCCGCCGCCTCTCCTTCTCGTGCATCGCTCTGTCAATTTTGATTGTCAGTGTAAGTGCGTTCCAGAAAACTAAGTGTCGTCAGTTGATCAATCGATCAGGAACACGTATGAACAACGTACCTCATGAGAGAAACCTGCACGAGACTCGCCGGCCACCACATGTGCGCCGGTTCAACCACGTACTTCCTCAACAGCCCTGCCCATCCGTACCCCAGTACCTGCATGGAACATCAGATTCATAAACTTACAGTTGATAGATCGAGTGAAACTTGAACCAGAAATTTAGAAAGATCTAATCGGTCGATCTAACCTGGGTCGTGATGATGAGGAGCAGGCTCGTAGGGAAGGAGATGCTGCGCTTGTAGAACGCCTTGATGATTGTGATGATGCCGATGGCGTAGGCGTTGCCGCCGCCGAACGCGGCGCCGGCGTTGGCGAAGATGGATATCAGCACGTGCTCCTTCACGTTGAAGGGGCCCGGGTTCAGCGAGCACTCACGCCCGAACACCCTGAACTTCTTCTCCGGCAGCACCCGCGCCATGAAGTGCCCGACCGGCAGCGCCGCCACCTGCATGCATGCGTGAATCCCTGATCGCGTTCTTAGATAGTTTGGTAAGGCGCTCGCGTGTGTACTGACCTGGATGGTGATCTGGCTGATGGTGAGGGGCTCGCTGCGGTATGCGAAAAACTGGTTGACGAAGGAGAGGAGCGCGCAGGAGATGAAGCCGAGCGTCCACATCCGGAAGGTCCATACCGGCAGCGTCGGGTCGTCGGTGGTCGGCACCGTCAGCCGGACCTGCTCCACCGGAGACACGTCGTCCTCGTCGGCCGCGGCGCCGTGGCCGGCGGGACGTTCTATCTCCATCGCGCTAAGATTGAAAATCTCTTCGGCCTAGCTCTACGAGTTTCTGTTTAAAGAACGGGTGGTTGCATCACCTATAAATATGGAGAAGCTAGTCAAGATCCGCTGGCTGGTTGTTACTGTTCGGAATCTGAACAAGATTCTGTTAACTGCCTCCCAAAACACAGCTGGCAAAACCTCCAATGCAGCGTCCTCCCATTTTACCGTAACTAATTGTGGGCTCCCGATTGTTGTCCTACCCGGGGTCGCCTTTGTATCTGCCTAGTGGATGATAATAAGGAGTCGCATACCCCGCTGGCTAGTGGGCCTGGCCCATGAACTCGGTTCGATGATTCTTAAGCGCGCGACTGCCTTCCTACTTCATCTAGGTGCTAGCTTTACAAGAATTAGGAACACTCGAAAATTATGAACACTCGAACTAATTGAAAGTTGTGTACACAAGAATTATGGGGGCCCAGAGTAGGTTTCTTTCCCATACCCACTTTTGAGTTTCATCGATTATAACTTCTCAATTTAAAATAGATATCTGAAACCTGTTTAGCCAAATTTTATCGAATTCATCACGCTCGGCTGATCATTTGAAATATTATTTGACAAGTAGGTTAACATCCACATTTCGCCCAACTTTCATGTTGTAATTTTTTTCGTTTCGACGTTCATATACGAGATGTTCGAAACTATTTTTAAATACAAAATGTGTGTTTGAACAAGATCTGAGTTTGAACGATTTTTTGAAAATGTTGTTGAACGGAATTTGGTTTTGAATGGAAATGGGAGAACGGTTGCATGGATTGTGTGTTTGAACAGGCTCCGAGTTTAATCGATTTTTGAAAACGTCGTTAAACAAAAAGTGGTTTTGAACGAAAATGGGAGAACAGTTGCACGAATTGTGTGTATGATAAGAATCCGACTTTAAACTATTTTTTGAAAAATATCATTGAAAATAAATTGTTTTTGAATGGAAATAGGAGAACAGTTGCACAGAAAGTGTTTTTGAATGGATCAGAGTTTGAATGATTTTTTTAAACGTCCTTGAACGGAATTTGGTTTCGAACGAAAATGGGAGAACAGTTCCATGGATTATGTGTTTGAACGAGATCTGAGTTTGAACGATTTTGAAAACATCGTTAAACGGAATTTGGTTTTGAACGAAATTATTTCGAACGATTTAAAAAGTGAACATAAAAGCTGGGTGAACGAATTTATTTTTAACGATTTTGAAAAGTGAACAAAAAAAGTATATGAACAAAAGTTTTTTTGAATAATTTTTATAATGAGCGGAAAATATCGTTAAACAAAACTATTTTTCAACAATTTTAAAGGTGAACAGAAAAGGTCGGTGAATGAATTTATTTTTGAACATTTTAAGAAAGTGAACAGAAAAATGTCTATGTACAACTTTTTTTTGAACAATATTTAATAAGTAAATGAAAACTCTATTAACAAAAACTATTTTTGAATGATTTTTTAAATATGAACAAATTTTAGAGATGAACAATTTTATAATCTGAATATTTTTTGGATATAAACAAGTTTTAAATTTTAACATTTATTTTTAAAAAATATTAAATTTTTATAAGTATTTAAAAATAAAGCAGAAAGGAAAAAGAAATAGCGGAAAACTGAGAAACGAAAAAGAAACATTAAAAATAAGAAAGAAAAAAGAAACTGCCAAAAAAAAGAAAAAAATGAAATAGATGCACTGCTGGGCTTGTCCATAAGCAATAGAGCGGCGAGCAAGTGCGCTGCGCCCGTTGGGCCGACCCATTTGGGGATGTGCGACGACACCTTATCATCGACCTGGTCGATGAATAGGGTTTGTCGTCCCCGGACCACCTCGCCCACAAAAAAGAACATTATAGCCCATTAACGGTCCGTTCCAGCACATTAGAGTAGGCCCAGTTGATGGGTGCAACTACAAGGCTTAGTTCCCCTAAAGAAACAACTATGGAGTAGAATGTTAAGTTCTAAAAAAAAGGTTAAGTTCTCAAAAAACAAAAGGACTGACGGGATATCTTTTTCTTCGTAGGTTTTCGGTCTTCTTTCTTGTATTTTCTTTTATAATTTTCTTAAACTCTTTGGGAGGCAAAACACCACTGCCTTCGAAAAATATCTTTCTCCGGTGCTTGAGTGCTCTATTCATTTTCAAATACTCAAATAAATTACATGTTTCAAAAAAGTCTGAAAAATATTCTGGACATAGCCAATGATATATCCCACAAAAAATCAAGTTGTCATTATAGAACGATTCTACAAGTTGAGGATTACTTTCGTAAAAACCAAGTCTATACAATTGAAAATTGTTTCCTTAGTAAAACGGACCAACAAAAGTAACATTGAAAAAAAAACTTTGTGTAAGGGAAAAAGATGTGATGTGAAATTCTCCGAAATTATCGACAAAGTTGAGATTTATTGTGGTTGAAAGCAAATTTATATAGTTACTTGCATTCCCAACCATTATGAACGGCGATTAAACAACCTCTTGAGTATCGCTGCATACTCGTTCGCCGAGGATAAGATGCTTTGCAAGGCATGAATGAAAATTGGACAAGATGCAATAGTGAAGGCCAAGCAAAAAAAGGTCACACAAGAGGCGCCATGAATACTTCCATGCGCAAAGTATGTTCGAGCCTAACAAATTGGCGAGTGACCAGAATGAGTTTTCACTTCAAAGGAGGTGTAGTTTTTATCCAAGCGGAATGTACCGGCTCCTATGAGCATGTTGTTGGACGGCCGTGAGTGAAACTGAAGTCGAGGACTTGGTATGTGTTTCGTTCACTTCTCCATCCATTCGAGTCCTACTATCTCTTCTCTTCTCTCATATCCTATCTAAAAAGCAAATTTAGTTCCTTAGTCTGCCAACACCAGCACTCTGCCAAAAATCTTTCGTCCAACTTTCCCATATATCCTAGTTATCAATCAGCATTAAATACTCATACGGTAGTTATTCTTTTCTATCTAAAAAGCAAATTTGGTTCCTTAGCCTGCCAACACCAGCACTCTGCCAAAAATATTTCGTCCAACTTTCCCATATATCCCACACGGTAATTATCAATCAGCATTAAATACTCAGACGGTAGTTATCAATCAGTATTAAATTATCAGATAACAAATAGAAACGGATCCAATCTTTCCTCGCCTGGTACAAACGTGGCCAGGTACAAACGGGGTGGTGTCACCTCCCCAGAATTCGCAACATCTCCACGCCGTCTTCCCGCCGGCCGCCACAGCTCCATCCTCCCCTCTTGACGCCCTCCCTTTCTCGTGGCAGCAGTGGTGGTCGCGGAGGATAGGGGCGGTTCGGGGGAAAGACTCGAAACTCTGCCATGGCCCATGGGAGTGGACACGGCCAAGCCATGGCCGCGCTCCACGCCAAGATCATCCCGACGCCGCCAAGCCATGGACGTACGCCGCGCGTCAGCCGTCGCGAGCCGCCGGAGGTCGCGACTCCAAGCGGCTGGACGGACTCATGAAGGCCGGCAAGCTGGCAGACGCCCTGGACCTGTTCGACCGAACGCCGCGCAAGAACGTGGTCGCGTGGACCTTGGCCGTGTCCGGGCTCACGCGTGGCGGGCGCCCCGTGGAAGGGCTGGACACGTTCGCGGACATGGTGGCGTCGGGCGTGGCGCCGAACGACTTCGCGTGCAATGCGGCGCTGGCGGCGTACGCGGCCACGGGCACGCTCCGCGCCGGGGAGCACGTGCACTCGCTCGCGGTGAGGTCCGGGTTCTCCGGGGACGCGTGGCTGGGGAGCTGCTTGGTCGAGCTCTATTCGCGGTGCGGCTCCCTGCACGCGGTCGCCGGATGTCGTCAAGTACACCTCGCTCGTTTGGGATGCTGATGCGGAGGCGCTTGCCCAGATGCTGATGCGTGGAGTGGAGCCGAACGAGCACACTGTGGCCAGCATCCTTGCGGCGTGTTGCCCGCTGGTTCTGGGCGAGCAGATACATGGCTACATGATCAAGACCATGGGCTCGCCGTCAACAAGTGTCTACGCGTCGAGTGCATTGATCGTCTTCTACTCGAGAAACGGCGAGCTCGACATTGCGAAGCCGGTTTTCAATGATCTCCAGTGCAAGAACGTGGTAGATATGCTCCATGATGCAGTTACACATTCGAAAAACATTCCTGGAGTGGAACCAGGAAGCAAATGGTCTAAACGGTATTAGTAGTACTGTTCAGTCTTTCTTATTCTGAAAGATGTCTCTAAGCGTTCGTTAATCCAAACTTAATGACAGATTCAAATGGAGCAAGTGACGAGTTTCTGCAATGCATACAGTACACATTAGACAATGGTATTTATCTTTTTTATGAAGCAACAATTATTAAGAATTCAAATTTGATAACAGTACAGATGAAGAAAAATAAACCATACCCCAGAAAGCAACATGCCTGAAAGTGTACTCCATACAGTGATACAGGTAGGCAGCTTGAAGATTTTCTTCCTGAAACAATAGAATATGAGAAGTTGAAAAATGAAATGCCCCTTTTATGATCAGGACCATGTAAATAAGATAAGTATTAGTTATCCATCTATCGGTGAATTGTTCCACAGAGAAGGGAGATGCAGTAGCCGGTGCTGGATTTTAAAAGCGAATTGTTGTGTAGCTAAAAGCCTAACATTTCAACATAGATATGTTCAATTCCAGTTTGAACGGTCTGTTGAATCCAGTTCATTTCAGCTGGTAGCTTTGTTAGACTGATTTCATGTTTTCTCGCACTCGTTTTGTGATGTTGATTATGTGTTATTTTCTGGACGAGTTGGAGCCTGATGTTGAAGATGACCAATGTGACGAAGATGGGATCTAATTTAGTGGTGACAGATCATTCCTTACATGCTTTGGGACGACTGTATTTTTTCTCAAAAGTTTGTCGGTTCATATGTTTGGGTAGTAAATCATGCAGTGTCCACAATTTGTAAATACACTAATGACAATTTAGAATTGGATTCTTCCATTCTGATGAGCTGATTCTTGCGAATAATCTTATGGTTGCTGGCACTCAAAATTGCATATTCATTGTCAGTTTTTTACTGCAACATAACGAAGGTGATTATTTTTTCCTTCAATTTTTGTGTGCCATCGTAAAGTCACTGTGTATTGGCTCTGGTCGGTTAAAACTGATCCGAATCATTCGGTAGTGGGATTTTTTTTGTTCTTACTTCTTATCGAAACCTACCAGTCTCCTGTAAAAAGAAGGAATCAACCAGTTGATATTTTTAGAAACCCAAGACTCGTAAAACACCGAAGAACTGAAACTGATGGGGTTCAGTTATACTGAACACCACACGTATAGAACTGGGCCAAGTGTTTTTACCCACATAAAAACCGCAAATGCTACTTATTGTGCCATGTGGAAACTGCGTATGACTAACGTTCAGAAAGAATACCATTTCTTGACAGTGGGATGATAAGCACCGTCAATCTTTTCCATTCGAAAACAAATTCTTGACGAGGCTAAAATATAAAATAAAAACCACCCCGTAGCATGGCACGGGCATTTAGCTAGTATATATACATATGAATATGTCTTGTTTGTTTCGTCTTTCAGATAGGCGTTTCAAGTTCTGGAAACCGTAATTCAAGAACTAATGTGGGGGCACCCAACGTGAATGCAAACATTGATGTTTTGTTTTGCACCCTTGGGAGGGAGAGCGAGCCCGAAACCGAGCGTGAGCCCGGGCCTGACGACGCGCAGGGACGCAAGCACGATGACGCTGCACCGGAAACCGAACCAAATGGGGCAAAAACCACACGCCAATACGCCATGATTTTGGATGTAGCGGGAGGAAGCTTCGTGGAACGTTGGCGGTTTTTGTCTATCCCTGGAACGGATCAACGGAACGTGTTCTCTTCTCACGTTCAGATCACAACACGCTCGCAGGTCGCAGAGAGAGTACCGCTTCGCCTCGCTGTCCCTCCCCGCCGTACGCGGTGGGTGGCACCAGACCGCCGGGATCCGAGCAGAAGCCGTATCCACGCTGGCCCAGGTCTTGTTCATTCCCATCCCCAGCACAACGCCGATCGTGCACGACGATACGCGCGCGCGCAGCTCAGCCCCCTCGAGCCACTTTCCCCCTTCCATCCACTGCGGTGCGGTGAGGTGGTAGCGACGTCACGCCGCTCTCCAACTCCAGCCCCGAGTAGCCAGCACAAAAGCAGGGCCGCCGAACCAACCCGCCCAAGTAGCCTACCCGCGCCGCAGGCTGCACCATCCCGATTTCGCTCCTCCGTCCTGTTTCCGTGGCGGCGGCTGGGCAGATGGACTCCTCGTCTACGGCGCTGCTGGAGGCGGGGGAGCGTGGCGGCCGCGTCAAGGAGATGCGGGCGCTGGGCCGCCGCACCGCGCACAACCTCTCCTCCTCCTCGCTCCGCAAGAAGTCCGACACCGCCCTCGTCCGCAAGGTGCCCTGCGCGCCGCTGCAGCCCTTCCTCGCCACGCTCCAGGAGGTGCTCCTCGGCACCAGGCTCTCCCTCCTCTTCCCCGCAGTCGCGCTCGCCGTCCTCGCAAAATACATGGCCTTCGGACAGGTACGTTGTCGATCCTTCTGCAACCTGTTTTCGATAGCTCCAGTTCCATCTCTGCTTCGGCCGGGCAACTCTCATCTGTACGTGCGCGCTAGCTAGTATCGCTACCTGCAATTGTCAGTTCACTTTAGCTGCTGTTTTTATGTCCGCTCCATCGAAACTGTCCAACTCGGATCGCTCCGTTCCGCTATGGCAGGTTGATTCGATCGTGTGTACGAACGATTGATTTACGTTATGACTCGTTCTGTTTGAACTTGAGTTATTGACTACGCATAGTACATCAGTTTCGGCGCAATTTCAGCCGGAATAACCCGTCGTTCTCCCCTGCTCCTAGTAGTACTTAAAATTCAGAACGTGGGGACAGGACAGCTACATGTGTTTTCTGAACTAGAGAATATACGCGCTGGACCCTGACATTTAAAAGCTAATTAAATCCTATATTAATGCAGGGGAGCGTTGAACTAACTAGTGGACATTCCCGCGGTCAAACTGAAACATACCTGTCACACACCAATTAGTGCAGGTTTATGAGACAGAATGGAATGGTGGCGATTAGATTAAATTTGCAATCGAGCGCTTACATGTGCCCGGACCATGTGGGCTAACTAACCTGAAATGCCCAACCGACTGAAACTGACGACGCGTACAGATGGGATCGTGGGATGGAATAAGAAGCAACTCATTCTGTTGGTCACATGCGTATTCTTGCTCTCAACCGTCACCCATGTCGCTCATGTCGGTCCATCCATGGCTACACCTCACATCCACATTCTCCTCCGAATTTCTGTACTAGTATATTCAGTTATTCACCTGTCCACCGTGGCAACTAATGCCAAGATTAGCAGTAACCAATGTAGTCAACAGAACAGCGGGTAGAGCCAGCCCGTACATAGGCTCCAGGTACTGCACTTGTGGTTCCTTCTCAACACGGGTTGAGCACACTGGTATTCCTCCGTGGCCAAAGCAGAGGTGCCTTGTTGCACCGTCTTCTTCTAATGTCTCTTTTACCACCCTTCGGTTAGGCATGTAATGCATACAATGGCCAGTTTAGCTTGGCTTGGTTTGTTTCATGTCATCTCAACAATAATATGTTCCAAGTTGTTCATTCACATATCTGGTTTTACTCATGAATTTCAAATTTTCGCAACTAAGACGATAGGAGAGGGAGAGTATACTAATGTATAATCTACTTTGATTGATTGATGCCTGATTTTCTTCACATTTCCCCAACTTCTGAAGCACACTTCATTTTCCCAATTTTGGACTCAAACAGGTGTGGCTCTTTGTGTTTAGCTTGATTGGTCTCATTCCTCTTGCCGAGCGACTCAGTTTCCTGACCGAGTAAGTTTCCTCTATTCATCATCATCATCATACCATGTTCCATTGATCCATTCGACATTACCTTCTTTATGTTGCTAAAACGTGCGCTGTATCTCTGCGTTAATTGTTGACAGACAGATTGCTTTCTACACCGGCCCGACTGGTAAGAGTCATTGATCTCAAAACGTCAAATCTAGTGATACACCCTAAAACTTAGACATCACATAGTTACCTACGTGAACTGCAGTGGGTGGACTGTTGAATGCAACATTCGGCAACGTGACAGAGGTTATCATTGCGCTCTTTGCCTTGAATGAAGGCAAGATAACGGTGGTGAAATGCTCCCTGCTCGGTTCCATCTTGTCCAACCTGTTGCTTGTCCTCGGTACCTCCCTTTTCTTTGGTGGCATAGCCAACCTCGGCTCTGAGCAGCCATACGACAGAGTAACCAACTCAGCCATCTTCTCTTTCTATAACCCGCAAAAAAAAATCTTCTCTTTCTATTATTATCATGTTGTTTACTAGTGCAGGGATCTATTATGACATATGAATAACAATATGGTTTTGATTTGTACAGAAGCAAGCAGATGTCAGTACAGGACTCCTGATTCTTGGTTTGTTATGCCAATCGATGCCACTGATGCTGAGGTATGCAGTAAGCGGTGGTGAGCATGCAGTAAGCTCTGAGGATGCAGGATTGGTGTATCCCGGGCATGCAGCGTTGTCATGATCCTGGCCTATGCAGCCTACCTTTACTTCCAGCTGAAGACCCATCGCCAGCTATTTGAGCCCCAGGAGGTGTGTAACTTATACTAGATAGTGTCGGAGACCAGAATGAGCTGGTAGCATATGAGTAGTTAATTAATAAAAATTATGGCATCCAATAAAATGTTTAGGTTGAAGATGATGGTGAAGATGTGGTCTCTGAAGATGAGGCGGTGCTGGGATTTTCTTGTGCAATGATTTGGCTAGCAGTCATGACTGTGATGACTGCCTTATTATCAGAGTATGTCGTAAGCACAATTGAGGTACACAACATCATGCTCAGTTCATTTTGTGTACTTTGGATCGGCGTTCTCAAAACAATTCCTCCATAATTTTTTACGCTAAGGTAACCGACGGTGTCCCTAATAATTTTGTCTGATTTTTTTGTAGGCAGCATCAAAATCCTGGGAACTATCAGTGAGCTTCATTAGCATCATCCTGATTCCAATTGTCGGTAATGCAGCAGAGCATGCTGGTGCAGTCATATTTGCTTTTAAGAACAAGCTGGTATGTAGCATCAGAACCCGTGCATAGTCATTGAGATGTCGAGGGGTTGATCACTAACACTGAATCTGTTTATTTATTTTTATTGTGACAGGACATCACCCTTGGAGTATCTTTGGGATCAGCTACGCAGATTTCCATGTTTGTGGTCTGTATTGGCTAGCCTCTACACGGTGCTAAATTCCATATGGTCTTTGCCTTGGTCTCTTCCTGATATGACTGAATTGTTGCTAGGTGCCCTTGAGTGTCATCGTAGCTTGGATCATGGGGGTTCCAATGGATCTTGATTTCAACCTGTTAGAGACCGGTTCTTTGTTTCTGGCAATACTAATGACAGGCTTCACCCTGCAGGTAATTTTATGTTTTCTTTCCCTTCCCCACACAAGTCAACCTGGATACCATAAAATATATTAGTGACTGAAACTCTTTTTAATCAGGTTCATTAGCAGAACCTATATGTTAGGAGTTTTTTTCTATCTGAAAATCTACCACCCTGACGTTGTGCAAATTGCGGTGAATGAATCGTTTGTGTGCCTTGCAGGACGGATCATCGCATTATTTGAAGGGATTGCTTCTTCTCCTTTGCTACGCTGTGATCGGCGCATGTTTTTTTGTCCTGAAACAGAGTCCATGTAGGATTTTAGAGTCGAACCATTTTCACTTGAATATCTGCAACGATTTGTCTGGCCAGCTCACAATTGCTATGTTTTTCGCAGCTGACGGCAACAATCTGACTCTGTCCAGCAGATCGGCTTAGTCCAGGGTTCTTGAACACCGGACGATAATTTTGGTGCAGAAAAGCGAAGAGTTCAGAAGGTAGGGGTAACCTAACCTCCCTGGGCAGATGAACGTGCATGGGGCGCAGCCAAGTTAAGCAGTGGCTGAGTGTAAACTTGTAAATTAAGGCTAGTGCTGACTATCAGGTGTTCATCGTCGTCCCATAATGCGTGTAAATTAATTGAGTTTACTGTATACAGTAGTATACCCAAAAGGCTAAGATAGTTAAGGAAAGGAGAGAATGTTTCCCCCTTATGAACAGACGATATATGACGGTAAGAATTAAAAAGAGCACTGCTTTACCTCCATATATTGTGGAAGAGGAAAGATATAGATCCTAGGCCACTCTTTTCATATTGAATGACAGAGCTCTTGCGCTTGTTTAAAAGAAAAATATCATTGAGGAACCATCAACAGGGAATTCAAGGACAAATGCTGGGTCCTTACTTTCAAAAGAAGGCTGAGTCTCCTCTCCTACTCGGCATTAATGTACATCTCCAACAGACCCTTATCCCCCTGGCGCTTAAACCTGGCATGGTAAACGCTTTTGGGTTTGTTTGGGCTGCAGCTTAAGGGCATCTCCAGCCGTTCGCTTTCGGCTTCTGTGGGGGAGGGGAGATTTCGGCGCTATTTAAACCAAATGACGCTATTTGGCCTCCTGGGGCCCTAGGGGCTCTGAGGGTACGGCTGGAGATGTCGTAACAGAGCGTCGTAAGAGACCCCGTAAAGCCGAGCGGTCCAGCCCAGTTTGGGCTTTGCACCACTCGGCTTTGCGGGGTCTGTTCCACCGCAGCCCAACCAGCCCTCAAACCGAAAAAACATACTTCGACAATTTCAGTATCTCACACAAAATCATCACAATTCCGATAAATTCATCCCGTAGTTCGACAATTAACATAGTTTGAACAACTTAAAGATGACAATTAACAAAGAAAATCACCCATGCCCAAAACAATCTCATCCAAATACCCACAACATCATCACTAAATCAATCATCACCATCGACATACAAGTCACCGCCACAACCACCACCACTAGTCGGGCAGGGTGGGGGAAGGAGATTAGCAGCGATGGAAGGAAAGTGGGAACTCGCACGGGCTGAAAGGTCCCTCCTAATAACAAAACTTGACGGACATGTAAACAGCCACGGGGAACCGAGCCAGGAGAAGACGACACTAACGAGAACGAGCATGAGGTTCCTTTACAAATGGTACTTTTTTCCTATAGCGATTAGGACAGGCATATCATGGGTGTAATTGCAGGCTTACAGGCAACGACACACGCATAGCTCCTACTCCATCGCGGCCGCTGTGGATGAGCCCAGCCCAAGCTAAGGACCAGGTAGTCTAGTGGGCCGTGACGAAAAACGAAATGGTCAACTGGTGACATTGCTCCTACTAGTACGCTTTTCCATCCGTGCCATGAAGTCTGCAATTTCCGATGAGAAATCACCCGAGGAGGCTCAACGTCTCCCTGTTGGGAAATGTAAACATTCAATTCCCCTGTTACCAATGCCACACAACGCAGCTGGGACCCAAACATTCAATTCCGCTGTTTACCAATGCCACGCAGCGCAGCAACTATTTAAGAATCACATATGCAACACCTCAAGCCAATCTTGCTCACCACCAGCCACTTCAGCAGAAGTTAGAACACCTACAAGCACATCCTCCATGTCTTCATCGACCATGTCGAGCGATGGCGGACCAACGGTTGCTGTGAAGCTGTTCATCGACAAGGAGAAGAAAAGGGTGCTGTATGCAGAATCTGACAAGGACTTTGTCGACGTCCTCTTCAGTTTCCTCACCCTACCCTCGGCACAATCGTTCGTCTTCTCGGCAAGCAGTCCCGGGTTGGGTGCCTTGATGAGCTGTACAAGAGCGTCGACAGTCTCAGCGAAGAACACTTCCAGACCAAGGCTTGCAAGGCGATGCTTCTTAGGCCCTGCAACGCTGCAGCAGCCCATTGCAGTCAGCTTAAAGTCAAAGTAGATGACAGCAATCGCCTGTATCGTTGCAAGAAAGCAAGTTGCGGCTATGCATCATTTAGCTCAGTCCCTGATGCTACATGCAGATGTGGAGAAGATGTCCAGTACATCAGGCAATGGACAAATAAAGAATTGTATCATCCTAAGGTTAAAGAGAGTGAGGGTGGGGCTTTAGTCATTAATGTCCCTAAGTTCATCATTACTGATGATCTCCAAGTTGCTCCTGCTTCCACAACTGTTATGTTTTCCCTCATCGACAAATTTGGGATACCTCACAAGGAGAATATCGAGGAGAAGGCGCTCCAACTCAATTCCAGCAAGGTTTGTGTCTGAACCTAGACAAATAACTGTAAACTTTCGCACAATGACATAGTTTGAAAAACAGTATCTACAAATTGTAGAATTCAAAAGTTATATTGATATATGGTTTGAGATTACTATTTGAGTTAAAACAAAACAGTTAATATTTGATTAGTTTTATATTGGTTACTAGTTATTTTTTTGCATAGGATACATGCAAAAAGTTTTCCCTCCGCATATTTTGTTTTGACACAACATAATATTTTTATAAACTCATCATTTTTTTTGTGATTTAGTATAGAAGTTGTAAATTAGTGGATATGTAGGTGTCATGGTTCTCAATCACAACTTTCTATTCTTTATACAGAACTAACATGTTTTTTTCCAGATTATCCTCTCTTTTTTTAAACTTACACCTTTCTTGTATTTTAGTTAATACTAATAGTTGTTTCGAAACCTCCCAGATAACTAGCTTGCTTGAGAGAGCACTGCTGACTAAGCAGTCTTTAACTGGATTATGCTTTGATGTTGCTATCAAGCCGAGTGTTACAGACCTGTGTAAGTTTCCGGAGACTCTGTTTGGAAAACTTGTTGAGGCTGATCCCAAATTCAGAGCCATCAACGTAAGGCTTGTTCAGTCAAAGGAAGATTCCGTGCTATATGCTGAAGTTGGGCAAGATTTCGTTGATCTCGCTTTTGGCCTCCTTAGCATTCCACTTGGAACCATGATGAAGACTTTTAGTCAGTTACCTCATGTCGGATGTATTGATAATATCTACAAGAGCGTAGGTGGGAGTGCAAAACCAGAATGCCAAACCTTACTTCAATCTCCGAATTTACCGCCGTACTTTGGCTGCAGCCGTAATATACTGCAAGTAAAGGAATCAGTTCCTAGACGCCTTGTCATTGAATCCAATTACTTTATCGAGTGGAATCCCAAATCTTCTACCGATAGAGCCTACATCAAGGGTGGCCCAATGAAGTTCATGGTGACCAACGATTTCCAAATCCATCCATTCGGCTTGACCAATACCCTCGAGTTTCTTCGTGCATCCAAGATTCCGACTGGAAAGCTTGTGCACAAAGAACTTACGCTCAACCAAACCCAGGTACTTATTTCTTCACTGTCGATAAATCAAGCGTACTTGAATATGAGGTTTGAGCATCATCACAAATAACCACCGTATTCTTCTCTGACTGTTACAGGTTCTGAAGCTTGTTGGAGCTGCATTTGGTACGCACGAAGCACTCAGCAGCTTGCTTCTGCCTTCAAAGAAGTAGGGGCGTTGCCTGAGCTAGCCTTCACCGACCTGAAGCAAGCCTGAAGATGGTCATTAAGATGTTACTAGAAGATTCAGTTCGCAATGTTCACCGATCATTATATTGCTTGTTGCTTCATCGATCATTATATTGAAGGATTATATCTCGCACTCAATGAGAGTTAAAATGAATTTAATCATCATTTCTATATTTTAGTTTGCGTATGCATGCATTGAAGAACTAATAAGCAAGGAAATATATTTGCAGATTAACTAGTCACAACTCAAAATGAAACTGTACTTGTATGCGCAGCAGCACCAATCGATCTAGCAGTGAGGCAAATTCCGGAACATTAGGGTACCATGTGACAGCCTAATAAAATGAACTAACTTTTCAGAATGAATTTCTTGTTTGAAAATAAATTCATTTGAATGAACTAATGAGGGATCAGAGGTGACCTAAGGGTACCATGTTTGCATCCTCACATGAGTTAATTACAGAGAACCAGCACAATTCAGGCTAGGGTTTCAAAACCCACCAAGATTCGTTAGGATTTCAAAATGCCACCAGTCCAGCCTTAACACGTTTTAAATAGCTACCCCTTGGCTGCAAACCGTCTGTGACAGAATTGCATTTGTAGGACTGCTCAATTGTGGTTGGGAGTCCCTGGTTTGTGGTTTGACAGCCCCTAGAAATCAAACTCTTTGTTCCTAGCAAAGATTTTGCATGTTCCCATCAGTCTGCACCAAGGTTTCGGATACCGGTTCAAAAAAAATTCCAGAGGGGGCCGATATTTCCGGTAACCGGCCCAAAATTTCGGCAAGAATTTAGGATTTAAACTTAAAACATCGAAAAAAATTAAATTTAGATTTTTCGAGCACGAATTTGTTTCAAATTTGACTAATCCGAGATTTTTCATGGGGGGGGTCCGATAAATCCGGTTACCGCGGACGGTAACCGAAACCTTGGTCTGCACCCTCTCTGCTCCCAGGCACAAGAGAGTATTGAACATTTGCTAGGGAATGTCTGTTTGCCGGAGAGACCTGGTTCTACACGTTGAGCTGGATAGGGAATGTCTGTTTGCCGGAGAGACCTGGTTCTACACGTTGAGCTGGATAGGGAATGTCTGTTTGCCGGAGAGACCTGGTTCTACACGTTGAGCTGGATAGGTTTTCAACACTTAGCTACTGTAATTAATGGTTGATTTGCTGTAATCCTTTCCTTTCTTTTGGGTGGCATGGGTCTTACTATGTTTTTTCACCCAAATTTTGTAACAAACTCTTCTTTTAATCAATGAATTTAGCGGCTCTCCTGCTAACATTCAAAACAAAACTAGCTAATGTCATAACAGATGGTCTGCTCAGCTCAGCACTCTATTCCAACAAAGCTTCGAGTCGGTTTCAACTGTAATTGCTATGGCTTAAGCGGAATGATGGAGTGTTCAAAGCGAACGGGACCTCAGTCCCTCACATAGGCAAGTGGCAGACAAAGTGAGGATTTAGTGTAGAGAATGGAAGCTTATGAGTGGAGTTGGGATAGCAAGAGTAATTTTGTAAAAATTTCCGAGACGTTCTCGGGACAAGCCGATTTTATCGGCCAGACACCAAAAAAGCGGTGCACTAGTTGGGGGCACCCTCCAACTCCAACTCTCCTTGGCGAACCTTCGTGGGAGTTCAACATTATCTGCGAGTGTCAGTTACGAGGAAAGGTTTTTCCTAACAGGAATCAGCTCAGCTGACGATCATCCAGGTCACCGCGAGTGCTAAGAAAATCTAACACAAAAGCAAACACTGAACATCATTGTTGCGTTATGGTTCCCCAGACAGCTCAAACACAAAGTGGAGCAAAACCGTAGTACAAGACATAATCACATGAATTTCGAGCACCATATATGTGCTCATAATAAAAACTCGGAGTTTTACATCTTTATCTGGAAAAATCAACAAGTATATATCTTTTAAGTAAACGTCAAAGTGCCTTGGTCCATTCTCTGCTGCATCTTATGTGACAACTATAATTTTGTCATATGCTTACATAATCTAACGGATGAGTGGAGAACAAAATAATTTTGGCAAGCATACACCACAAAAAACACCGAAAAATAGCAATCCAACTTAGGTTTCGTTTCGAGAATTGCATCCAATTTAAGTCACTGCTTCAACTAAGGACAAGGACAAACAAACAAACGATCCTGTCTTACAGTTAACTTTTTTTTTTCATCCAAACAGCGCTGATAGATTCCTTCATAGCATTCATTAACATTCCAAGACTTCAGATTTGTTGTGCAAGGAAACAAGTCAGTATGAGTCTTCAGTTCTTCAACTGTGGTCGTTCTCCTCCCGGGAAATCTTCTTTCCTTTACGCCCCGCATGGAAAGGCTGTAATTATTTCAGCTCCGTATTTCGCCACCTCTCCGCACCTGTAAAATATACTGAACTACCGCGAGGTCCGCATTATAGAATTATATGCACTAACCATCTATCCATAAGTCTGAACTGATGGAAAGGGGTTGGCAATATATTTATATTCAACACTCCCCCTCACGTCTAGGTTTCGAACTCGAGACCTCTTGGCTCTGATACCATATAGAATTGTATGCACTAACCATCTATCCATAAGTCTGAACTGATGGAAAGGGTAGGCAATATATTTATATTCAACACGTATTTCCTCCCGACGATTTCCAACCCAAAAACATGCAACCAAGCGGGGCCTTATGGGCGTTAGCTTCCCTTCCATCAGTGTGAACATTGTGCTAATGCTGTTACCAGTTAGAACATAAGCCCCGTATACCGAAAAGAAGATAATTTTGTGTGTTATTTGGTAAAAACGCCGATAAATCAATCAAATGATAATTATTAGATATAAGGTTTTGTTAGAGAAAATATCTACAGAGCAAAACGAGAGCATATATATCGTTTGAATCAATAGAGAACCTTCCCCTCTACATTAATCTATATTATTCCATTTCAATTTCTTGCGGGAGCTTCCCAAGAAAACTCCCTAATTGGAACTCGGCAAAATAGCCCTTCAACATCGGGAGAAGGGGCGCCTCACATAATGGGGACGCAGTGACCAGGATCAAACTTAGGGCATCTCCACTCATTGTGCCCCCAGGCCAAAAAACAGCGCTATTTTGAGCCGCCTAGAGGTGCAACGGCGCTATTTCATGCCTGGGGGTGGCGTTTTCCCAGTCGTGTCCAAACTCCAGAAGAAGCCCAGAAATAAAAAAAAAAACAAATTTAGGCGAAAAATAGCTAATTTGGCGAATTTCATTCATATATGGGCGAAATTCCCATGTTCTTGCCTATTACATATTAGAACCTTAAAATAAAAACTTCAAATTAAAACTTAAACTAACTTAAAATAGATAGTTTGCACCTTCTGGCGGCGGAGGCACGGGCACGTCTACCACGCTCATATGCCACGAGGCCTGGCCGCCAGAGGCACCGGGGACGCGCATATCCGGCGTGGATAGCCTGCCTCATAGAGCATCCGTGCCTCCTGTGGGTGGAGGAAGCGGCGGCCGATGCCGTTCGCGGCGGCTTCGTCGCCGGGGAACCTTTCCGTCATTGCTTGCTGCTGGTCGCCGATGTGCTCGCCGGGGAAAAAGAGAGCGAGGGCGGTGTGCTCTGGCACGGAGGGGATGGGGGAATATGTAGGAGCAGGGGAGGTGAACGGTGGCGCGCCATAACTCCGTCGCTTGGCAAGGGATTTGACGCGTCGGCGGTGGCGCAGACGGCGCGACAGGCCACAAGACATAACTCCGACAGGCTTTTGACCAGCACGGGAGCCGAGGGGATGACGATGCCGCGTTTTGGCTCCTTTTCCCCGCCATTTCGCCCAAGTCGCTGACAGCGCATGCCCGCCGTGTTTTCGCGCCATTTAGGCCCCCGGCAGAACCGGGTGGGCTGCCTGGGTGCGGCGGCGCTAAATTTCACCGAAACAATGCTATTTGGACTCCTAGGGGCAATTGGGAGGAAACGTCGCTATTTGGGCCAAAAAGGCGCAAAACGGTGCTATTTCTCGCCCTGGGGGACGTGTGGAGATGCCCTTAGAGATTACTGCTCAAATCAATTATTCAAATTCAGTAAAATTTCTTGTATGGACTCTTCAATATATGTTACTGTATATTTCATGCCTACGGAAATATAATACTATCTTTACATTCAAATCCCTACTTCCTTACGTTCTATTCAGATTAGAAATATGTGTAAGCAAAATAGTGAGGTGCCATGGTGGTGGGTAGTGGTGCATAGGGTGCCCACCGTTGGATACAACATAGGGACCACATGATGGTGTCCAATGCAAATGGTAGATTGTGACGCTGTCACAACGGGAGAACAAAAATCATCTGCATGTAGCTCATTCTCTCTCCTAGCCATCTCCACTATACATTTTCACATCCCATGGAGTGATTGCATGTAGCGCATTCTCTATCCTAGCCATCTCCACTAAACATTTTCACATCCCATGGAGTGAATTGTTGCATGTAGCTCATTCTCTCTTCTAGCCATCTCCACTAAACATTTTCACCCATGGAGTGAATTCACTAGTAGGAAAAGGCTTATAGCCACCAGCATATCGCTGGCGGACGTCATTTCCGTCCGCCAGCGCTTCGACCGCTGGCGGGCGGTTTTTCGTGTCCGCCACTGGTTCTGGACGTACCGCTGGCGGACGTCAACTCTGCCAGCCAGCGGTATATATTACCACTGGCGGAATGATCGTTGGCGTGCGCCCGCCCGGCAACGGTAGGCCATTTCCGTCCGCCAGCGGTAGGCCATTTCCTACTAGTGATTGTTGCATGGTGATGGACCATGGCCTTGAAACATTTCCCGCGTCAAGACTTTTCCTTACTTTCCACCCATACATAGAATTGTTGTGCGGACATGGTACTTGGGGACCACAGTCATCCACCACCATTGTGAAATTTCTCTATGGAATCCATCTACCACCATTGTTAAATTCCTCTATGGAAACCATCCACCACCATTGAGGAATTCTTCTATGCAAATGTCTAAAGGACATGGCCACATGTAGAGAGATGAGTACAAAAATGCCCACCTTTTAATTCCACGTCCATTCGGAAACGTCTAATGGATGTGGTGGGAGCACATGCAATATAACAAACAAGTAGACGGAGGCTGCCGCCATTGCATGCACAGGCAATTTTCTCTAACCATGGATTCGTCAAGGGAGCACATGATTGATTTATCCAACGGTAAGCACCCTATGCACCACTAACCCCATGATACCAAATCCGCATTGATATGTGTAATTAGACATCCTTATGACATATATATATCCTAGCTAGTGAGTTTCATATAAATGCCTCTACTCTCTTTCTATCATGTCCTTTAGGTCAAGATACAACAAAATGGTTATCATTAGTAACAACACTGTTTCAGGTTTGATGTCTTACCACTTGGAGTCCTTGGGTCTAGGGTCGACTTGTACAGAAAGATGCCGGAGCAGCCTTATGTTTTGGTATCGCTCTCTGAGAAAACTAGCAGCACTCCCAGTATGTAGGAGTGAAAAAGGCAAACGATCCAGTCTTACGGTTACCTAACAAAAATTATCCAAACAGCGCCCATAGATTCATTCATAGCATTCATTAACATTCCTAGACTTCATATTTACTGCGCAAGGAAACTAGTCAGCAACTCAGTATGAGCCTTCAGTTCTTCAACTGTGCTCGCTCTCGTCTCTGGCAATCTTCTTTCCTTTAGGGGCTTCATCTTCCCCTTTATCAGCGAGAAACATTCCGGCAATGACATTGAGAGTGATAAAATAGGCCCCATATACCGAAAAGAAGAGAATTTTGTGTGTTATTTGATAAAAACGCCTACAAATCAATCAGATGATAATTAATTAGATATAAGAAAATTTCTCCCAAAGGAAAACGAGAGCACGTATGTTGTTTCACTACGGGAAACTGACTCGCCGCCGAGTGGTCTCAGCTTCGCTGAGTGCTAAAACGCGGGGGCAACTCGGCGAAGAGCCCTACGCCGACGCAGGACAAAGAACACTCGGCGATGTGCATACCACTCGGCAAAATAATACTTCGCCGAGCCAAGCACTTGGCGAATTAGAATTTTCTCGGCAACGAGGAAAAAAGACACTCGGCAAAGTTATGCTCACGGCGAAAAGGAGGGACACGTGGCTCGAGACAGTGGGACCCACGGGCGTCGTGATGGAGCTGCCCTTCGCCGAGTGCCCCTCTCGGCAAAGAATGCGCGCGAAACTTTCTGGGTTTGCCGCGCGAATTAGGTCCCCTTTGCCGAGTGTGTCGGTGGCCAGCACTCGGCAAAATATAGGGCGGGAAACAAAATTTTGCCCCGCGCCATTTCTTCGCCGGGTGGTTGTCTTCGCCGAGTGTTTCTCTCGGCGAAGAAGGTGGGCGGGAAACGAAATTCCGCCTCGCGCCATTTCTTCGCCGGGTGGGTTTCTTCGCCGAGTGTGTCTCTCGGCGAAGACGGTGAGTGGGAAAAATATTTTAGTTTCGCGCCAAAACTTCACCGAGTTATTAATTTCGCGGAGTGTCCCTCTCGGCAAAGTGTGCGGTTTTCCCGCTTTTTTCACCAGTTTTGCGTCTCGTTTTGGCGCCGTTTTCAGCCCTAACGACGCCTATAAATAGGCCACTGAGGTTACTCACTCACACAGAACATTCCAGCGTCACTCGGATAGGCATCTTTGGGCAACCAGCGGCAAGACGTCTCTGATGATCTACAACCGTTCAGATCATCAGAGACGTCTTGCCGGACGGTTGTAGATCATCAGAGATGTCTTGCTGGATCGAAGTGACCCTTAAACACAAAACATTCGGGTTCCCTAGCTATGCCCGACACTGAATGTAACGGCATTCGACCGTGAATCAGTGTCGGGCTGTAGCTAGGAGAAACTGTGTGTTTTGTTTCCCAGGTTACTCACTCATATATTCTACGTTGTGCTCAAACACAAAACATTCGGGTTCCCTAGCTATGTCCGACACTGAATGCAACGACTTTCGACTGTGAATCAGTGTCGGGCTGTAGCTAGGAGAAACCGTGTGTTTTGTTTCCCAGGTTACTCACTCATATATTCTACGTTGTGCTCAAACACAAAACATTCGGATTCCCTAGCTATGCCCGACACTGAATGCACCGACATTCGACCATGAATCAGTGTCGGGTTGTAGCTAGGAGAAACCGTGTGTTTTGTTTCCCAGGTTACTCACTCATATATTCTACGTTGTGCTCAAACACAAAAGATTCGGGTTCCCTAACTATGCCCGACACTGAATGCAACGACATTCGACCGTGAATCAGTGTCGGGCTGTAGCTAGAAGAAACCGTGTGTTTTGTTTCCCAGGTTACTCACTCATATATTCTACCTTGTGCTCGAACACAAAATATTCGGGTTCCCTAGCTATGCCCGACCCGACACTGAATGCAAGGACATTCGGAGGAACCGTGTGTTTTGTTTCAGCTATGTGTTTTTCATCCGGATTAATTCGTGGCATCCAACACAAATCATCCAGAAAAAATGAATCAACAACTGCCAATGAAGGGTACATAGTCGAATGACAACAAACTTGGGTACATAGACAAATGACAACAAACTTGGGTACGTAGACGAATAACAACAAACTTGGTACATAGACGAATGACCACAAACTTGGGTACATAGAAGAATGATAACAAACTTTGGGTACATAGATGAATGACAACAAACTTGGGTACATAGACGAATGACGACAAACCATTTTGTCCTAACCAATGATGTGGCTCAGGTTAGTCATACTCTTGCCTAGGCCTATAATACTCGTGGGTGTAGTCGTCGTAGTCGCTCAGGTTAGTCATACTCTTGCCCTAACCAATGATGTGGCTCAGGTTAGTCATACTCTTGCCTAGGCCTATAATACTCTTGTCTACCGAACTGAAGCTGACCGTGATTCGTACGGTCGTTCCTGTCTCTGGGTAGTTGACAGCGATGATGACGACGATTTCATGCCGTCGTCAAAAGAAAGGAGAGTTGAAGCACTGAGCAAGAAGGCTGAAGCTTCGTCCAAGGGCAAAGGCAAGAAGGCAGAATCTTCGTCAAAGGGCAAGGGTGGCAGCACACGCACGACATAGGGTGGAGAAATTTGTTAGTTGTTCGTGATTGTTGTAATTTGTTATACATGCATGTTTACTTGTTTGTTAGTCAATTATGTATCGGCAGTTCCAGAATGTGCTCGTTATGTGTTAACGTTAAATCAAATTCAGGGCTACTCGATATTAATCAGTTTAGAGATGGAGGATCATATGACCTAACCAAGCACAACCAAGTATAAAAGTCCTTGTAGCTACCCCCTTTCGACGCCCGTGGAAGGGGTAGACGACACGGTTGACTTCCGGACAACTGTGGGTGGGTTTCGACGGAACCGGGGGCCGCGGAGCGTCGGAATCAAACTAAAAACTAGGTGGTGCACTATCCTATGTGTTAGAGTTGGGCACTCGGCGAAGACGCCTTTGCCGTGTAAGGCACTCGGCGAAGCGGTGCTCCAGGAGCCAAAACGCTCACCTGGGAACGTGCTTCGCCGAGACGTTCCCCTTTGCCGAGTCTGGCACTCGGCGAAGATGTTCCCCAGGTGACCTTTTGGTCCACCTTTGCCGAGCACGTGGTGACCGCGCGGCACTCGGCGAAGCCGCACCCGGCGAAGCAAAGACTCGGCGAAGGAGGCACTCGACGAAGCTGAGGCTCGGCGAACAGAAAGCCTGGCACTCGGCGAAGACATCATCTCGGCGAAATTCTTTACCGAGCCCGCCATTTCTGGACACGTGTCGTGCGGTTGTGCGCCATGTCTTCGCCGAGTGTCTTGTCCCCGGACTCGGCGAATGCCTGACACTCGTCTGACACACATCTGACAAGGGACGGGCTGGATCTGCTTTTCTTCGCCGAGTGGGGTATAAAGACACTCGGCGAAGGCTTCGCTGAGTCCCCCCGACAAAAGGCACTCGGCGAATCCTCTTCGCCGAGGCGGTTTTTGCCGAGTCTAGGTCGCCGAGTTCCATACTCGGCAAAGGCATCGCCGAGCTGGATTTGGGCCTTCGCCGAGTCTTTTGACCACTCGGCGGAGAGGCATTTTCAACTAAGAACCTTTTCTTATGTGTGAATCTATAATATTCCATTCAAATTTTGATTCCCAAGAAAACTCCCACATCGGAATTCTCTCTAAGCAACTCGGAAAAATAGCCCTTCAACATCGGGAGAATGGGTGCCGCCTCACATAAGGGGGTCCCAGTGACCAGGCTCATACTCCACAGAGGTTAATTCTCAATTCAATTTTTCAAATTTATTACAACATTTTTTATGGAGTCTTCAATACCTGCTACTGTATAATATGTGCCTATGGAATTAGAATACTACATTTAAATTGAAATCCCTACTTCCTTACAGTCTATTCAGATTAGAAATAGGTGTAATCAGATTTGCTCATGACATCTTTATATATCCTAGCTAGTTAGTTTCATATACTCCCTCCGTTCGGAAAAGGATGTCACAAAAATGAACTATAGATAACTCATTTTTGTGACATCTTTTTCCGAACGGAGGGAGTACATGCCTACTTTCTTTCTATCATGTCCTTTTGTCAAGATACAACAACAAAAAAGAAATCATTAGTAACAACACAATTTCAGGTTTGAAGTCCTACCATTTGTAATCCTTGGGTCTAGGGTCGACCTGTACAGAAAGATGCCGGAGCAGCCTTATGTTTTGGTTTCGCTCTCTGAGGACACTAGCAGCACTCTCCGTGTAGTATTTGTTCCTTTCCACCTCGGCGAGCAGATTGTACATCTCTTCTTTCTTTTTGCGGAGTTCCTGTTGGATCACGAGGGCCTGCAGCAGGTTTTGCAGCTAGTTGGCAATCAGAAACGATCAATGAAAGATGTGAATTTCGTTACAGTACCTCGCTGTTTCCGTTTGGTGGATGAGTGCCAGCACAGCATGTCGACCGCTGTGGATGAGTCTCGGCAGGACTCGCGGTTGGTTAGCATGAACAGACGCTGAAACCGCCGCCGCCGCTCGCGTTCTCAGGCCGACGAGCTTCCTCGCCGCGCATCGAAGCGCCGCCATTGCCGATTTCGCTCTCTTGCAAATCCTGTCTCCCTTTCTCTCCTGTACGTGTGTATATTTATGAATCTGAACTGTTTCCGAGTCGACCACGTCTTCGTTTCCGTCTCTCGCCAGGAAACTAACTTGCCGCCGCCGCTGCTTCGCAGACAAAAGGGCAGCTGCCGCTGCCGCCGCCGCCGCTTCGGGGAGACGGTCGAGGGAAAAGAGAGACGGTGAGTGAGAGGAAAAGGAGACTCCGGCGGATCTTGGCGCTCTTCTTTGTTAGGTTCCCCACTCGCCTTCCGCCGCTCCCGAATCCCCGATTGCAGGGGAGCAAGATTACGCGTTTCTTAGCAAAAAAAAAGTTTTGTTTAAACAGAAGAATATAAACCCCATACTGACAAGGGTATGATTTGAAAATATTTAAATTTCATTGAAATTATCGAATTCAAATTTCAAGGAAAAGTTTAACAGAACATAAGATTGTTAACTTAACTCCCTAGGAGCTACGGAAAACATAGCCATATATTATATGTGGTATTTGGCAATGCATAATGCATAAAGTAATACTATATGTACCTCTTTTTTACGGTGAAAACAATATGAGAGGCTACTAGTGTGGTATTGTATAAAACTTTGTCACAAAAATGTCTACATTATAAAGATACAAATCAAATTTTAATTTTGAACATAATTAACCCATAAGGTTCGAGAAGTTGTATTAAACACTATAGGTGGAATTACAAAATCGAGAAAAAATCACATATGTATATAGTGTCGAGATATACAAGCGTGCAATATTTGAACTCAAAAATTGTTGTATTTTAAGCTACACAAATAAGACAAAACTAGGCAAAAGTTCAAGTTTTGAAACTGTGTATTGTTCACCAGCCAGGTCCATCGATTTATCATTTTTGTTCAGCCCACAATATAATAAATTTCGATTTGAAATTTGCACGCTTATAGACCATGACACCATCTTCATATAGGGTTTCTTTCTCTGTTTTTTTAACTAAAAATGCCGATTTTAATTTTTGTTTTTGTTTTTAAGCGACCTACATAGAACTCGGGAGACAAAAACGCCTCACTCAAAGCAACATAATGGTCACATGACTACATTATAAGAAGCGGCATATCCGAAGCATTTTAGTGTCCAACAAAGCACATAAATATTTTCTTGTGCGTTTACATTGTCTCGTTGGTATTGTTCTGTTGCAAGTAAACTATCTCAAGGTGCTTAGGTGCATTCTTGATATTTGCGTCGTTAACATTACAATAATTTCGAATTTTACATTATGGCAATACGGTGTCAAACTGTAATATCATGCCTTTACTTCTAAGTAGCCGTGCATCTCCCCGCGCATGAGAAAAGCATGGGTAGTAAGACTGCCAGATCCATCAGTCTTAACCAAGTTTAGATGCACTGAGCCACTGACCACTCTCTGAATTTAGTTTGCCGTTTCAATCCCTTGAATTTCAGTCTGTATCAGATCTATTGCCTTATGCTGGATTCTAGTCTGATTCTTTAATGCTTGGAAGTTATATTCTCGTACAAGTACAACGATTATGCTTTACTAGTCAACTTAGCGCGGCGATGCCGCGCGTGTGTGGGCAAAATTTGAGTTTGAAAATTTGAGCATTTTTTTAATAGTTGGAAACTAACGAAGTTGGAAGAAAGTTTACGTCTAAAAGGCTGTATAGTTTTCTTAAAATTGGTCGAATTGGCAGGCTATTTGGATTTGATTTGTTTTCACGTCTGTAGGATGGCTAGGTTTAAAAGGCATTTGAAATTATAAAATATGCAAATTTGTATGTTGAGGATGCGTGGTATAATTCAAATTTGGTAGCGTACATATTAAAAAAAATCGTGTAGGTCTAAAAATTATTGAAAATGCCGGATGTGTGTGGGTGAAATTCAAATTTGGAAATTTGGACACTCACATTTTTTTTCAATGTTTCGGAATGAATGGAATTAAAAGTATGGTTACGCATAAAGAATTGTCTAGATTTGTTAAATTGGTCAAGTTGGGACGTTATTCGGATTTGAATTCTTCTAACGTTTGCAAAAAGTGCCGGATTTGAAGAAATTTGTTTTTTTTTTGAAAATTTAAATTTTCACACTAGTATTTTGATCGTACGCCATAATTTGCTTGCATTTATTTTTATGGTCGTTTTGATATATTTTTTATATTTTTATGATGGATATTTTTGAAGTTCTTGGATTTGCAAATTTTAGGATTTTTTTAAATTGTTTAAATAAGATGGGCGGGAAAAAACGAAAAGGGAAAAAAAGGGCCGACGTCAAAGTGGCCGGGTCTGCGGCGGCAGCGTTGAGGTCTGATACGTCTCCAACGTATCTATAATTTCTTATGTTCCATGCTTGTATTATACCAATTGCTACATGTTTTATTCACACTTCATGGCATTTTTATGCATTTTCTGGGACTAACCTATTAACAAGATGCCACAGTGCCAGTTCCTGTTTTCTGCTGTTTTTGGTTTCAGAAAAGCTGTTATGCAAATATCCTCGGAATTGAACGAAACAAATTGCCACGTTCCTATTTTCCCGACACGTTCACGAAGTCTGAAGGAGAGACGAAGGGGGGCACCGAGGCGCCGTCCCCACCCCATGGCGCGGGTGGGCCCCCTGCCGCGCCGCCATGTGGGGAGCGGGCCTCGTGCCTCCACCGACATCGCCCCTTCGCCTATTTATTCTCCCCGAGGCGAAAACCCTAAAACACCGAGCCATATTTCCAGAAAACATCCGCTGCCGCCGCCGTCAACCCTAACTCGGGGGGTTTCTGAAGCTCTTCCCGGCACCCTGCCGGAGAGGGGAATCATCACCGAGGGCTCTACATCGCCATGCCTGCCTCCGGAGTGATGTGTGAGTAGTTCATCTTTGGACTATGGGTCCATAGCAGTAGCTAGATGGTTGTCTTCTCCTTTTGTGCCATCATGTTTAGATCTTGTGAGCTGCCTATCATGATCAAGATCATCTTATTGTAATGCTACATGTTGTGTTTGCTGGGATCCGATGATATTGAATACTATGTCAAGTTGATTATTGATCTATCATATATATGTTGTTTATGATCTTGCATGCTCTCCGTTATTAGTGTAGGCTTTGGCCAAGTTTATGCTTGTAACTCCAAGAGGGAGTATTTATGCTAGATAGTAGGTTCATGCCTCCATTTAATCTGGGACAGTGACAGAAAGTTCTAAGGTTGTGATGTGCTGTTGCTACTAGGGGTAAAACAGCAATGCTTTGTCTAAGGATATTTGTATTGTTTACATTATGCACCATACTTAATGCAATTGTCTGTTGCTTGCAACTTAATACTGGAAGGGGTGCGGATGCTAACCTGAAGGTGGACTATTTAGGCACAGATGCATGCTGGATAGCGGTCTGTGTACTTTGTCGTAATGCCCAAGTAAATCTCATAGTGATCATCATGACTTGTATATGCATTGTTATGCACCTCTTATTTTGTCAATTGCCCAGCTGTAATTCGTTTACCCAGCATGTTAGTATTTTATTATGGAGAGACACCACTAGTGAACTGTGGACCCCGGTCCATTCTTTTACATCTGAAATACAACCTACTGCAATCATTGTTCTTTTTCATTCTCTGCAAGCAAACATCATTTTCCACACTATACGCCTAATCCTTTGTTTTCAGCAAGCCGGTGAGATTGACAACCTCACTGTTCGTTGGGGCAAAGTAGTTTGATTGTGTTGTGCAGGTTCCACGTTGGCACCGGAATCCCTGGTGTTGCGCCGCACTACACTCCTTCACCAAAACCTTCAAACATCGCCGACTTCCTACTGGTCCGATTAAACCTTGGTTTCTTACTGAGGGAAAACTTGCTGCTGCACTCATCATACCTTCCTCTTGGGGTTCCCAACGAACGTGTGTCTTTCACGTCATCAAGCAAGTTTTCTGGCGCCGTTGCCGGGGAAGTCGAGTTGCTTCTGCAAGGGGAGTCTCTCACTTCCAATCTCTTTACTTTGTTTTTGTCTTGCTTATTTTATTTTTATTTTGTCTTGTTTGCTTTCTTTATATCAAAAACAAAAAAAATTAGTTACTTGTTTTACTTTTTGTATTTCGGCCTAGTTTGTTTTGCTAAAATGAGTACTCCTGAGAACACCAAGTTGTGTGACTTCACTAGCACAAATAATAATGATTTCATATGCACTCCTATTGCTCCACCTGCTTCTAAAGCAGACTTTTATGAAATTAAACCTGCTCTATTAAATCTTGTTATGAAAGAGCAATTTTCTGGTGTTAGTACTGATGATGCTGCTGCCCATCTTAATAATTTTGTTGAACTTTGTGAATGCAAAAGTATAAGGATATAGATGGGGATATTGTAAAACTGAAATTATTTCCTTTCTCTTTGAGAGGAAGAGCTAAAGAATGGTTGCTATCTTTGCCTAGAAATAGTATTGATTCATGGACAAAATGCAAAGATGCTTTCATTGGAAAATATTATCCTCCTGCTAAGATTATATCTTTGAGAAGTAGCATTATGAACTTCAAGCAATTTGATAATGAACATGTTGCCCAAGCATGGGAGAGAATGAAATCTTTGGAATTGTCCTACCCATGGACTGACTGCTTGGATGATCATCCAAACCTTTTATGCAGGATTAAATTTTTCTTCAAGGAATTTGTTGGATTCGGCTGCTGGAGGGACCTTTATGTCCATCACTTTGGGTGCAGCAACAAAGCTTCTTGATGATATGATGATCAACTACTCCGAATGGCACACTGAAAGGGCTCCTCAAGGTAAGAAGGTAAATTCTGTTGAAGAAACTCTTCCTTGAGTGAAAAGATTGATGTCATTATGTCTATGCTTGTGAGTGGTAAATCTCATGTTGATCCTAATAATGTTCCTTTAGCTTCATTGGTTGCTCAAGAAGAGCATGTTGATGTGAACTTCATTAAAAAAACAATTTCAACAACAATGCTTATAGGAATAATTTTGGTAACAACAACTATAAGCCATATCCTTCTAATAGTGGTAGTGGTTATGGTAATTCTTACAACAATAGTAGGAGTGTACCCTCTGATCTTGAAGTCATGCTTAAAGAATTTATCAATACACAAACTGCTTTTAACAAATCGTTGAGGAAAAGTTTGGTAAAATTGATGTTCTTGCTTCCAAAGTTGATAGTCTTGCTCTTGATGTTGATCTTTTGAAACTGAAAGTTATGCCTAATGAGGTTAAAGATAGTAACCTTTTGCTACAGCCAATGCTATCCAAGTTAAAATTGACAACAATATTAGGATGTTGGCTGAATTGCATGCTAGGTGGGAAAGAGAAGCTGAAATTGATAGAAAGAATAGTATAGCTCGAGTTTGTACTATTACCACCACTAGTAATGCTGAAGCATCACATGTTAGTAAACCTCCTACTATCAATGGTAATGTTATTGGTGTTGGCAATGTTTCCACTTCTACTATAAAGTGTGCAAAATTGCCTAAAACTGCTGAAACTGTTTCTGATAAAAGTGCTGAAATTTTTCGAAGTATTGGAGGCAATGGTCCCATTACTTTTGATCATAATGATTTTGATTTTGATGGTTGTAGCATTTCTGAAGTTATTATGTTCTTGCAAAAGCTAGCTAGAAGTCCTAATGCTAGTGCTATAAACATGGCTTTTACAAAACATATTACAAATGCTCTCATGAAAGTTAGGGAAGAGAAATTAAAACATGAAGCTTCTATCCCTAGGAAGTTGGAAGATGGTTGGGAGCCCATCATTAAAATGAAAGTGAATGATTTTGATTGTAATGCTTTATGTGATCTTGGTGCAAGTATTTCTGTTATGCCTAAGAAACTTTATGATATGCTTGACTTGCCACTTTGGAACACTGTTATTTGGATGTTCATCTTGCTGATAACTCTATGAAGAAACCTTTGGGGAGAATTGACAATGTTCATATTATGGTTAACAATAACCTTGTCCCCGTTGATTTTGTTGTTTTGGATATTGAATGCAATGCATCTTGTCCTATTGTTTTGGGAAGACCCTTTCTTCGAACTGTTGGTGTGTTATTGATATGAAAGAGGGAATATTAAGTATCAATTCCCTCTCAAGAAAGGTATGGAACACTTCCCTAGAAAGAGAATGAAGATGCCTTTTGATTCTATTATTAGAACAAATTATGATGTTGATGCTTCTTCTCTTGAGAACACTTGATTTTCACTTTCTGCGCCTAGCTGAAAGGCGTTAAAGAAAAGCGCTTATGGGAGACAACCCACCTTTTTATTTTCTGTCATTTTATTTTATTTTGAGTCAAGGTGTTGCTTACTTCTGTAACAACTCCTTTGTATCTTTATTTTATTGCATTGTTGTGCCAAGTAAAGTCTCTAGTTGAAAGTTGATGCTAGATTTGGATTTCTGCGCAGTGACAGATTTTTGCTGTCCACCGTTTTGAGCTGTATTCACTCCAGAAAAATTGAAAAATTCTGAAAAAATCACGCATGATCCTTATATATGTACGCAACTTTCATTAGTTTTGATTTTCTCATCTGAGCAAGTTAAGTGCCTCGAAAAAATTCGTCTTTCCAGACTGTTCTGTTTTTGACAGATTCTGCCTTTTATTTTGCATTGCCTCTTTTACTATGTTTGATTGGATTTCTTTGCTCCATAAAACATCAGTGGCTGTAGTTAATGTCCAGAAGCATTGGTAATGATTGTGTCACAGTAGAACATGTGAATTTTTGATTATGCACTAACCCTCTAATGAGAATTACTTTGAGTTTGGTGTGGCGGAAGTTTTCAAGGAGCAAGCGAGAAGGATGATATGATGTGATCAAGAAGAGTGAAAAGCCTAAGCTTGGGGATGCCCCCGTGGGTCACCCCAGCAATATTCAAGAAGACTCAAGCGTCTAAGCTTGGGATGCCCAAGGCATCCCCTTCTTCATCAACAACTTATCAGGTCATCTCTAGTGAAACTATATTTTTATTCTTCCACATCTTATGTATTTTACTTGGAGCGTCTGTGTGCTTTTATTTTTGCTTTGTTGTTTTTATTTTCTGAATAAGTTGGATCCTAGCATTCTTGTGTGGGAGAGAGACACGCTCCGCTTTTTCATGTGAATACTCATATTCTTCACTTATATCTTTTGAGTATTCTTATCTAGCTACTGCTATGCTTTTAGCTCCTGTTTTTCATGCATCTCTTTTAGAGCTGTTAATTCTTGTGGAAAGTACTCTCTTGTTTCATTTGTAAATTACTTGGAGAGTTGCTTGGTTGATGTGTTGGTTCAGAAAATGTTGCATGTGGTAGTGGTATAATGAATAACTTGCATAATCTTGTAGATCATTGAACTTTGATAACTTGATTCTTTGCAAACGTTTTGAGATATTTAGATGGTAAAGCTTGCTGGTTAGTTAAGTTAAAATCATTAGTGGATTGTTGTCTTTAAACTTGTACCGTACTACAAACTCTACTAAAATTGTTGAAGGTGTAGTTGGACTTGATAGCTTTCCATGTCTAAAAGTGATTCGTAATAACTGAGTTGTGCTGAAGGTCGAGGGATCTAGCGGGGTAATTGTACCGCCGTGAACGGCCCTTCTTGGAGTGAATTTTAATCATGCTCTTAATGTTGAACCTGCTAGTTGTTTGCAATAAGCTTGTGAGTTCTTTTTGACTAATGTTAAGCTACGGTTTTGGCACTTCCACCATCCAAATTTGCTAGCCTCTTCGGTGCTGTGCATTGCCTTCTGCTCACATTGAGAGTTGTGCATAATTCGCCAGTACATCCAAACCCGTGGGAGATTTTCTCTTGTTCTCCTACACATAAGCCCATACATCTTCCTCAAAACAGTCACCATACCTACCTACCACATCATTTCCATAGCTGTTCCGAGATATATTGCCATGCACCGTCAATCTTTTCCATTCGAAAACAAATTCTTGACGAGGCTAAAATATAAAATAAAAACCACCCCGTAGCATGGCACGGACATTTAGCTAGTATATATACATATGAATATGTCTTGTTTGTTTCGTCTTTCAGATAGGCGTTTCAAGTTCTGGAAACCGTAATTCAAGAACTAATGTGGGGGCACCCAACGTGAATGCAAAACATTGATGTTCTCTTCGTGGAACGGATCAACGGAACGTGTTCTCTTCTCACGTTCAGATCACAACACGCTCGCAGGTCGCAGAGAGAGTACCGCTTCGCCTCGCTGTCCCTCCCCGCCGTACGCGGTGGGTGGCAGCAGACCGCCGGGATCCGAGCAGAAGCCGTATCCACGCTGGCCCAGGTCTCGTTCATTCCCATCCCCAGCACAACGCCGATCGTGCACGACGAGCTCAGCCTCAGGATGTAAGCGGCAGCGGCATCCGCTGGGCCCGTATACGCCTCCCACCAAAATAAGCCTAAAGGCAAAAAATTCTCTGGGAACGGGCCGCACCCTTCTCCTCCTGAGGCCCCTCGTGGGATTGCGACACGTCAGCTAGTCTAACCAATCTCAAAGTCCTCTCGCTCCTACCCAGTTCCCCTTGTATCTGTTCTGTTCGTAGCAGGCGCAGCTGCCGTCTCCAACTTCTGCCGACGAGGAGAGTTCTATCGATCTCCGCCGCCTTAGGTAGCCGCCCCCTGCGCCGGTGGCCAGATTCCACAATCCAGATCCCGTCGCGCTTCTCATCCGTGTACTTCCTGCTAGGAATTCCTCGCGGCTTCGCCGTTCGTCGCGGAAGCGGCAGCGGCATGGCACGCCGCCGAGATCCACACCGCCGCCTCCCGTGGTTGATTAAGGACGAGGTAGAACACATAGGTAGAAGGTTTCCGTCCTGTGGTTTAATCGATTCATGTTCATAATTTCATATGGAACCTCATTAGTAAACTGAATTTCTTGTGTTCGTTTCAGAGAAAAGTTCAGACATAGCTGCAGTTTTGTCCTGTGTATTGCGGCTCCTGAATGATGTGCACATCTTCTTGTCCACTGCGTATGTTCCCATGAAGTTTGGAGCTTGGTGAGCTCCTGGAATGCTACAGATTTACATATCCCTGGTCCAGAGCGCTACAACAATGAAGATTGATTGTTGATGGCTAGTAGGAGAGCAGTTGCTTGTATTACTACTTTTTAGTCCGAGTTTCAGGTCGTTTTGGCTCCAGGAGTAGTGTGTCAAATGTATTCTAATACTATGATGATGTTGTTTTGTAACATCTGCACCTCTTGTAAAGAAAGATCATGTTTGATATAAGGAAATTCCAATGTGAACATCATGTTTGATGGATGGATTTGCAAATGTGTGGTTGTCCAATTACAAATGGAATATCATCATTGTTCAATAGTATATATGTTTCTATTCTGAAACTAACTCCATACATATGCAGGTCACTTGCGACAAGAAAAAATAATACAACCATAATGCTTCTATGCCTACTCCTTCCTTCCTCCGGGATTCATTGCATCAAAATCCAATCTTCTCGAAGTGTGCGGCAGATCTGAAGCTCGGTCAGGTTGAAGTAGAAGTTTTGTCTATCCTCCTTGCAATCAGATATATGGAAACTGAATAGCTGCAAGTAAACCATGAATTTTTTGCAACAATATACGGATCAGTTTGGCACCTCACTGGCAGTTGTCATTGTAGCTGAATCTTTCAACGTGGAAACAGTCGAGCTCGACGGGATCATCTCACCGGCCAGCGGCAGTGAGTTGGCCATGACAGTGTGATCGTGGGACGAGTGAACGACGAACGAAGAAACAGGCTGCCTGCCACCGCCGCCGACAGCAGCGTTGTACTGCACATCGGAGGTCTTGCCTCCTGTGATACCTTCACGACGGGTGGGAATTGGCAGTACGTCTGCGGTTGCGTCAGTTTGCCGGACGGCGGAGGTGGCTGCCGGCGACGGGTATTCTCCAGACGCCATGATCGCTCCTTCAACAACACGCAGCCACGATCGCTCCCTAATTATCCGGTCTGACAATTCTGAACCTGAACGTACCTTGACGAGGTGTTACAAGGAGCTTTGAGATTGGTTAGACTAGCTGACGTGTCGCAATCCCACGAGGGGCCTCAGGAGAGGAAGGGTGCGGCCCGTTCCCAGAGAATTTTTTGCCAAGCCTAAACGACGTATGTGGCTTACCACCTAATTAAGTGGCGTATGTGGCAAATCCGCGAAAGCCACTGGCGCCAGCGGCCGACCGCCAAGGATTCGTCTTCCCCATGCCTGCGTCTTCTAGTCAAAATACACTGCCTGCGTCTTGGGGCGCTGCAACCATGTCGGGGTCTTGGGCTGCCACGCCTCCTTGCTCGCCGCTGCATCGTGGAGGTGTTCCGGCACCGAGGAGCGTCGACTCTCTGTCCACGGGGGGCCTCCCAGTCCAAGCGTATGGAGGTGGTGCGGCAGACTTCGCCGGCGTAGCGTCGCGCGTGATGAAGACGACGCCAGAGCTCAGGTTGGGCCTATGTGTATTTTCTTCGTTTTCCTGGGCTTTTCTGTAAGAATCTTGGTCGGATGTAACTGCAAATTCCCTCGCAAAAAAAAAAAGAAAAAAAGAAAAGAGAAACTGAAAAAGAAAAACAAATAGAAAAAAGAGAAAAAGAAAAAAAGGGAATAAAGAAAAAGGGGCAACATTACTATCATTTATCCACACTTGTGCTCATGTTTCAGCACCTGCAATATTCATAGTCATCATTTGTGCTCATGTTTAGCACCTATACTCCATGTGAGAGAGTTTTCATGTCTTACTAGTATAACTATGTGGGGAATTTACACTATAGAACTTGGGTTGTATATTCCAATGATGAGCTTCCTCAAAAAGTGCTCTAGGTCTTCATGAGCAACCAAGTTGGATGCACCAACACTAGTTCCATTGGAGAGCTTTCATACACATATAGCTCTATGTGCATCTGTTGCATGACAATCACTACTCCTTACATAGCTTTGATTATAAGACTTCCTCTTGTCTAATGGTCACTTATAGCTTTGTGAGACTTTCTTCTTTTGGCCTTCCAAACCCCCATTAATGTTCTCTTAGCCATAACATCTTGGTGCCAATACCAAATGCTTACGCTCACCGGTTGAGTAGGCTTCGAAACAGTTGATTCATGACGTTCATGTTTATATTTACTTGACTGAATCCTTCTATGTTATGAAAAATTGCTTGATGTTTAGAATTGAAGGATAGAACTCCTACACTGGATACTAAAAACATCTTTAAGGAACATTGTACGGTTTCATGTCTTTAATGCAATAGTTCATGAAAAGTTTTACCTTGTTTAACTATATTGCTTTATTATCTCTTATTGAATATCAATTATAGACTTTTGCTTTGAATGATTTGATCTCAGCTCACATGCTTTACAATATTATTTGATCAAAATTATGTGGGTAGCATGTCACTTCAGAAATTATTTGTTGTTATCGTTTTACCTACTCGAGGACGGGTAGAACTAAGCTTGGGGATGCTTGATACGTCTCCAACGTATCTATAATTTCTTATGTTCCATGCTTGTATTATACCAATTACTACATGTTTTATTCACACTTCATGGCATTTTTATGCATTTTCTGGGACTAACCTATTAACAAGATGCCACAGTGTCAGTTCCTGTTTTCTGGTGTTTTTGGTTTCAGAAAAGCTGTTATGCAAATATCCTCGGAATTGGACGAAACAAATTGCCACGTTCCTATTTTTCCCGACACGTTCACGAAGTACGAAGGAGAGACGAAGGGGGGCTTCGAGGCGCCGTCCCCACCCCATGGCGCGGGTGGGCCCCCTGCCGCGCCGCCATGTGGGGAGCGGGCCTCGTGCCTCCACCGACATCGCCCCTTCACCTGTTTATTCTCCCCGAGGCGAAAACCCTAAAACACCGAGCCATATTTCCAGAAAACATCCGCTGCCGCCGCCGTCAACCCTAACTCGGGGGGTTTCTGAAGCTCTTCCCGGCACCCTGCCGGAGAGGGGAATCATCACCGGAGGGCTCTACATCGCCATGCCTGCCTCCGGAGTGATGTGTGAGTAGTTCATCTTTGGACTATGGCTCCATAGCAGTAGCTAGATGGTTGTCTTCTCCTTTTGTGCCATCATGTTTAGATCTTGTGAGCTGCCTATCATAATCAAGATCATCTTATTGTAATGCTACATGTTGTATTTGCTGGGATCCGCTGAGTATTGAATACTATGTCAAGTTGATTATTGATCTATCATATATATGTTGTTTATGATCTTGCATGCTCTCCGTTATTAGTGTAGGCTTTGGCTAAGTTTATGCTTGTAACTCCAAGAGGGAGTATTTATGCTAGATAGTAGGTTCATGCCTCCATTTAATCTGGGACAGTGACAGAAAGTTCTAAGATTGTGGATGTGCTGTTGCTACTAGGGTTAAAACAGCAATGCTTTGTCTAAGGATATTTGTATTGTTTACATTATGTACCATACTTAATGCAATTGTCTTTTGCTTGCAACTTAATACTGGAAGGGGTGCGGATGCTAACCTGAAAGGTGGACTATTTAGGCACAGATGCATGTTGGATAGCGGTTTGTGTACTTTGTCGTAATGCCCAACTAAATCTCATAGTGATCATCATGATTTGTATATGCATTGTTATGCACCTCTTTATTTTGTCAATTGCCCAGCTGTAATTCGTTTACCCAGCATGTTAGTATTTTATTATGGAGAGACACCACTAGTGAACTTTGGACCCCGGTCCATTCTTTCACATCTGAAATACAACCTACTGCAATCATTGTTCTTTTTCATTCTCTGCAAGCAAACATCATTTTCCACACTATACGCCTAATCCTTTGTTTTCAGCAAGCCGGTGAGATTGACAACCTCACTGTTACGTTGGGGCAAAGTAGTTTGATTGTATTGTGCAGGTTCCACGTTGGCACCGGAATCCCTGGTGTTGCGCCGCACTACACTCCTTCACCAACAACCTTCAGAACATCGCCGACTTCCTACTGGTCCGATTAAACCTTGGTTTCTTACTGAGGGAAACTTGCTACTGTACTCATCATACCTTCCTCTTGGGATTCCCAACGAACGTGTGTCTTTCACGTCATCAAGGTCGCTGGCGGCGCCGCACGACGTTCCGGGACGCGCGCGTGCGCGCGGCAGACGCGGCTCGACGCGGCGCGCCCGGAAGTGGCGGCGCCGCCGCTTCCTTGTCTCCGGAGCGCCGGCGACGTCGTGCGGACGCGGCGGCGGAAGCGCGGCACGGTGGCGTCGATTCCGGCGCCGATGCGGCTTTCCGGCAGGCGGCGGTGGGTGCGGACGGAGATCCGGGGACGGCGGAGCTCCTCGCGTCCATGGATTCGAGCGGAGAGGCGTGACGCGCCGGCGATGGCGGCGATGCCGCGGCCGCGCGGGCGAGGAAACATCGGAAGGGGATTTGCGTACGGTTTTGCAAAAAGACTCTCTGGCTTTTCGATATTCGCGAGTAGGTCCTCCACGGGGTGTTTTCTGTAAAACGCTTGCGCCAAAATCCGTGCGGGAGGTGGCCGGGCGACGTCGCGATCTCTTATTGGTAGAAACTCTGCTGCTACAGTAATACTGTAGCATCGCGAGCGGGAGTGCATCTGGGCTGTCCGTGGACGTGATCGGATGGCCGAGAGTATTCGGGTGACGTGGACGCGTGAGGGGCAGCGAATCTGTCCTACTTATATATATATATATATATATATATATATATATATATATATATATATATATATATAAGGCATTGTGTTGTGCTTCCTTATCCTTCTGCATGTATGAATAGCCCTGTGCGAATGGTGTCAAATAGAACGCTTGAAAGCATGCCTTTCTTGGTGATATCACAAATTACATGACTACATTAACCAACGGGAGAGAAGGTTAGTTTTTTTTTAGAACAGAAGGTTGGCTCTTGCCCCTTCATAAAGCATGACCCTTATACTCCGAATTCTGGAGACAACGAAGTCCATCTATATTCCCAACTGAGTTGTGACAAGACTGCTGAACAACCCGGTTTTCAGTTTGACGCACAAAGTTTTTTTTGAGGTTTAAGACGGTCGTATCCGTCATCCGATTAAATAGAATAGAGTGTTATGTACAGAATTTCGAGTTAGGGAAAAAATCCCTCCGCAAGCAAAAAAAAACACAAAAACTAGTCTCCAGGATCTTGTGTGTGGGCGAAAGCCCGCACCGCCAACTCCTCCCGCACCAAAGCCGCCACCTCCAAAGTCGAGATTGCCACATTGCGTAGGGTCCTTTGGCTCCTCTCCTTCCCTCGATCAGCATCGCACCGTTCTCCCTGTGCCCCCCAGACAAAAAACACACCTCCTCTCAGCGTTTGCAAGGAGGAGTGTCCAAGCATCAGAAACTTCATCATCTAGGCCTCCCCCGGCGGCATATGCCGCACCATTCTGGTCCCTGACATCGTCTTCTTCTTCTTCTTGGTCTTGTTCACGGCGAGGACGAGGTCGTCGATGGCCTCCACCTCCTGGTTCGAGAAAGGCCGGACCGAGACATCTAACAAGGCCAAGAAGTCCTCTCGCCGGCGCCCCGAGGTGTCGGCCTCCTCGGTCAATGAGCCGAGACGGCGCGCCACGGTCTCCCTGGCCAGCTGCTCGATGTTGGCGCCTTTCGGGTGCAGCTTGGCGAGTCTCTCGCTCCTCCACACAGACGGCGCCTCCACCTCCCTCTCGTGGACCAACGGCGTGGCCGGCGTGCCCAATACGGTGGCCGCAAGTGGCACCGTGATCCGGGCTAAGAAGCCCGACAAGGGGCACAGAGCTGCACCGACCTCCATGTCCTGCTGCCCAGGTCCAGCCTGCACCGGCGAGACAAAGTCCTTCGCGAACTGATGCGCGTCCACCTTCTCAGCCACGATCTCACCCTGAGCGGGCAACAGGGTAGAGCCCGCTCCAGGCTCGGCAATGCACTGCTCTTCATCCTCCACCTCCTCGCACAGCAGCACCACCTCACAGGACGCGTCGCTTGGCGAGACGATAGAAGGCGGCTCATCGATCACAACCGGACGCGGGGAGCACCCCGAGGCCGGACACGAGTCCCACGACGAAATCTCGCCGATCAACCCTTGCCACGCCAACATCTCCTCAGACTCTGCCACGGATACCTGCTTCCTCGCCTCGCGGTCGCCATCCTCTCCTTGCTTTGGTGGCCTCATCAGCCCGGCCCGCTCGTTTTCCTCTGTGAGAGCTCCATCCATGCTCTCCATGTGGCACCGCTCGTTGGGCAGCGACACCTCCGCCGCCGCCGTGGAGCAGAACATGTCAAGCTCACACTCCATGAGCACCTCCCTGAAGGAGCGTAGCGGGCTGACCGGCGATGAGCAATGTCGAGGAAGGCCTGGTGGCTTGGCAGGTGGCGGAGAAGCCGGAGGTTCTCCGCAACCTCCAGCGAGGTGGCCTGGCATGTGGCACCTCCATCAAACTTTGGGCTCTCGACAGACAATGGCATAGTAGCGGTGGCTGAGACAGCGGAAGCAGCGTCCGCACAACTTCCTAAGGAGGAGAGCGTGTCGCGCTAGGCTGGCTCCATCCCGCACTCGAGCCTTGTCAGGTGGAGCAGCCCGAGGGGAACAGCGGAAGCAGCGTCCGTCAACATCCACGTCCACCGGTGGCTGCTGGCTCCTTCCCCGAAGGCACGAAGCGTAGCTCAGCCCAGGAGCAACAAGGCTCCCTCCAACTGCTCCAATCCGCGAGGACAAACGGCGCGGCCGACGCACAGGTGACAACCCAGCGGCCGGAGGCGGGGGCTTCTCTCCACACGCAGTTGGGTCCAGCAGCAGCGCGCGACGGAACCTTGGCTGGAAGCGGGGAGGAGTCACTCCCGGAGGAGGAGGAGCCGCACGGGCTAGCCCCCCGAGCGGCAGGCCCCCGCCGCTGGAATCCGAGGTGCTGGACCCCAGCGTCGTCGGCAGGCCAGACCGGGCGCCGCCGGCCGCACCTGGCTGAGAAACCAGCACCACCGAGACCTTCTCGTCGGTGTCCTCCGTGCAGTCCGCCCAGAGGAACTTGCAAGGCGAAGGGGAGATGGTTGGTGGCGACGATCTTCGGGACGGCCGGGAGGAGACGGTGGCCGGAGCGGCCGCCACCTTGGCCGCCCCCGCGGGTCGGGAGCGCACATCCCGAGCCGCACGCGGCGACAGCAGGCACTTCCGCTACGTTCCGCGCACCATGGCGGAGAGAGCACGCGGAGGGAATGCCGGATCTGGACGCGATGGTCGGAGCAGCCGCCGGAGCAGGGAGATCGGGCCGGCGGCGGCGTCACCACGCCCGCGTCGCCATGGTCGCCTGCTCGGTCGCCTTTTCCACTGGACGGGTCAACTGACGCACAAAGTTTCATGCTGACATTTGTGGGGAACATGTAGTCGTTGGCGAATGCTAGACGTGTGTGGTATTCTGCTAGTTTATGCACGAGTCTTTGTGTAGGGAGATTCTTTGGTCATAATTATTTTTTTGATAGGCACAGCGTCTTTTATTTTCTTTCTCATAATAATGGTTTCTATGTTTCCAGTTTTCTCATTGAACTGGATTTTCTTCTGTAAGCTTATTTTGCATATTGTTACCATCTATCTATATATACTAGGGATCTGGGCGCGGCAGATGCCGCGGCCGTGTGGTAAATTTGGAATTTGAAAACGTCTGCATTTGAATGATGTGTAGATTTGAATGTTCCTTTTTTTTAAAGAAAGTTTGCAGTTATGACTTATCTAAATTTTAGAATTTGGTAAATTCAGGGATTTTTTTAAATTATTTCTTACGTTTACCGGATGCTCGGTTTTGAAAGGCATTCGAAATAACGTGGCGTGAAGAATTTTAATTTCGAAATGTTCACATTGGAAAGTTTTTCGGATTTGAATCTATTGGAATATAAAAATCTTGTGTGTTGGCAAGTTTGTCAGGAATTTAAAGATTTCGAATTTTAAGTTTTGGCCATATGGCATAAATAGGCAGTGTTTATTTTGTGGTCATGTTTTTTTTCCATGATCTTTCGGACATATTTTGCATGCTGTTCTGGTGGACATAGGTAAAGTCATTGATTTTGCAACATTTAGCAGTGTTCGGTAGTTATTTAAATACTGTAAAACAATATATATGTAATGTTTTTTAATTTGTAAAGCATGTTGTAATTTAAATTGTGTTTTTTTGATTCAGTTATGTTTAGGCGGCAGTTAAGTGTAAAACGGTTATTTCTTAATTTTTACATTTGTGCTATTCTTTTTTTTGATATATTGAAGCTCGTGATATAATTGGGTCGTTGAATTTAATTGTTTTACCGGACTCTTTTTGAATAAGATGTTTATCGTACTAAATGGTTGCTGATACTGTTTTTTGAGGTTTTTATTCTAGTTATAAAGGAAGTTTTGTGTAAAATTGAAGATTTGAAATAAATTTGGAAACATCACAATGTGTTTTAAGTGGCTATTTTGTTTTAATTTTTTTTGTGTGGAAATTGAAATAGTTTAGAAAAGGTGTCTAAGTATTTGAAACGGTTGCTTTGATTTTTACATTTTTTTTGAATTTGGTCTGAGTTGATTTGGATGTCTATTTGAAAAGTTAGGAAAATATTGGAAAATAGAAAATGGAAACATAAAGGAAAAAAAAAATTAGAAGGCCGAGCTAGCGGCGCACGAAATGGGCCGGCCCAGCAGCGGCCCGGCTTTCCGGCCCAGGCGGACTGTGACGTCATGTTGACGTCACATTGGTCGGAATGTGCCTCGGCGGCGGCGAGCTCACCGGCGGCGAAGCAGCTCGATTCGGGATGCGCCGGTGAGCTGGCTGGATGCGCGCGTCCGCGAGCTGCAAGAAGGTGGCGGCGCCGCCTCTTCTAGGTCTCCGGAGCGTTTCCGGCAAGCAGGAAATGCGGCGGCGGACGGCGACAGCGGCGCGGACGATTCCGGCGAGGCGTCGGAGTTCCGGCCGGCGAGAGTGAGGGAGGAGGGAGAAGAAGGGGCGGCGGAGGTCGTCGTTCCCGTCGATCTGAAGGGGGAGGCGCGGAGTGGCGGGGGCACGCGGCGGCGCCGGCGGCGATTCCGCCGTCGCGCGAGAGCGAAAGGGGAGGGGGTGGATTATGTGGGATGGTTTTGCAGGGAAACCTGTGACTTTTTCTGAAATTACAATTAGGTCCTTCGCTGTTGTAAATTTTGGGCTGCGCGGTAATTGTTCGGCTTGGGTGTCTGTTTTTGCAAAATGTGTTGCTCCAAGAACCGTGCGAGGCGACGTGTCGCGTTCTGATTGGTAGAAATCCCCGCGCTACAGTACTGTAGCGTACAGTGTTTTGAGGGTTTGTGTTGTGTTCTGGACCGTCCGTATGCGAGATCGGACGGCCGAGGATTAAAGGGCGACGTGGATAGCTGAATGGAGGCTAAATCCAACCAACTTTTATATATACATGGATAAGATCGGGAATATGAGAATCACTTCCTCTACATTTCTGGTCACAACCAATAGCTGATTTATGCCTCGTTGCACATTGGTTCTGAAGATCCAAACTGAAGGTGGATAAAAACACATTGATAACTTCATTTACAGCTAAAGTTCATGATCATTCCTATACTCGTGGCCTTCATCTTCCGCCGCTCCTAGAGCTGTCTTCTTTCCGTCTGGATCTTCGCTGCCATTCTCTCCACGAAAAGCATAGTGCCACAACGTGTAGCCAGTTACAATAGACGTCCCGTAGATCCGGTAACAATGTATTTTGTGTACAAGTTGAAACCAGAGCCTACAGGTCAGCAGCAGACAGACGAGAATAATGAACCACAGTTAGAACAAATTAGTAAATGAAAAGAAGAGAAAGTAGGTTTGAGGTCATAGTGGTCATTGTGTCTAGGCTCGATCTGCACAGAAAGTTGCTGGATCAACTTATCATTCTGGTACCGGTCTATGAAGTCAAACGCGCGATTATCTCTGAGATATGGTTTCAGTTCCACCTTGGCGAGCAGATTGTACAGCTCCTCTTTCTTCTTGCGTAGTTCCTTTTGGATCTCATGGGCCTGCAGCGCAATCAACCACAGATGAGTCTCTTCCATACTTCTTAATTAGTTGCAGATCGATGGAAGAACGGATCGATCAAAGATGCGAATTTTGGCATGGTTAGGTACCTTGGACATGCTCGTTGTTGGTGGCTGTGGAACGCCAGCAGACGGGGCGCTGTGGAGGAGCCTTGGCCATAGCCGCCGCTGCTGCGCCTGAGCCGCCGGCGAGATGACCGCCGCTCTCGCCCGCAGGACAACGAGCCTCCTCGTCGCGCATCGAAGCGCCGACATCGCCGGTTTCCTTTTTCCGGGTTCCTGCGATCGCTCTACCTTTCGGCGACCGAAGCCCTACGTACGCCGGTACTATGCGCTGTACTGGAGCCGGCCGCTGTGAATATTTGTGGAATACTCCTAGAACCGTATTCCGGAGTCCTTCGCGACTTCATCTCCCCATCGGACTCTTCAAGCGGATTATTGGCCCAAGAACACCACCGTTGTACTTGGAAAATTGTGTGGTAACTGGTAAGCCCCAAATGGAGGCGGTTTCCACCCGAAGGAATGGCTGCCAGAACGGTGGCTCCAAAAAAGGTTAAAAAATGAATAGTACACTCAATATGAACAAAGCTATAATTTTCATTCAAAATTATTGAAATCTCACAAGGAATTTGAACGGAATTTGAACTAAAGTCTTAAACTACCCTAACTGTAACTCATGTCGTCGGACGAAATGGTGAGGATGCCGACATCCGTGGCAATTGCGTGAGGTCTGTCATGTCCTCCAAATCATTTGGATTTCCGTAGACACGGTGACTACGACTTGGAGGCAGATTAAAAGTAAATTGGACAACCCCGTAAACAAGTCGAGCAAATGGACATGAAATAAATAAATACTCTACGTCTCTACGGTATCCTCGGAGTCACCGAAGGAACACTTTGTACTACCATGCAATCGTCTTATAGCCAAATTAATTTTTGTAAGTAAAACTTTTCTATGAAAAAACCACAATAAGATTTAAATTCTAATAATCTTTAATTTCCATAGAAATTTATGAAGTCCTAATACATTGATTTCATCATAAAAATCTCAGAATTTGTTAGTTTCCACATAAAACTATTCATTTCATTAGATAAATTTGCCATCATACATTAGTAAAAGTATAATAAGCATTCCACTTATTATCCAAAAGATTCTTCTAAATCCAATATTTAGTAGAATGTTAGACACCAAAATATTATTTATGTTCACTATGTTATATAATGATGGAAGGGACAATTGGTTCTGTGCCCTGGTTCTCTCTAGTTTATCTGTTTGTGTTCTACCCGCGTAGTTTTTCTCGTCCGTGCCCTGGTTCGCAAATGGCCCGCGCACGGCCAAGACGGCCGTTTCCGTCTGGTCAACCTCGTTTGACCGTCACTTGGCCTGACTTGTGGGGTCGGTCTGGCGCGACTCATGAGTTAGAAGTGGGACCGGTCAAGTGAGGACAGGGAGCGAGTTAAGTGGGGACAGGAAGCGAGTTAGGTGGGGACATGAAGCGAGTTTAAGTGGGGTCAGGAAGTGAGTTTAAGTGGGGACAGGAAGCGAGTTTAAGTGGGGTCTCGGCCCCAAGATTAACACGTCGTTAATACTAAATTAACTGATTAGGAAATCGAGTCATTGTTTAGTGAGTTGATACGTCGTTAACACTGAAATTATGATTCATATTCACTGGAAACTGAAACTGACATTACGTCGTTAACACTGAAACTGAACTGAAATTAGGATTCATAATTAGAAATTGAAACTAAACTGAAATTAGGATTCATAATTTGATATTGAAGCAGAAGATTAATATTCCTATTAACATTGATTACAAAAGACGTCGGCGGCTTTACAGAAGATTAGCAGTGCATAAGCACTGCTACTACGCCGGCGGCGGCCTAATAGTACTACTAATCAGTAGAATGCACTGCTACTGCTACAACGTCGGAGGCGGGGTTCCTCGGCCTCGGCTCCTACATGCGCCGCCTCTTAGCTGGCGGTTCGCCGTCGTCGCCGTCGGAGTCGTCGTCGGAGTCCTCCTCCTCCTCCTCTTCGTCCTCCTCCTCCTCGTCATCGTCGGAGTCGGAGTCGTTGCCATCCTACGGCTCCAACTCCGGGTCCTCGTCCTCCTCCTTGTCCCCGTCGTTGTCGTCGGAGTCGGGGTTGGAGTCAGCGCCATTGCCGTCCTTGCCTTGGTCATCGTCGTCGCCCTCGCCGTCGTTGTCGGAGTCGAGGTTCTCCTGCCAATGCCTGTGGCCCTCTTCCCACCACGGGATCGGGTTCCCCTCGCCGTCGGAGTCACTCAGGATGGCTTCGTTCTGACACCATGGATCCGCCATTGCATAGAAGGGTGGTTGGGGGTTTTTGGGATTGGAGAGAAGAGAGAACCGAGTGAACTGCTTTGGAACCGCAATGCAATGGGGTTGGAGTTTTTATGTGTGAGGGGATAGAGATGAATTCACTGCCGCCGGCGTGTAGATCGATAACCGCCTGCGGGACCGAACAGTCGGATCGCTTCGATTTCTTGCCAATGCAGTGTGAAATGACAACACAATTTACAGATTATATTCACAATGATGACATCGTATGACCGCGCTTGACGTCTAGTCGAAATGACATGCCTGTGAATGTTCACCACGTCATCTGGTGCCCCTTGACGTGTGGAGTACAAGTGTCGAACAGTTGATGTGCATCGTCGTTCTGGTCAAATTTACTGCAGTTGGAGACGTTGTGAGACATCTAGACGTATCGGAAGCTTTTTTGCGAGAACGGACGCGATTAACTTTATGTTTACGTGCATATCTGTGTCGGTGCATCCGTGTCAATACACCAAGCGCGATCTGGACACGAACTGGACGTGAACTGGCACCCACAATGCGCGCTCTGTGTAGGTGCGCGATCTAAACGTGTGTAGACCTTGTTTATCAACTTGAATCGTTAGTATATGACATAAGACGACTATGTGAGCATGATTTTTCTCTTGTGATTTTTTTGAATATTTGTAGCTCATTTCAAATATCAGTCAAACCTAACTTTGACAAACATTTTAACAAGTTTGAAATATGAAAATGAAAAACTAAGCCTGGTTCTATCTTAGTCATTACAAAATGAAAATTTGGTGAGGTTTTTGAACTTTTCATGTTGCAAATCCAGAACCCCTTCTCATTAACCTTGAGTTCATACGGCATAGTACGAGGATATCACCTTAGATACATGAATTTTTCATCTGAATGTGTATAGACCTTGTTTATTAACTTGGATCGTTAGTATATGACATAAGACGACTATATGCGTAGGATTTTCCTTTTTTTGATTTTTTCTGAATATTTGAAGCTCATTTCAAATATCGGTCAAACCTAACTTTGACCAACATTTAATCCAGTTTAACACATGAAATTTTAAAAACGAAACCTCGATCCTTCTTAGTCACTTCAAAATGAAACTTGGACACTTTTCAAAACCCCGTTGAGTGCCTCCAAACCCCGTTCCGAACCTCGCCGAACAATGACCGTCGATCTAACCCTAGCGCTGAACTGTAGCCGTTCGATTATTCCTCTAGAAGGAATCTGCAGGCAGACTCGGGGCGATCCGCGAGAAGCTCATTCTGCGATCGGATTGGACACACGCGTAGGACTAGGGCTTTACCCAATGACGAGTGGACCACGACGTACCCAATGGGGATTTTTGGCTCGCCCACCCCCATTTGCCTCAGTCACACAAAATAGGGATTTTGGCACACTGATGCATGTAAAATGCATACATGAACTTTGCACTATATCACTCATATTCCAATCATATTTGCATCATATAAGGGTTATACCACTGTTATTTAATGATTTTTTTAAATAAAATAATTGTTTCCTATTTTTATGGAATTAACCCTGCGCAAGCAGAAAACCCTATTTCTTTCCTTTTATTTTTCAGGGACCCACCAAATTGGCCCTCGAGGCTCCGCAGCCGTCGATCTTTTCTCCACTGCCTTCTTCTTGACCTAAAAACGCCTATAAAAAATGAAAAAAAGGAAAATCACAGAAACACGAAAATGAAGATCTGGAGCTGCAGATTGGAGGGGAAAAACTCCGGCGGGGCGCTGCCGGCATGGTCTCCACCCTCTCCATCGACATCTCCACCGTCTCCATGATGAAGAGGGAGTAGTCCACCTCTGGACTATGGGTTTGTGGAAGTAACTTATGTATCTCTCCTCTCTTTGAGCTTCACTAGTTAGTACCGTATGAGCTGCTGAACATGATTACGGTCATATATGTAATTTCTATGTGGTGGATCTTTTTGTGAGTTAATATATGTTGAGATTGCAAATGTTTATTTCAGGTATGAATGTAGATGCATATTATGTGTCCCGTTCTTATCTACTTGTTATGATCAAGCATGTTTATGAGGGCGTGTGTGGGGTGATGTGTGCATTAGTTGGAGTAACGGGGGGTGGTGAGTACGGTAAGTTGACAACTGAAATATCACGATCCACTTCGGTGTTTTACCTTACTTTTTGTTGCCTCATTAAGGATAAACAAAAATACCATACTACAAGGGTTGAGGGTGACCAAGCTTCTTCCTGTGACTAGATCTAGCATGTTCTTATTTTCACTTCATGTCATGATACTTAAAGCTATACTCTGAATTATCTTAATTACTAAGGTGTTATGATTTAGTTCGCATCTTGGTGGAGTATAAGTGAGATTAATAACCAAAAGATCTCTATGTTAGGACGTGATGCCCATATAATTAGTAACTTGATATCAAACTTTGTGTTGCAATCTCATATGTCAACTCTATGTGTCCATTGTCTGCCACACCATTAAAAGAGAGAGTGCATTTGTGAAACCATAAACCCGGTTCATTTTCAGTCATAAGAAACACCTTTCCAACCACTTTTACCACTTTTCCATTTTCTGCAATTATTAAATCCGAAAATACAAAAACACTTTTTCATCTTGCATTCATCATAAAAAACCCAAAAATATCATTTATCATTGTTATCATCATCCTTGCACATTCATTAACCACCATTGCATATTTATTTCTTGTTTGCATTGCATATTTATCTTGATATCATTTATACACCTTGTGCTTGACAACCACAGGTGAGGTTGAGGACCAAAACAATTAACCTTATTTTGTAGGTGACCAAAAGAAGGATAGGGAGATAAATCTTTCACTACTGATTCCCCGAGAGTTCGATATTAAACCCTTGAGTCACCCTCGTGGGGAAAACACGTCTTCCACTTACTACACACTCTGCACTTGGAGTCTCAACCTAACCCATTTACTTTTGACGCAGGTAATTACACACCGGAGATCAAGCTGTTTTCTGGCGCTGTAGATCAACCTCTTCATTGGGTATCAAGACTGTTTTCTGGCGCCGTTGCCGGGGAATCATAGCTGCGAATGTTTATCCAAGGAGATCATAACAAAGTCAACATCACCAACTTGTGCTAACACCTAAGCTTGGGAGGTTGCACCTACGTGAGCATCATCTTATCCATCTTTACCTTCAAAGCAAAATTATTTGTTTTGTCATTGTCTTGCATTTGTAATTCGGTTTGCATTTGTGAGACTCATTTTATTTTCAGTTTTGCATAAAATTAAAAAATACATAAAAACTTGCAATCATGGTTCTGGGAAACAAACAGGGAACAAGTTCTCCATTGAATTATGTCTCCAATTTTAAACAATATCATGGAGAAACATTAAAAGATGCTTGGGTAAGAATTAATAGGATGCACTATGAAGATCCTACACCTTGTGAAGATGAAAAGCTTAATCTTTACTTTTACTATGGAATAGACCCTTGGTATCAAAATGCTTTAGATGGGGCTACGGGTGGAAGTTTTGTCTTGTCAACACCACCTTGTGCAGCCATGACACTTAGAAGAATTTTTGGTAGCTTTGTGGGTAGCAAGAAAAAGTTGGAAGACACCACGGTAGCACTTGCATTATCTAAAGATAAGTTTGAAACTAAGTTAGAGAAGCTGCCAAGTAAAGAAGATTTTGAGCAACTAGTGTCTTATTCTGAAAACATTATTCCAAAGATAAATAATGAATTGGTTAATGTTATGCATAAACTGAGATTATGTGAGAAAGATTTCTTGAAAAAGATGTTTATTTGAACAATATTGAGGAAAAGTTGGTTCGAGTTAGTGATTCATTGAGAAAAGATTCATCATCTAAACATGTGAAAGAGTTCCTGTTAGGCAACAAGTTTGGGTTAAAAAAAAAGAAAGTTGAGGAAGTTAAAATGCTTAGTGAAGTCAAGGATCCTTTGCTTGACTTAGAAAATTGTAGCTTGCATGAATTAATCTCTATCTTACAAAAGTTTGCAAGTGATCCTTCCATCAACACTAATCAAGCTGGCTTTGGTTCCTATATTGCTAATCATGTCTTGAAAGAGAAAATTGCTAGGTACAACCAAGAGCCATGATACCACCTAAGCTTGGGGATATGTGGATTCCCAAGGTACTAGTAACTATTGGAAAAGAGACACATCATGCCATACTTGATCTAGGATCTAGTGTCTCTGTTTTGTCTAAAGAACTATATGAAGTACTTGAATTGAAAAATCTTGAAAAATGCTCTATTGAACTTGCACTTGCTGATGATTCCATTAAACATGCTTTAGGGAAAGTAAGTGATGTTATGGTAGAGTTACATATGACTTTTGTGCCTGTGGATTTTCTAATCATGGACATGGGGAATAAAACCTCTAGTCCTATTATTCTTGGAAGACCTTTTCTTCGTACTACAGGTGCTATCATTGATTCAAAGGAGGGAACGTGAAGTTTCAGTTTCCACACAAGAAGTGCATGGAACACTTCCCAAGAAAGAGGGAACATCAAAGTTCAAGCTCCCTCATGAGCTTCATCTTCAATAAACAACAAGTAAGAAGCCTAGCTATATGGCTATAAAGAAAGCGCTTTGCGGGAGGCAACCCGGTTATTTTTATGTGTGATTTTCTTTGTGTCCTCTTGCTGTACAAGAGAGTTTGTTTTTAGTTTAGTTTCTGGATTTTTAATAAAGTGCCAAGTTTTACCCATTTTGGTCTTGAAAAGTTGCTTATAGCGTTCGGAGATTTTATTCCTGCACGAATCTGTGCACGGTATGATTTTTAATTCTTATTCTGTAACTCCGAATGAGCTCATATTTGAACTGTAGTTGCAACTTTTCATCCTCTGTATGCATGAATTTTGCAGAATTTTTCGGAAAGTTTGGTAGGGTAGAAAAATACGTTTTGCTGCTGCTGTTTTTCTGGACAGATTCTGTCCCATTTTGTTTTATGCATGTTTTGAACTTTTATCTTGAATCTTTTTGATTCAAATGAGTTTATGAGTAGGCATACAACATTATATACTTTCTGGACATTCATATGATGTTTTGTTTAAGGATTATATGCAGCAAGAAACCTATTTGTTTATCACTACTAATGCACCCCACAGAAAAGAAAATGGGAGAAACGGTGTTTTGAAGTTTTTTCACAGGGATTGGAGGAGATGCACCAAGAGTTATCCAAGGATGGTGAAGACCATAAGCTTGGGGATGTGAAGACAACCCCACTGGACCTACACACTCTCGGTTTGCGCACGTCTAACTTCTGTTTTTCGATCGAAACACTTTATCGCATAAACTTGGAGCGTCTTTTTGTTTGTTATTTTGTGAGACCACCACATTATCATTTATATGAGAAAGAGCTACTGGAAATATGGGTTGAAATATGTTGGATGCTTTTATCATATTGGGAAAAGGGATGTTTGAGTTGATTTTTAATGATACATATAGTTGCATGATTCATGAGCTTGTTTATGAGTAATAATTTGCAAATGCTTTATCAAGAGCTATCACTTATTCATGTTTTGATGCTGAATGTTATTTTACTTGTTTAACATGGATTAGTTAGTTCTATGGACACTCATGCATGCATCTAGATGGTCAACTTTCTCCCTCTTGCTAGCCCAAACATTCCAACAAGCAAAAACTTGTTTCCAACACCTTCAACCAAAGTTATTCCAGTGAGTCCACCATATCTACCTATGGCTTTATGCTATTCCGAGTATGTATATCATGATATTTGTGTTATCTATACCTCTGAATGAAAATGTTTATGTTATTGATTGTTATGGAAAAGTTGGTTATATAGCTCTCACGAACTTGATGCACAACTTTATTTTTATTGCATAAATAAAACATGACCCATTGTGATTAAAATATGATGCTAGTGGCTTGATAAATGTTCGAGGTTGGGAGTTAGCCCATATGTGCTGTCACATGCAAAGCTTTCAACATGCTCCTTCATCTCATTTAGTTGATATCATGTACTTTTGTTTATGGATGCCTATCATGGTGAAATAAGGTGGAAATGAAGTAGTTTAAATGAGTTTGTATAAATGGTTAGAGAGACGCCTGGGCCGCCATGCATCATTCATGGTGGAAATTTACTTACATGCTATGGTGAACCGTCTGTGATGCACCTTATAATAAAAAGCTATTCCAATGGTAAATAAAAAGGGTGTTGAGGTTGTTCATCTTGTTTGTTTGTCTTGTCATTTTGATATGGGCTTGTTCCATATCCTGGGACAAGAGGTACCCCAGTTGACGCTCTTGATGATACTATTATTACTTACAATGATATATAACTTGAACTTGCTTTGTTTCCTAAGTTGAGTAATCATGGTGTAGGTACTTGTATTCAAGGGGCATGAGACACCTAACCTTTACTTTATCAAGCACACTACTCATATTTGCTTTCACATTAACTTTAATCATTCAAGATGCTATGATAGGGGTAATGAGAGCTTGACACCAAGAATTACACATTGCAATCATTAACTTAAGTAGAAGAGTTTGGAAGTTAGATGAAACTTATGCATGCTTTACCTCTACTCACATATACATCTTTCCAAAGTGTCCACCTTTTATATTCAGATTTTCATCTACACTCTATGACCAATGTAGGATGTTCTTACTTATCATTATGCATACATGTGGTCCATATTACTATCTTCTATGTTACACTTTGTGAACTATCATTGAACATCCTTGCTTGAATACTTGATATCACTTCATAAACTATTTTGCATATTGCTACTCTTTGAAGAATGAATCATTTGACTCTATGTAGCAGTAGCAATCATCTTTGATATTCATTGTTAGTGCTATATTGCAAACCCATGTTAGTTTTATCACCTTCATACTCGAGGACGAGTATTGGTTAAGCTTGGGGATGTTGATGCATGTAAAATACATACATAAACTTTGCACTATATCACTCATATTTCAATCATATTTGCATCATATAAGGGTTATACCATTGTTATTTAATGATTTTGGAAATAAAATAATTGTTTCCTATTTTTATGGAATTAACCCTGCGCAGGCAGAAAACCCTATTTCTTTCCTTTTATGTTTCAGGGACCCACCAAATTGGCCCAAGAGGCTCTGCAGCCGTCGATCTTTTCTCCACCGCCTTCGTCTTGACTTAAAAATGCCTATAAAAGAAGTCCCACGGTGTTCTCGAAAACAAGCGCCGCCATATCACAGAAACACGAAAACGAAGATCTGGAGCTGCAGATTGGAGGGGGAAAACTCCGGCGGGGCGCTGCCGGTGTGGTCTCCACCCTCTCCATCGACATCTCCACCGTCTCCATGATGAAGAGGGAGTAGTCCACCTCTGAACTATGGGTTTGTGGAAGTAACTTATGTATCTCTCCTCTCTTTGAGCTTCACTAATTAGTACCGTATGAGCTGCTGAACATGATTACGGTCATATATGTAATTCCTATGTGGTGGATCTTTTTGTGAGTTAATATATGTTGAGATTGCAAATGTTTGTTTCAGCTATGAATGTAGATGCATATTATGTACCCCGTTCTTATCTACTTGTTATGATCAAGCATGTTTATGAGGGCGTGTGTGGGGTGATGTGTGCATTAGTTGGAGTAACGGGGGGTGGTGAGTGCGGTAAGTTGACAACTGAAATATCGCGATCCACTTGGGTGTTTTACCTTACTTTGTTGCCTCACTAGGGATAAACAAAAATACCATGCTACAAGGGTTGAGGGTGACCAAGCTTCTTCCTGTGACTAGATCTAGCATGTTCTTATTTTCACTTCATGTCATGATACTTAAAACTATACTCTGAATTATCTTAATTACTAAGGTGTTATGATTTAGTTCGCATCTTGGTGGAGTATAAGTGAGATTAATAACCAAAAGGTCTCTATGTTAGGACGTGATGCCAATATAATTAGTAACTTGATATCAAACTTTGTGTTGCAATCTCATATGTCAACTCTATGTGTCCATTGTCTGCCACACCATTAAAAGAGAGAGTGCATTTGTGAAACCATGAACCTGGTCCATTTTCAATCATAAGAAACACCTTTCCAACCACTTTTACCACTTTTCCATTTTCTGCAATTATTAAATCCGAAAATACAAAAACACTTTTCCATCTTGCATTCATCATAAAAAACCCAAAAATATCATTTATCATTGTTATCATCATCCTTGCACATTCATTAACCACCATTGCATATTTATTTCTTGTTTGCATTACATATTTATCTTGATATCATTCATACAACTTGTGCTTGACAACCACAGGTGAGGTTGAGGATCAAAACAATTAACTTTGTTTTGTAGGTGACCAAAAGAAAGATAGGGAGATAAATCTTTCACTACTGATTCCCCGAGAGTTCGATATTAAACCCTCGAGTCATCCTCGTGGGGAAAACACGTCTTCCACTTACTGCACACTCTGCACTTGGAGTCTCAACCTAACCCATTTACTTTTGACGCAGGTAATTACGCACCGGAGATCAAGCTGTTTTCTAGCGCCGTAAATCAACCTCTTCATTGGGTATCACACACCAAATGGGGATTTTGGCTGTAACCCGTCATCATAACTTAAGGATAGCCATGAGCTTGGTCAAATCTAGCTTAAATCCATATAAATTTTCAAATGAGCTTGCTCATCAATCTGAGGCATTTTGAAAAATGTGTTTCAAATGAGCTCCAATGGTAGGGTAAACGGCCCCATTTGTAAGCAAAAATGGTGGACTCGCTGAAAAATGTGTTTCAAATGAGCTCCAATGGTAGGGTAAACGACCCCATTTCTAAGCAAAATTTGCAAACTGAAGTGGATTTTGGCACACCGAATGGGGATTTTCACACACAATTGGAAACGTCAAGCACAAGGCCTTGCCAAATTTCATGGTAGTACAAAATTATAAAATAGATCAACAACTAATAACTAAATTGGCACTTGCCCTTAATAAAACAACTAATAACTACATTGGTACGCTTGGCCTTGCCACCCTTAATAAAGCAACTAATAACTAAAATGGACTGCCACTCGTCCTCGTCATCGGAAACCTCCACCGACTCGGCGCCCTTGCCCCTCCCCTTGCCCTTGGCATCGACCTCCATTGGGGCGTTGTTGTTCGATGGCGACCACATGTCCTTCGTCTTCCCCTTGCTCTTGGCCTTGCACTCCGAGTTGATCTTGAGTCGTTGCTGCTCGGCGGCTGCGGAATGCTTGGCCGCCTCCATGGCTTTATAGTCGGCCATGGCCCAGGCCATACCCGGGTGCAGGACCTCCGTGACCTCATCCTTCCAGGCCATGGTCCAGTCCATACCCTGGTCCGTGACCTCCTCCTCGTCATCGTCGGACAGATCGATGAAGGGAATGGATTGAGAGCAATGGCCCTGCCCCTGCGCCTGCCTCTTGGAGACTCCCGGATCGTGTAATCTCCACGTATGAACGCATCCTGCTCGAACTTTTAGGAGTACGCGCACGCCCACGCCCCCTGCCCTCACTCGACTCAAGAAACCAAGGATAGCGGGGATAGCGGACGTGGCGGCGGCGGTTCAAGCTGGGAGTGGAGCTGCCATCACCACGAGCCATGGAGAGATAAGGGACTAGATGAGGGTGTATAGGAGAGGAAGAGGGGATCTGTGAGCGCAATGGGGAAGGAGATGACTCCTTTTAAAGCCATCTGCGGTCTGAACGGCGTCGCGGTCTGGACGACAGTAATGGCGACCGGGCATTGATTCGGCTCCAGACTGCTCAGCTTGCGACAGGACAGAGTAGGCAAGAGAGACGCGAGGACGGCGGAGCAGATGAGCGGCCAAGCCGGCAGTTTAGGTGGCGAGGCAGCTTTTTGCCGGCCAGGGGAGCACGCCATTAAAGGCACGCGCAAATTCGAGGACGGCGATCACAGACATGGACGCGCCCGTACGTACGGTTGCATGCAAGCACTCCTCCGTCGCTGGCCTCACTTGTAAGCTTTAAGTGGGGACGGGTGCATGCACTTCGTTGGGCCCACATATATCAGGTTCTTTAACGGTCAAAGGGATTGACAGGTCGGAAACGGTCATCTTGGCCAGCCGCGGGCCATCCGCGAGCCAGCCAGAGCACGCACGAGGAAAACCATGCGGGTAGGGCACACACAGATAAAACAGAGGTAGCCAGAGCACAGAAACAATTGACCCATGATGAAACTGTTGGGGGTACATACATATCCGCTAACCAATAATCCTTCGAGAAGGTTTGCTGGTTCAAAAAGAATATAATAAGAATTGTCGCATATCGGCCTGCACTATATAAAATAGCATAGGACACAACGGATCCCCATGCTGCAAGCTTTTTTTATATTTAGTACTCCCTCCGTTCGGAAAAGGATGTCACAAAAATAAACTATAGATAGACCATTTTCGTGACATCCTTTTCCGAACGGAGGGAGTACAAGATATCTAGGCTCATGGCCCGATCACTTAACGGTTACAAAAATCAGGGAGCGGAATAGAAAAACACAATGACGTCTATGCATCAGGAATTCTGCTAGTTTGTTGTCATCCAGCCGGGTTGAAGATAGTTAAGTGTATCCAGAGTCTAAAAAATTAGGTTGCATATCAGGCAAGAGGAACCACCACATGTGGATCCAGTGCATAGCTCTGTGGATAACATGTAAATGAGCAATCATGCACAAGTTGAAAACAGTGTGTTATTTCCACCCCTAAGCATGCTCATTGTTGGCCCTCTGAGCCACTTAGACTCCACATCATGACTAAGTGTGAAAGTTTATCGATTGCGTTCTCAATGCCCCGCTCGGCTGCAGTAAGCAGGCTATTTTTAGTTCTTAGATCAAACTCATCAATGATAGTCATAAGCTTTTCTTTTTTCCTTTATATATTTATTAATCATATTTTCACAATTTGCCCATCTCTTAGGAAAGCGCCTAAAATGTCTAATTATATTGCCATCTTTCCACTAAGGCATCACATATAGCCCCCCATTCCCTCCCGCTGAAGTTAGAAAAATTCAAAAGACAAACACAATGTATTTCCTAAGTGGCACTAAATGGCTGAATCAGGTAGTAACGACGTAAGATTTGATTTCGATCGAGTCAGAGCAAACACACTTATTCTGTCAAATATGGTTTTGGATGGCGGCGACGCTCTATTTCGTTTCTTGAAAAATTCTCAGGGGGCATTGTTTTTAGTTCATGACGAATTTTATAGGCAAAGACCCATCAGGAGGCAATAACCGAGGTGACCTCGCGGTCGGTGGTTGTGGCCTTCCTCTGACCTCGCGGTCGGTAGAGCTGTGGGTCACCCCGGGGTCTACCTTTAGTCGTTTGGTATTAGGTATATTTCCTCAAATAAAACTTGTCATAAATTATCGTCCAATACCGAGAATATTTCTTCAAAAAAAATTTTGAAATACAAAAACAGGAACTAACACTGTGCACCTTTTTAATAGTTTAGTCCAATAAAATGTAACACTCCTGGTCCGTACGTGCGCCCCTTCATACCTTGCCGACGGACGTACACAACGTTGTTGTTCGACACCGGGAGGCTAGGGAGGCATTTTGGTCCTATATTAGGGTGTGGGAGAAAATTGGGCCCATTACATGGTATTTTTAACAAATATTTTCTAATCATAAAGTGGTTTTAGCAAGAAAAATCTCAGATTTGGGTGGCGCGGGGAGGGGGCAATGGCCCCCTTGAAACTGCAAATATTTGGTTTGATACTGATATATATGAAAGCTCAGTTGTAAGCGGGTGGACTACAACCGAGCTTTATTAATCGCAACTGAGCTTTTATTCAGTTGCAAATGAGAATCTATAGTTTGAAGTGGGTTGAAATTTTTTTTCCTCAGTTGTTACTGAGTTGCAACCAAGAATAAATAGTCATATTCGCAAGATTTGCGTCATTATTCGTGTTGAGTAGGAGTTGCATGTGACAATTTTTGGTCGCAAGTCGCTTACAAGTTTGCAACCGAGTTTTGTTTTGTATCAAGTGTATTGCAACTAAAAATTGCAGTTGGAATTGCAAAAGATTAGACTTGGATACCTTATCGTTATATGGTCAAGAACTAAGCTAATTATCGGTTATATAATAATTAGTAGTAGCATATCACCTTTTACAGTTACATCTCATATAAAACGATAAACCCATTTCTTGGAGCACTAGAAAATTACAGTCTCGTAGTTTCTAGGTCTAGATGTTAATGCATGGGCTGGACACCAAATACTAAAATTGTATAAATAATATATGCACAAATCTTGTTATTTATATTTACTTCTCTGGTTTTCATAACTATTTTGATTTTTGAGACAATCTATGCATATGCATGTGTGTGCAATATTACTTGGCTTCAATTTTTCTTTCAATTTTTTTTCTTATTAGCTCCAGAGCGCACAATGTGTGTATTTTGGATCTACCCGAATTATTTTATTTGGCCCAATGTTCTTTATTTTCCTATTTTTAGAGATATCCATGGCAGCCAAACAACAGCTTTAAAGAAAAACGCTACTGCATGGGAAGCGAGTACTGATTTATATGGCTGGTAGAATCCGGCCCAGTAGCAAACACAGCTCAGCAGAACACCTATAGGCAGGAAACATGGCCTAGTTGATTCTGAAAATAAAGGAATCATCGCTAGTTGAGGAGCTGCTAGGAACCATAGCAATCCTACAACACAATCGACTGAGATTTAGACTAGTCATAGTGAGGAGTATCATATACTAGTATCATTCGACTGAGATTTAGACTAGTCATAGTGAGGAGTATCATATACTAGTATCATGCATATGATACTAGTCTATGTTACTAGTTCCACTATGGGTAGTAATATATTTGTGGTATCATGTTGTATTGCATTAATTAGGTTGTAAACTCATCTTGTCTTGGAACACGTTATGTTACGGTATCTACCTATGATACCACCATCATCTTTTTCATCATTAAATGTAGTGACATGTCATCTTTTTGTCTACGTGGCATGCATGATACTAGCTATGATACCACCACTATGGCTAGTCTTAATAAGATCTCAGTCAACTGAGGACCACATAGGCCCATTTTTGTTGTTGTTACAAAACCATTTAGCATCATATTCAAGAGATGCATAGCCGTTTCAAATTCTCCTCTCATTTGTAAGTTATAGTGAGAAAATTAGTACAGTATGACCATAGGCCTTCCATCGATCGATCGTGGCTAGCAGCAGTTTCTGCCAAGAAATAACTCAAGACAGCTCAAATTCTTCCTGTAGGGGAAGTGTAAAGCACAGCATGCAGATGCAGGTTAGCCTTCCAGCGGGAGACTCTTCGCATGAAGACTTGCGCACCCTTCACATTCCACTCAACCATTTATTTCTTCTGTGACTACCCGACGCAAAGCAGCAATCATGTGTGCAACGGAGGATATTTAAGCGATCGCCTACCTTTAGTCATATCCTTCCTCACCGGAAAGAAGTTAGAACACCCACCACTTTCGGCGACCATGTCGAGCGATGGCGAATCGACGGTTTCTGTCCAGCTGTTCATCGACAAGGAGAAGAAGAGGGTGCTGTTTGCAGAATCTGACCAGGAGTTCGTCGACGTCCTCTTCAGTTTCCTCACTCTGCCGCTCGGCACCATCGTTCGTCTTCTCGGCAAGCAGTCTCAAGTGGGTTGCCTTGACGAGCTGTACAAGAGCGTGGAGAACCTGAGTGAAGATCACTTCCAAATGAAGCCGTGCAAGACCATGCTTCTTTATCCCCGCAGTGCTGCTGGAGTCCACTTGGATCGGCTTAAAGTAGACATTGACGACGTGTATCAAACACATTTTTTTGCCTGCAGCCGCCATGTGGGGTACTTCAGCTCAGTCCCTAATGTCAGTTGCCCGTTTTGTGGTACCATGGATAAAAGTCTCAGAGAATGTTCAGAGGAGAACACTGCAGACGAGATTTTTGCCAAAAGTCGCACGAAGTTCATCATCACGGATGATCTACAGGTAGTTCCTTCTTCCACTACTCTTATGTTCTCCCTGATGGACAAGCTTGAGATCCAGGAACAGGCGAACTTTGAGGAAGTGGTGGTAGAACTCAACTCCAGTAAGGTACGTGTATCTACCTTCAGAAATTATCAGTGCAAACCAGATTGCTTGTTAATATTTTTCATGTTATATCTCATCCAGATAATTAGCTTTCTTGGCAGAGCCCTGCTGTCAAAGCAACCTTTATCTGGCCTCTATTTTGATGTTCCTATCACACCCGATGCAACGAACAATGTTTTCCAACTTCCTGAGAATCTTCTGGCAGAACCAGCCGATGATGCTGAGGCCATGTTCAAAGCAATAAAGATGAGGCTTATTCAGACAAAAGATGATACCTCAATTCTGTATGCTGAAGTTGGGCACGAGTTCGTTGATCTTTTCCTTGGCCTCCTTTGCAATCCACTTGGATCCATAATAAAAGCATTTGGTGAATGGTCACCAAACGGAAGCATTGACAATCTGTACAAGAGTGTAAATGAGGAAGTTTGCGCAAAGCAACAACGCAGGAGCTTGCTTCTGTCACCAAAGCTGGCCCCTTTCTTTGGGTGCAGCAGCAATCTACTTCAAGTGGAAGAACTAGCTCCAAGAAAAGTCTCGGGTTACAATCACGAGGTGAATCCAAAAGAACCAGTCAAAGGAGGTACTTGTAGAGCTTATATCAAGGAAGGTTCCACAAATTTCATGGTGACCGATGATCTGCAAATCTTCCATTTCTCCTTGGCCAATAGTCTCCAAGCCATACGTGCAGCCAAGATTCCAAAGGGGAAGCTTGTGGAGAAAGAGCTCACTCTTGACAAATCCAAGGTAGATCCCCACAACTGTTAAGCAAATCATGCTTGAAATAAAGTTGACCGCCGTGACTCGTAAAATGTAGCCCAATTTCCTTACTATTTCAGATTATTTCTTCCCACTTACTGTTGTGGTTTTGCTGGTAAACAGGTTCTGAAGCTCGTGAGGGCTGCAATGCTGACTAGTGGTGCACTCAGCAGCGTGCTCCTGCCTACTGAGAAGTAGCAGCATCATTTGTACTGCGGCGGGATCTCTGGCGTACCCTGATCTGGATACAGAAGATGCAACCTAAGATACTTCTATTTACCTGCAGTTCACCGTGTTCCGTCCATGCATGTTGAATTCATTTCGTACCCCGTATGCCCTATTAGTACTGTATCACGTTTCGAAGATTTGAATCACTTACCGGCAGTTCAAGCATGATATGTTTCTGTTGCTTGAAGTACCTATTATGCTGATAATACTTTACTTCGATAGCTTGTACGAACCATGTTGTAGGCTAATTACTAAAGTTCATGATTAATTTCATAATAGTATATATAGTTCGAATATACTAGATATTATCACAGTAGAAGTACATGCGCAACAACAGTAGTAATTACAGATTGGATGGAAATACGTCACACTTATTGATCGATGGTGGATATGATAATTAGTCGTCGGTGCAATGGTAACACTGTTAACGGTAGCAAAGACGTGTCAAAAAATACGGTGCTGAAGACCCGACTTTGAACAGTCGATGACTTGTGAATGAAAAAAGCGAGCAACCGCGCGAAGAGCTTTTCAACCTGAATCACCATCGCCATATAGTATCACAAGGGTAAGAGATTCCGGAGACTTGCTCTCCTGTTTGGCGGTGCACGTCGGTGCTCCGGATGAAGTAGACTCGGCGCAAGAAGAGAGAGGAGACGAAAAACCTAACTCGGTTTGATATATGTTTGGTTGTGGTAGAATAACCAAAAGGTATCATGCTACGATCTTGATCTAAACCGACTAGGTTTTCAGCTCACAAACTTAACAGCAGAAAATAAAGGTTGAAGGAGATCGCGCCCATGCAAGATAACATATTGGTTTCCATTCATACACATGTTGCATGGCCGTACCAAGCGAGTATGATGTTTTCTTTCTCTTTTATCCCGATCACTTAGTGGAGGGAGGATACTCCACTGTCAAGTGGTCGAACTCTTCCTACATGTAGCGTGGGATTGAAATTTCAACTCCATCTCTTGACACACTTTGGATCTTAGAAATTCATTATAAAAATCTGAAAATTCACATGAACCAAACAAATTTATTATCATGTCGTAAGGCGCGGCTCTGGTCACAAATAATCAGAGATAGATCAACACCCTGGCCCACCCCCGGGTCGGACCTGTCACCCATGGCAGCTCTCTAGTATCTTCAGAATGGCCCCAAAAATTAATATTGGTCTTTTCTGCGCACTTTGCCCTCACACGTGCATCGTTGGAGTGCTCCGGGTCAAGCACGCTTAAACTCGAAGTTCCTTACAGATGAGTTTCCGGAAAAGGAGTTGCAACTTATTGATATGAGTATTCTATCAATCCTATTAAGCCCCGAGCTAGGACCTCACACGTGATGAGTGTGTGTGAAGGAAGCAAATGTGTGGAAAATTAAAACTTGTTCTGTCCTCTGGGGTTCAATCTCTGGGCTTTGCGTTGTCACATGTGAGATTTCAGTGCTAAACCTTGGGTCTAGAACTTACCAACTTTTTTTTCTTTTCTGAAGGGTGTATATTAGTTAAGTCATTCTGAACTATAAAATATTTTAGATATTTTATATGGACGACATAGGAACTGAAACATCTGGACATACACACTGAAACCTTCTATATATATACAATTTAGAAAATGGAGCATTTTCTAATTCAAAGCGGAATAAGCGTGATCAAACGCCATTACAGTCTTTCAGAGTAGCTTCCACCGCGCAGGGCGGAGCAAAACCAGCAACACATCCACATGCAACGCCCAAATTTTGATAAATTGTGAGTGACACAACTGCCTGATATGTTGGTTTTGTTTACTCTGAATCTAGACCTTGGAGACTGGCGATCTTTGAACATGTAATAGGTTGTAGTTTTATCTTAACATCTTCCGCTCTAAATGTAATAGAAATTCATTTTAATAAAGCAATGCATCTGGTACAGGTTGTGGCCTACAACCTACGATGGGCTCCGAAATATTAAAGGAGATAAAAAAATCATAAATCAAATGCTACATGTATATTGGCTTATAAAAGTGTTATTTTAAGGCACATGAGTGACTCCGTTGGTTGACCTTGAACGTGACGAAACTTTTCCGTTCTACATAGACTTGCAAGTTCCTTTATGAATAGACAAAAAACTGTCTGCAGGTGAAAACTGAATCCCTGCAATAGTTTTCGTGCATGTGGTAAAAGTGTATGTACAACCCACGGGATGCAAATGCTGCAATATATGTAGAGATATGGTTGTTAAAACGTCTAGCCGCCTCCCTCCTCACAATGTACATGAGCATGCTCACAGTTGACAAATGTCATCCATGTGATGAGTAATCCAAAATACAGCAAAATCTGAATATACAACTTTGATATTATAATATCCATTCAGTGCGAAGAAACACATTGGTGACCTCTGAACATATGGACGCAAGTAAGACCATTGGAACAATTGTGTACTGTATGTATATTTTGAGGGATGGACACTGTACTGCCTGAAATTGAATTCTCACCAGTGTGTAAATGCCCATTTTCTTGTACAGTTCGGTTTTTAGCTGTAGTCTAAGTCTTATATGCAGTCGGAAAAAAAAACTCGCCACAAAAGCTTTGAAAGGCAAGAGTATTTGCCATGATCCAAACTGTTACACAACATTGGAGAAGAAGTCTGAAAGAGGACTTGCATTGATACATGTCCCCACCTGAAGAACTCTACGTTTTCACCAAAAAGAAGTTTGCCATATCCCAAAGTGTTACACAACACTGGAGAAGAATGAGCTCTGACTGAGGATTTGCACTGATATGAGCCCACCTGAAGAACTCCCTTTTCACTCAATAAAAGTTAATTTGCCATGCCCCAATTCCCAAACCGCACTGGAGAAAAATGAGCTCTGAAGGAAGACTTGCACTGATATATGAGCCCATCTGTAATAATCTCGGTTTCCAAAATGAAGTAAGAATAAATAAAGTTAGCCATATCCAATTTGTTACACAAAATGGAGAAGATGAGCTCTGAAGGAGGACTTGCGCTGATATATATAAATCCATCTAAATAACTTTCTGTTTTCACTATAAAACAAACAAATACCGCCGCGTGGAGAAATATACTTACAGAGGTTTTCTAGTGAATCTCGCTCAGTTTTGGAGTATATCTCAAGAACATAAAGGGGAGAAATATACTTCTGCTAATCAATCTTTGCATACAAAATTACAAAACAGGGGAGAGGACGGATCAATCACTCCATCAATGCCAACGGGAAGGTAGACGGGGGAGGTAAAATCACTTGGCCGCAACGGCAAGCCGGCGGCCGGTGCATGTTGGGGATGGAGAAGCTCAGAAGCATTATTCTGTTCTGTGAGGAATTGGAAGAGGAAGTGATTCATGGGATCTACAGTAGTAGACTGGTATATATATGTAGGGGAAAAGGAATGCGAGAAGATACCAAGGTTTTGGTAACCAGCTCAAAAAAAATTCCGGAGAGGGCCGATATTTCCGGTAACCGTGGTTACCGGAAAATACCGGCCGGTTACCGGCCAAATATTCCGGCTCGAATTCACGATTTAAACATAAAGACGTCAAAAAAAACTTATTCCCAGTGGAGCCTAGATGATTAGCCTGCTGAAGAGATCATTAACGTCCAAGAATCCTTTAACTGGTCACTATTTCGATGTTGCTATCGCGCCTGATGATTCAGTCATAGATATGCTCCCTGAGAACTTGCATCCTGAACAAGGAAACGATTCTGAGCAGACGTTAAACAGTGTCAAGATTAAGGTTCTTCAGACTAAGAACAATTCATCAGTGTTGTATGCTGAAGTTGATGGCAATTTTGTGGATATTCTCTTTGGATTTTTTAGCATACCGCTAGGATCCTTGGTGCAAAAGTATGGGAAGTATGCATCAAATGGTTGTGTTGATAATCTGTATAGTAGCTTAGATGGATCTGCAGAAGGATTCTTGAGACCAGAAGTCCACAACTTGCTACTGTCCCCAAATCTGGCACCCTTTTTCGGTTGCGGCACTAGTAAGATGCTTCAAGTTGAAGAACTGTCTCCATATAATCAAGAGATAAGTAGCTGCTTCACGTGCTTCAAGATCGGAGGTTTCAGAAATCTTGCTCGTTGTCTTGAGCAGTATTTCAAACCGGGATATGGTCTGACATATAAAAATTGCGGCAATGTAAAGAAAGCAATCCTTAATGAGCGGGACCCCAGATCTCCCAAGGGAGAAAGTGGCAGTGGAGAATCATATGTCAAGCAGGGGCCGCAGAACTTCATGGTTACTGATGATCTGTGTCTTCTTCCGCTGTCCTTAGCAAGCACTCTAAAAGTTATTACTGAAGCCAAGATTCAGAGAAAGGACCTCGTGGAAAAAGAACTCACTTTGACAAAAACCCAGGTTATGACTTTCTGTCGATATATGCATTTCTTCTCCAAATCATAAAACTCGATCCACACACTCTGATCGGCTAACTAAATAAGTTTTGCTGATTTTTTTTAACAGGTTATGGAGCTACTGAGAGCTGCCTTGGTGACCCGCAAAGCTCTCAGCACTGTATTTCTGCCTCCCAATAATATGAGGAAGCTCCATCACCACAGCTACGGTCTATATTAGTAGCAGCCACTGCGTTGCTCTATGTTTCCAGAATAAAAGAACTTCATGTTTACCTGTTGAATTCGAGTTCGGAACTTAATGCTGTATAAACGTGTTGTCCCTGAAATATGTCTTCAGCATGTTTTCCCAAATACGTTTTTTTCTTTTCAAATACGTTAACTAGTACTATCCACATTTCCGCTTCGTATGGAAAAGTACTTGCAGTTTTAGAAATGTTTTATCGATTTTTTTTATCATAATCACTTACACCCTGCTCATCTTCGTTACCAAACGTCAAAAGAAAAGTTATCTTCTCTCTGCTATCTAAAAAGAAAATTTTGTTCCTTAGTCTGCCAAACCGCAAAACCGTCCTCCTTCGTCCAACTTTCCTTGCTTATCCTGTTTTCTCCTCCCGTCAAACGCTGAATATGCGCGCCGAGACTCGGGCATTCATACGTTTTGTTACACCAATCCTACCCGTAAACACCGGTGTTTGCTCCCCCAAGAAGATCGTTCCATGGGCTACACTTCTGCCCGTGTCCTGAATCTCTCTCTCACATGCATGTACCGCTCGAGCTGCCCCCACGGCCACACGCCTACGTCGACATCCTGGCCGAGCCAGGCTCGCCGCCTTGGGCCGCCGTCCTGCCCGCGTCGCCATCCTCGTCCTCTATGAGTTTCTTGCCGCTGCTGCTCTCGCTAACCTCGCCGCCAGTGTCTACGAAATTCAGAAGTGTGCCTCGCTGATGGGTACGTACGTTCAGATCGCGCCCCTCCCATAGCATAGTTCCGATCCCCTCCTGTCATCCAATCGCTATTCATTGCTGTTGAGGGAGTTACGGGGCATGGTAGTGCTAGCAATAGGGATTTAGAAGCTTTGTATCAATTGCTCATAATCGCATATTTTGGCTACATGAGCAAAATTGCCCGTAGTCATCACGTCAACGAAAGCCCATTTATTAAAAACTGAAGCTCATGCCGCATTACATGAGCTTGCTGGTTAACTATGTGATCTTTGCCTCTTTGGGATGTCATGGACGCTCCCGTGGAAGAAAGGAGCATGTTTGATCATGTCAACTGCAACAGATCAGCGCTCCTGGAGCTCTAGAACTTGATTTGATTGAACATGTGAGTTTTCGCTAGAGATTATCTGGTAGAGAACTACTCTCTGTCATGAATTATGTTTTATGCTCCATTTGATTTTTCCTTCAAATGCAGGCTGAGAAAGAAGTTCAAAAGCTAGATCAACTTTTTTTTTTTGAACACAAGGGAAGGACCCCGAAGGATCCAGAGCTGCCATTACTCGGTGGGTTTACATTTTACATGGAGGACCTCAAGAGAAGAAAAAATACAAACAAGTCCCCTGCTTTTACAAAAAGGGCCCTACTAAAAATTGAAAAAAGCAATTGGGACCCTCTCCACCGTGGAAGAAGATGCTCTCGACGTCGCGGCCGCCAGCACCGACGCCGGGGACGGAACCACTTGGCATCATGTTGACGATGAACGCCGCAACAGAGTCGCAAAAGGGCCTCCAGCTTGGCACTCCGGCCAGGAGGTTGAAGACGCTGTGATGCACGCAGCAGCACAGCACGGAGTGGCCCGTTGACCATGGATAACAGCGGCGCATCTTCGCCGCCGTTGATGTACTCCGCCAGAAGCAGCAGCTAGCAATCCCGACCATGCAGGTTGATGAAGAACAGCGGTCCACCACTCCCCTTCTCCATCTCCTCGATGGCTGAAGAAATGAGGACGAGCCGCAGCTCCCACCGCATCCGCACAGCCACTGCAAGCTTCATCCCACCGTCGCAATAGAGACGAGCAACCGTCAGACTCCAGATCCTTGCCACGATCCAGAGGAGGTAGCCAAAGATTACAGCAGATGAAGCTCACCTGGATCTTATTCTGAGGGCGAGCGGTGGTCTCCAGTGGCACGAGCTTCCACCATGGAAGCTTTCTCGCCGGGAGAGGGACCACATCGAATCGGAGGAGATCCAACGCCTCCATTTCGAAGCACCCAAGGCTGACCTTATTAGGAGGGATGTCCGTTCCCCTCCACGCCGCTGGCGTCACCGACTGCCACCGTCGGAGAGCCACGCAGCAGAGGAAGAACAAGGATCAGAAGATCTGGCCGCCGGAGATCCTCTTTCTACCCTCAGCCGCCACGGAGGGCAAGCGCCAAAAAGGCAAACGAACACTAAATCTACAGCTAATATATACACGACGAGCTGCGCATCCGTATCCAGCCCAAGCGGCGGCGCCGCCCGAGAGGAACGGGAAGCGAGCCGTCGGCGAAGAAGAAAAGCTCGATACGACTCTCAAAGCGGTGGAGAGGAAAGAACGGGGAAAGTTAGGCTTCAGACCAAGTCCTAGAGATCGGCTTGTGAGCAGCTAGATCAACTAAAATACAACAAGATGAAAGAGATCTTTTCAAGTAGCAAACTGAGCCGAAGACATCTATTCCAGTGGTCACAGAGTAATGGACACCACTGTGGCCCATTTGAAATTATTGTTGCTGGTTAAGGCAGGGAACATATATAGACGAAATAACTGATTGCAGACATGAAGGCCAGATAGCAAAAGCAAAGGAACAATCAATGAGCAGAAAGATATATTAGCGAAATAATTAATTTTATCAACCCAGTTCGCTGCTGGTTTTGGGAGTAGCTTCTCAATTCTCACTCACTAATTTAAAATCCTTCTACATGATGACAGCAGATAGAAGTCAAGCCGAGGCGCTCAACTGAATCTCAAACGTGCAGAAAAAGCTCGTATTATTGTCAGCAAGATTCCAGGCACTTGTCTGAAATACAAACAGAAACATCTGTTCGAACACTTTCATGCATTGGAAATCGAATGATTTTCATTGGGCTTATTTGTAGCTATGCTGATTACTCTCTTATGTTCATGCGTTTTCTTGTGTACTTATGTTCCTTTCTACAGAAATGGACGCCTTCATTCTAGAACTTGTTGAAACTCTGGTGTCCAAGATGCTGATGATCATCTTGTCGATAATTTTATTATTGAGGAGGTTAACGAAAGGTGCAACGAACGCTGAGTACTACTGTACTAGGGTCAACTATGATACTATGATGTGATAAAAATGCCGAGCGTATGATTTATGGATGAAGAAGTATGCCAATGGGAGATGTAATACCATTTGTTTGTAGCTTACATGCATCGTAATTCCTGCCCGTGCGTTGCAACGTGCTACTTAATTATTCTTTATTGTAAACAAAATATATATGAAAATTTACATGCCGTGGATTGATTTTAATAAATAAATCATTGAAAACTTCACTACTGAAAATCATTTTTTCTTCTTCTCGTCATAAACTCCCTACAATGTGACTTCCTATCCATGTTTTGGCAGTCCATCGTCTCACCGTCGGCGCCAACCGTTGCGGCCGAAAAATGAACGCCCCTACTTTTATCTCTTCAGCCTTCGTCAGCTTTCATGTGACGCCCTAATGCAGCATTTTAGTTGTTACTTGCTTGCATTTAATTACTTTATCCTATATGTAGTGTAATCCACCGTACACCCTGCCATCTCTACATATAATTTGGTTAGCTTGAACTCCTTTTGTCCTGTATTGTATGGAAGCAAGTGCATTTCTTGTAATGTGGTGTTATCTTGGATAAACGACGAAAGTCATGGGGTTGTTCCTCTCATCCTGCCTGCTAATTTGTTTGTAGGTTTGTTGTATGGAAACACAATACCTGCACCATATACCTGCAGCACACAACACACAGTATGTAGTTCAATAGTTGGGCGTCTCTGCCTTTGCTGAATATCACCATTTCCTCGTCTATCTGCAACAGTAGATCAAAATTGTAACTGTACGCTAAATCAAATTATTCTTTCTCTATTGGAGCTAGCCGTTTGTAATATATATTGTAATTTTCTTTACTGAAACAATAGCAAGGTTTTGATGTTATTTTAGAAGCTAGTATCTTTTAATGGTTCTTAGCTTTTATGTTAAAAATTTAACTGCATTTGAAATTTATCTTGGACATTTCACTTTTGGAGAGCTGAGTTTTTTCAAATACTCCATTCGTTTCTAGATATAAGCGTGTTTTTTAGGAAAATCCAAAATATACGGTATAGTGATTTTCACGACTCATATGATTTTTTTTAGAGATTAAATTATGTTTCTTCATCTTTTCCCACGTCAGTTAGCCACAGGTAATTTCGTCCAAACTGCTATAAGCTTTCCTCCATCAACACTGTGTTAATTTCCGTGGCAAAAGATATACACTCTACATATAGAAAAGACGGAGGGAATAACATTTTTATTATCAAAATGAACTGCGATCAATATGATTTTTATAAATGTATTGACACTCAGCTGCTGGATGCATGCGTCCATCTCTCATGCTTGAGAAAGAATAATGACTTCTCGCCCCTTCATGCTTCTGATTTCCTTATTAAATAACACAGATTGGAAGTTTACAAATAATTTCACGAAACGAATGTACAAATGATGGACACATGGTCATACCGATTAACTGAATATAATATTTATATCCATTGCAACGCAGAGACAGTTTGCTGGTCAAACGTCAAAAACAAATACTCCACTTTGTTACCAGGCTGCGTCGGGTCAGATCGGGGCCAAATCTAGACCCGGCCGGACCCAAAAGTAAAGCCCAAAGCAAGTGGGTCCCACCAAGCAAGCCCCACACGTCGCCACATCACCGCTTCCACGTCTACTGTTGAAGTCGGACGGCAGAAACCGGCGCCTGCTCCATTATAAATCCCGCCGGACACGGCGGATCCATTTCTTCTCCAATATTTTTCTCCAGCTCTTCTTCCCGTTTCCCGATTCAAGTCAGCGGTTTAGGGTTCGGAGATCTCGTCCTCGCATCGCAGCCATGGCGGTGAGCTCACGTCTTCCCCCCTTTCCCTCTCACTTGTTCGCAAATCGCTATTGGAGCCGTGGGCTGCGCCATTTCCGATCCGAGTATATGTATTCTCTTGATTTGGTTCGCGATTTGGAACCTAGAAACTGGGGTTTAGGTCTGGGGTTTCCAGATGCGAGATTTTGGGGGACATAGATTTTTCTGTAGTCCAGCTGTTCTGGCAAAGATGGGAAAGCTGCAGACTTGGGGCGCCAGCAACCGTTATTCGGTAGGAATGAAATGTGCAATGGTGTATCTTTCGGCTGCCGGGCAGCAATTTGTTACCAATGTTTTCTGGTGAAATCTCGTCCCGTTTGGGGCGGCATTGTACCTCTGAGATGAATGTGCAATGGCCAGGGAAACTAATGCTGTCCGGCCATTGTTGAGTGGTTTCAGTGTGCATCAGTGCCTGATTTAACTAGTCTGTATATTCCCTGGTTGATACCGTGGCCCTATTATCTATTTATGTCTACTTGCTTGTGCTGAAGCAATTGAGGGGGGAGTTATTATTGCTTCTCTTCCTTGCGTTTTTATAGCTATGAGAATGTTGTGTAACAATCAGTATATCGTGGCTAGCCAGCCTTCTTTTCCCCTGTATTTCTTAAAATCGGTTCGGTTGTGTAAGCAAAGTTGACAAATGAGCGGCAATGACACCGGTTTACAGCTTACCTCTTCTGTATAGTCAGATTTGTTAACTTTGCTGATTAGTGAAATATAATTAGTACATGTAATGCACGCCACGCAAAAAGGTCTAAGCGGTGCATATATGTGCATTTTGAATATCGAATACTGATTCTATTTCTGCATATAAATGAATACTCCTCGTTATGTATAAAAGCTAACATAACCACATGTAATGACTTTATTAACATGCGAGTGCTGCATCCCATTCCAGACAATTCGATATGCAACATTAACCGTCAATGTTAACGAAAAAATTATTTCTATTTGAAATACAGAAATAGTCCAAAGAAATTGGGTACAAAGTCCCCATTTTCTGTCATGGGCAGAACTGTGGGGTCTTAAGGTCCTGTTTGTAAGCTGGGCTTTCCTACTTGAGTAGGAAGGTTGGCAAACCACATTCGCGCTTCATATGGTAGTACATAGAAGTCTCCAATAGTAGTTGTATCGTGAACTTGAGGTATCATGTTTCCTTTTCTTTTTTGGATACTGTACAACTTTGTATTGCATACCTTATTCTCATTTAACTTAGAAGGATATATAGTCTATCAGATGGCCTATTGATTGTTCCTTTTATACCATTTGTTCTTTGAAGACAACCACACTTAGCACGGTCATGGTGAGCAATTTGTCACTGAAAGCGGCACAAAGAGATGTAAAGGAATTCTTCTCCTTTTCTGGTGACCTTGTCCATGTTGAAATGCGAAGGTTAGTACTATCATCTTCGTTATGTTTGTTATACATCATGTACTATGAATTGCATTAACCTATTTCATTTTCTTGCAGTGACGACGAGTTGTCTCAAGTAGCATACATTACTTTTAAAGACAAGCAAGGGGCTGAGACAGCTATGCTTCTTACGGTACCTTCTTTACCTCCTGTATCTGAAAAAATCTTTGTTTTCCCCCAAAAATAGATGGTTGGTTGACTGAATTGTTTGTCATGCAATGGTGATGCAACTCTGGATCATTTAATTGCATACACCGATATGGCGATATACTCCCATCTGTTCGAAAATATAAGGGTATATTATATTCCAATGTCAAAGAAGTGTGTTATTCTTTCTATATCCCTCGTAAATATCCAGTTTACTTTGTATTCCCTGCTTGCAAGCAGTGCATACAGCAATCTAGACATAATAGGTGAAGTTGCTTTAGTCACTTATATTTTTTTTTGGTCTCTGCTAAAAATGTCCTCTATTTCATACTCGATGGAGTTTTATTAAGAAGCCTAAATATCACTGATCTGTAACCATGTTCTGTAAATTGTTATCATGATCTCGGCTGCCAGTTGTAGATGATTAGAAAAGATATTCCTTAGTTCCACTGAATATTCTAATGCTGGAATTTTGTGTAATCATTCCCAACTGATATTTCAACACGCACCCAATATATTTGGATAGGCAAGAACTTTTATTTGCAGATACATAGCTAGTTATAGAATTGTTTCTTGGTCTGCTGCTTAAATTGCCGAATTTTTGTCTTTCTGAAACTGTTCTTATGATGAATGTGACACATGTTTGACTGCCGTTCAGGGTGCCACAATAGTTGATATGGCTGTCATCGTAACACCAGCCACTGATTATGAGCTACCAGCGTATGTTTTAGCTGATCTAGAGGTATTGTTGGTAATGTGTAATATGCATGTCTGTAGTGTAGTATGGTATTTTTTGGTGGTAATCGAAATTGCTGTGTTGTTTGCACCCTCAGCCCAAGGAGCCTTCTGCTCTTGAGAAAGCAGAGGACATTGTTGGGACCATGCTGGCCAAGGGGTTCATTCTTGGTAGGGATGCACTGAAGAAGCAAAAGCTTTGGATGAGAAGCATCAGCTCACATCAACTGCAAGTGCTAGAGTATCTTCCTTTGACAAGAGAATTGGTTTGAGTGAGAAGATCAGTGTTGGTACTTCAGTTGTAAATGACAAAGTGAAGGACTTGGATCAGAAATATCTAGTCTCTGAGAAAACAAAGTCAGCTCTTGCAGCTGCTGAACAGGGTGTCTCTACTGCTGGATCTGCCATCATGAAAACAGGTATGTCCTTACTGGAGCAGCATGGGTAACCGGTGCCTTTAGTAAGGTTGCGAATACCGCAAATGACGTTGGGGCAAAGGCAAAGGAGAAAATAGCCGCTGAACAGGAAGGCAGGACTGTTGCGGGCGAGACTGCGCAAGCTAACATATCAGACGGCCCTGTAATGCACAGAGATATGGGCCATGAATTCACAGATGCATGCCCTTGAAACCCCTGAAATTTTCCCATATCTACAGCTGCAACTGTCCCCATTGCAGTAGAGGATGCTGGCAACGCATCTCCACCACCACCAGCTGTTGCTGCTCCTAAAAAACCTGAACCTGCTCAGGGCTTGATTCTGTGATCTGGTTGATACATGGTTGTAAATAGACATGAAATTGTTGTTGAATTCAGGCTGTAGTGTTGCGATTGCAGTATTCAATTCACCTGTTTGAAGGTTGAAATTTATTGGGACCTAAAGAGTTTGCAATTTACAGCAGCTGTTTTAATTAATGAAACACTATTATTATGCACTTCAGTGTCAAATTAGTTGTCTCAAATTATGTGTATGACCTTGGCTTCTCTGTGGATATACCATGTATCTGTATCTCTGATACTCATTGGGTTGGACGCTGGACAATTTTTCTTATGGCCTAATTTCTGAATTTATATCTGCGCCGTTAATACGAGTACTTTTATTGTATATATTAGTCAAATATGTCGTGTAGCCAAAATCGTATACATGAAATGCGGAAACTCGAAAACCATGTTTGTTTTCCTGCTGCCTGCATGAACCTTCTTGGTTTCTTGATTGTCTGAAAACTGATAATTCGGTTCTGTGCCTAATGCTTATAGTTCTTTAATTCACTTGCTTGGCATGCCTGTTTTCTTCATGTTTTCGTTATTTTTATTTGATGTATGTTGAGTGCTGCTATGAACCTAAGATATGACTGGAAGCTGAGCCACGGCAGTACCGTACAGCATCAGATACTGATATTTGACAAGGATGACTGTACGCCGCAACTATTCCACCGATTTGTACACCTTAAACGAAGAACTGAACAGAGGTTATGTTCACTAGATAATCATGGACGCCCAAGATGGCCACAAAACAGGAGTGACCACACGATCATGCAGTAGCCATTACAGCTGCACCTGCACTTTATATGCTCTTTGGAGTTCCTACAGGCTTGTATTTCCTTCACAACCGAGATCAAGAACGAAAACAGAAAACGTTCACACTTTTTCTTTGTCATATCACTTCTTCTGCTCTTCTCACGATCAGCTCTTCCCATCAGAGCAACTTGGGCTTCCGGTTCCCAGCAGCCTTCCCACCGAAGCTCGCCATATCTGACAGCAAAGCGCATACCTCAAAAACCAAAGAACACAACAGTACCAGGACGGTTGCTATATACACACGTGCTCGCCTACCAGAAGCAGAGGGGGCGTGGGAGCAGAGGAAGAGGACGACGAAGCAGAGCACGGTGAGCAGCGGTATGAGGTGGATGGACCGGTCCATCATCACGGCCGGCGCCTTCGCTGGCTTCGCCTCCAGGTCGGGCTCCTGCTCCTCCGCCGGGAAAATGGGCATCTCCGGTGAGCTCAGCTGCCGCTGCATCCTCCTAGACTACACGATCGAGGCAATGTATATACACGCCCGGTCTGGTGATGAAGTACAAGCGTGTCTACGCTACGCTGCTGATACTTGGGGACTTTCTGCAGTTCTTATGGTTACCAAATTGTACTATTTTATTCTTTTTTATGCTTCCCTCAACCTCACTCGTTGGATGGCTCACGTGCCTCGCTTTGCTTAACACAAACAACAGCTCGGCGCTTTGAGTGTAGGAGGGGCGTCTCCTACGAACTGGCGGCCCTTTTCAGCTTCTGAAGCAAAGCCCCCCAGACAGAAACTCGAGCTGAACTTGTTCAGAGCACTCCCTGATGCACTGTAGTCTGTAGGTGTGCAAAGCTGTTGTGCTGTTGAGCACCAGTGGCCAAGTGCCCGCGGGTCACAGCGACGTGCAATCAGCGTGTCTTGAGCCTGAACCGGAGCGGGTGAGAGAAACGAGCTGCAGTGTGACTCTGTGATCCTGATTTCGCTGCAGGTACGTGCTACTGTTGGCCATTTGCCGTCAGAAGTCGCGATCCTACAAATTGTCCCTAGGGCAGGTTGGCCGCTAGTCTTCTGGTCGCCGCGACCCGACTTGGGTGGGGATCTATTTGGTCACGTGTTCCTTTGAATCACTTTCGGTGCTCAACATGACCCCGGAATTTCCCGGGACGGGAAAAGGCTGACCTAAAATTTAAAGCCCCGCCTGGCTCAAAATATATGAACGATCGGGGTTTTTATTGATTTATTAGGTTTGCAAGTAAAATGCAGTAGTAATCAAATTTTCTAAAATTAATAGTAGTTTTTTTGTAGGTTTTTGTGCTAGTGTGGACAGAAAATAGAGCTCAAGCAAGGTAAAAAAATATATTTTTTAATACCCTACTGAAAAGTGTGTGTTGTAGAAAAAAGTGTTCACATGAATCTAAGTAAGTACACTTATATATCTAAATAAATGTTCATGTGTTAAAGCATTGTTTCCATATATAAGAGAAAATATCAATAGTATAAAAAAGTCCATATATGCCTAAATAAAAAAAATCATGTGCGTATTAAAAAAGCCTCACCTATTGCAAACAATAATCATAAAAATAAATATAAAGAACAAATGTACGGAATAAATAAAATTAAACAGATAATAGAAAATTAGTAAAGTTTGAAGAAAAGGGAAATGGCAATTGAAAACCATAAGAAAAGGGAAAACCCTTAGCAGTCCGCCCCCAATAAGATCGGAAGCTAGTGGTATAGAAGATCACATGGTAATATCTTGGCAACTCTAGTTCTTTTCGATTTTCTTACAGACTCAAACAATTTTAAATATCCCTTCTTGCGCTTGTTTTTGTAAAGCGAAATGATGGTATCATCGGCATATTCTAAGGTACTGATACGACTGGACACACCCTAAGATGTGAGATATTATTTTATTGAGCAACCTTTTCAAATATCTTATGGAAGATATTGACTACAAGATTAAACAGAGAAGGATCGCCTTGCTTGAGGGCATAGAATATGTAGCATACCGTGAAATGCCAAACAAAGGACACATCAAGGATGGGTATTGTTTCGCAACAAACAAAAGTGAGTTATGGGTATTGTACCATACGGCGTGTACTAGTCAGTGCCATACAGATCGGACACGGCCTTACAAGTTTGGGCCATTTTGCCATCCTTACACTAACCCATCTTCCCTATAAATCGGCCCAAACTGCTACATAATGAAAACCGGCTTCATAAGTTGGTCATACATGAAAATTTGTTTCAAAACCCTTTGTCGGCTTCCTAGCTTAATATAGTGGTTTGCGTTTAAACAAAAGCCCTTTGTCGGCACTCTCGTTTATTGAATCATTTCTATAGGAGCTTTGTGGTCTCGTGGATTGGACACCCCCTTATCAGCAGCTTCACCCGTCGACGCACAGGCAGGCTCTGACTAGCTAGGCTCAATGGTTGCTGCCTAGGGCGGGTCATGAAAATATAAAATACGCACGACAAGGGTAATTATCCGGATGCAAGTATTGTTAAAATATAAAGCCTATCCCTTTCAACTAGTTTGAACTTTTTGTAATAATTGGATAGTACATCAATTTAATATGGTATCAGAGCCGAGTAGTCTCAAGTTCAATCCCCGGCTAACGCGCTATTAATACAAAACGGCCTCCCATCTATCCCCCTCTAAAGGTCTTATCGTTTGTCCAGTCTAAACGTGAGAGTGAGTGTTAAAATATAAAGTCTAGCCGTTTCCACCAATTCAGACTTTTCGATAACTAGCTAGTATATCAATTCAATAGGTATTCGATGATATCAGCACTGGAACCTTAGGGAAGTATAGTCCAGTTGTTAAGGAGATAGCTGCTAGAGCATCATCTTTCCAGAGATCCGTCTTTCTATTCGAGTTGTGAATGAATAACTTCGAACCTCATAATCTTGCTATGTTTTCTTTGTAGTTGGGTTTTGGTCGCCAAGTTTGGCTTAGGACCCCCCACGAAATTGTCAATGTACCTATGAACATTATTCTGCAATAAAGTTTAGCAAGGTTTCCCTAAAAAAACAAGTTGAGACTTCGTTGCCTAAAAAAGGCAAACAGTTTGAGGCTTCCATGTGTCCACCCATCGATTTCACTCTATAGCAACAAAACTCACCCATCCATTAACGCAACTGGCCATCCTTTTCACTTCGAAAGTCTTCCCAAAATAACTTTCAGTTATTTAGACAACTAGCAAGGTGGCCCTCGCAAATGCGAGGGCAACGTCTTTAGAGTATCGAGTCCACTCGTGAGATAAATTTATTGTATCATAGATAATGGAAACATGAAATTATAAGTCAATAGTCTTTCTAGCTGCCACAAAACTTATTTGTGGTGGAACATCATATGTGAGAGAAATACTGAATCATTTTAATGCATGAAGAGTAATTACTATGAAAATTCCATAAATAATACCATGTCACACATTCCAAAATTTCTGATTAGTGTTTCAAGATTAATTGACCTTCATATATGCATGTAAAAAATACACTTCTATATTCACTACAAATGCTAGAAAATTTTAGATAGTGTTGTGTTTTCATCTATTTTATTTCACTCTCTCCTCAGATAGAATATATCCTACACTTCAGCTGGATTAATCTATTCTCCCGCTCACTTAGATTTCTCGTGTCACTCAACATGGCTACGACAGCACATGTGACATGATTTTAAGCATTTTAACCGTCACTAATTTGATTGCTTGGTCAACGTGTCTGCTCAAAATCATAATGATTAAAAGTGCATTTTATTACATCTTAATAAAGGGCATAAAAAAAACATGAGACATGATATATAGATATTTCTTAAAAGGACATACTCAAAGAAATTTTGATTTAAATTAGGAAAGAAATTCCCTAAGATTTCTAATCCTGGAGAACAAATAATATCCATACGAAAAATCACTATGAACTAAAATTTTAATATAGAAAGAAATGATACTGATCTATGTTGTTGATATGGAAGAGGATATATATAAGTTATGGATGGGCTATTCCAACAAAAAAAAACATGTTTGTTGGTATTAGCATTTCTACGATGTATATCTACAAATCATTCATGTGGTTGATCTTTCTATTCCATTCGACTCTAGAGGTTATAACGTGATATGAATTATGAAACATAGTGTCATCTAGAACAAAGTCAATATTGATACAGAAAATTTATTTTCCTTTTTGTTCTAACTCATATGGCTATAAAGAGAAAACCTTCCTACCTCATCCTATCGGCTATGTGAGGTTGGGCCACATCGGATACTCTTGATTGCAATATCATAAAGAAACAAACATAGTTTGAACAAAATTATCATTTGTATCCTATAAGCCTTCAATTATGGAAATAATCGGTCCTTGTGTACTCCTCAATTGATTCTCACCAAGTTGCCTTTCCAATCATCTAGAGTATATTTATGATCAGGGTAAATTCTATATGGTGTTGTCATGTATCCATTTAGTGTGAACGCTAGTCAAGGCTAGAGAAGTTCGACTGCAAGGTCGTCTATTTTGATAAAGTATTTTATCTACTCCTGCAAGATCAGAGTAAAATCTTTGCACGTTATCTCGATCTTCACTTTGTTGTTTGTACACACTTGGCATTTTTTTTGTTCCATCTTACATGAATACATGAATTGAATTATATAGTTCCATCCACTTATTTAATGTTTGATTCTATTGAGTTATTAAATGCTTTGTGTTGTTATACTCGTTAAAAAGAATGGAATTATAAGGATTTCTAATCATATAACAAAAAATATACGCCAAGAAAGTCTAATAATAAAATGTAAACGTCTCACATACCTACAACTCGATTGATGCACCTCCATGGCATAGTGTCCCTCCAGAAAATACCGTGAAGAATATACTTATCATTTGTTGCTCTCGCAATATTAATTAACATGTATAAATGGATAATGCAAGGCATGTCATTTTTCTTATACATAACCAACTCCCTCCTTGAGTTATATTCTACTTCTCCCTTCCAATTTCATCATTACAAAAATGAAGAAAATTGTTGTGTCGATGTTGTCGAGCCAGTGCACAAAATTTGTAATAATCCACTTAGCTTTTGTCCACTATGTGACAACAACATTGTGTTGATGTTATTGAGTTGGCGCACAAAATCTTGGAGGGGTTGCTGTTTTTTCAGGTGTCCATAGTTCCGTACTAACGCGGTGTATGTACAAATACATGTATTATCTTTTATCTATATTATCTAAATGTTGCTAAACAGATTGTGTGGTGTATCGCTCTCCACCTTGTTACCTAAAGAGACACGGGGTGCTTTGCACGATGTGTTTATTTCTGGCGATTTTAAGTTCCCCTAAACAGAACAAACGCTTTAAATCTTGTTGCTCGGTGACTAAAAGTGTCATGTAACGCTCATTAGTGTGTCGTATTATATATGTAGTAATATTTATTCATTGAGAAAAAATGTCGACCAGTAACATACATGCATGTGTATTTGTTACTCTCCAAATAAAATTTACAATCCTCATGTGCATTAGATCAAATTGTGATGATGTTTCCAACTTAAACCAATCCATTAGCACTAAGAATTTGACCTAGAACAATGACCGACTTAGGGAGCTTTGAAAAGCACGTTTGATTAACCAAGATTCAAGAGTACGTAGAACAAAATGAGAATAAAACTGAGTGGAATCCGTTTTCTAACCGACGATCGCCAGAGACTATCAACCGCGTTATTTTGTAAGAAAAACATGTATAAGTACATGAATATATTTTTATGTAAAAAAACCCGCAGACCGCTATAAAACAATTAACCGATCAAGATATTGATGAAACCACGGAAGCACGCAAGCTCCTAGCCCTAGGAATTCAAGAGCAGATGCATGCTTTTAATCCATCAATCAGCTAGATATATGCTCTAGAATAAAACGATTCAAGAGCACGTGAAAAGGGATGGAGCGCTGGTGGTGTGACGCACGATCCTTTCTTGGTCCAGGCTATAGCTAGCGCGAGTCTTTCTTTTTTGCGGGACACTTGTACCCGGTGTTGTACGTAAATTTATTTTCTTAGCAAATTTTCTCACGTATATAATGTAACGTGTAACGTGTTGGTGTTACGTACGTGAATATCTCAATTCTATCTCTCTTTAAATCTCACCCATTAATTACAGATCCAACTGCTTAAATAATTATGGTGATGTGGATTAACGTGGTGCCTCGAAAAACTAACTCATTTTGGTTTTAGTATATAATATAGATAGATGTCACGGAAAGAAAGAAACAAATAAGGTGTCCATCAGTGTGCCCCTTGGCCTGGTGATGAGAACACTGTCCCAACTGAAACCGTGACACAAGGTTTACGCCCGGCTTACACCAGCAGTATGTCACTTGACTCATTTGACGCACGCATCCAACCTCACCCCCCAACAAACTCGGTCCTATGATCAGTCGATGGGAGAGGCAAGGACAGAAAATCTCACCAAATTCCATGACAACGAAAGACACCTTACAACTAGTTTATTTGCGAACCGAGAGAGTCCAAGGCTCCCTTACCGAATCTCAACTGAAACGCACTGTGCTAAACTCTAAAGGTAACACTGGCGGCACCCAGTTGAAAACTAGCCCGTTTGTCAAGCCAGTTTGCTCCGCGTTTCATCATTTGCTTAGCACACCAGTTTGCGCTACCTAGGTTGAATTTTCCAGGAGCTTGTCACCTAATCATAGGTAGCTCATCTTTGGACTGGAATATTACCACGTTTGTTGAATTTATTACCGTGCTGTCTTGCCTGTGATGAAACTTCACGACTGTCAGTTACCCGGGCGCTTTCTGAATCACCACTGGCTGTCTTGATGGGGAGTGTTGTCTGAAACTTTCTACTGGATCAACCTTGACTGCTACTGTCGGTCGGGGCTCTGGCGTCGGCACGAACTAGCTATCTGCTACAGGCGTTGCGCGATCGAATAATCTACCGAACTCGAAGATACTCCTTTTTTCATCACCTGAAAGATAATGTGAGATGTGACGAGGTGTTTTTCACCTGTCTGTCACATGAACATCTTACCACACCGAAATCACTTGGTTAAACGGATGTAACATCTGATCACCAGCACGCTGAAACCATCACCGTTCAGACCTCATCTGATCACTAGTCTGTGATTATCTTGCACCACAATGCTCTCCATTCCTTCTCCGGCCAGTGCCATGCATGGGCGAAACTGATGATCCAGGCTGACGCCGCAGTATACGATCATACGATCACACGAAGAGAGCGAGAGAAGGAGACTGTTGTACTGGTATCCGAGGTAGATAGCTAGCGAGACGTTTGCCAAGTCGCAAAGTGGTGGATTAGTGTGATGTCGGAGGCGACGGCGAGCTGCGAGAGCGTCAACGTACACGCACCGATGGAGATGTACATCGGGAAGCCCTCGATCGCCGATTTTTCACATTATATCGAGTTATTGATCTATCACTTCGGCTTCATGAATGATCCTGCAATCTTTTTCTGAATTCCGGACGCCTCTGTATTTCCAAGAATGTGTAGCTCGTCGATGGATGAATTCTTCAAAGTGTTTGTGAAGAAATATAAACTGGGTAAGTAAACCACTTTGCGTGTGTGGCCGACGTGGGTAACAGAAATATAAACTGGGTAAGTAAACCACTTTATAATAAAAATCTGTGGGTAACAGACGATTGGTTAAATAGATAACGGGAAAGACTATTATTTCTTCAAAAGAAAAATGAGCGATCGATCTCAGAAGCAGTTACGCTGCTACATTTAGTATGTACGTTCAGTTTTACTTACTCCACAACATAGTAACATAGTACTCCTTTTGAGTACCAATAAGAAGATTTCTGATAGAAAATCGAGAGTTTTCCTTTTCTCAACCTACACTGGCAGTTTCTAGTATTTTACTAACACTGGCAATGTTTGTACTATTCAACTGCCTGAAATGAACTGTTCTTTCGTTATGTGCGATGAAGAAGTCCACACCATACATGTTGACAAAACGCAGAAAGTAAACTAGACGCGCGACTTATCATTGGTGCCAAGTCTAACTAGATAAATGTGGCGCCCATGCTTAGAAAACTAAAGCTATTTGTGCAGAAAATTCAGCTTCCAGCCGCAACGCTATTTGTGTGGAGTGGTGCCCTACGAGCTTCCGTTGCTTGCGTACGTACACATTCAAACGTCTCGTTCAGATGGAAATGGTCGCTTCAAATTCTATAAAGTTCATAGTACTACAAACTGTACTACAAAATATAAGTTCAGCATCACTCATGCACTGATCTGGAAATGGTCGCTTCAAGTACAGTTTGATTCCGCTAGGTAGTTTTCAGATCACGTTATAAGTGTGCTAGTTTCCTAACAAGAAACCAAGTAAGAGTGTAAGTTAAATTGGTTCCAACTCAGTAGATAGAGGATGACCAATAAGTTTTCATTGCTTTTGTACGTACATACGTAACTGGTAACTCCATGCCAATTGCGCTTAACAAGATTATCTTTAGTTGAAATGGCACTTTTAGCACCCAGTCAGCGTTCATGAAGGGGAGACACATCCATGAGGGTGTCGTCTCTCTGCGCGAGATTGTGCATGAGACGAAGTCTAGGAAACTCAGGGGAGTTTTTCTGAAGCTAGACTTTGAAAAGGCCTATGACAGAGTAAACTGGGGCTTCCTTAGGGAGGTCCTACTCAGGGCCGGCTTTGACACTAGTTGGGTTCATAGAGCCATGAGTCTGGTCTCGGGGGGCCAGACTGCTATTGCCATTAATGGTGATATGGGCAACTTCTTCCGTAATGGGAGGGGAGTTCGCCAGGGGGACCCCTTATCGCCACTCCTCTTCGACTATGTCGTCGAGGCGTTGGCGGCCATCCTTGACTCCGCTAGTGCGACGGGGCATATTCAGGGGTTGATCCCTCATCTCATCCCAGGGGGGGTGTCGCATCTCCAGTATGCGGATGACACGATCATCATGATCCAGCCCGTGGACCTGGCCATTGCAAATCTCAAGTTCATCTTAATGTGCTTCGAGAACCTGTCCGGGCTTCGGATCAACTTCCACAAGAGTGAGGTGCTGGTCTTGGGAGTCGACGAGGAGGAGCAGATGAGGATTGCATGCATGCTCAACTGTAAACGGGGGTCATTCCCCTTTACATACCTCGGCCTTCCAGTGAGTGACCGCGCTCTCTGTGCAGGGGATCGGGGACCCCTGACGAGTCATGTTGGTAAGCGGGCAGACCCGTGGATGGGTAAACTCATGTCCTCGGCCGCTAGGCTCACGCCTACCGACGCGTGTTTATCAAATCTTCCCCTTCATGCGATGGGGGTGTGCCTCCTGGGGGAGGGGGTGCACAAGACGTTAGATAAACACAGATCGTGTTTCTTCTGGGAGTGTAATGGGAAGAAGCGCAAGTACCACTGGGTTCGGTGGTCGGCGGTGTGCCAACCCAAGGCTTTGGGGGGGCCTTGGGATCATGGACTCCAGACTCATGAATATTTGCCTCATGGTGAAATGGGTCTGGAAACTGATGAGCGGCGAGCAGGGGCTCTGGGCCGACATCATCCGCAACAAATACCTAAGACAGAAGGATCTACTGGCCGATGCCCATAGCTCGGGATCCCAATTCTGGAACACCCTCCATAAAGTTAAGGACCTTATTAGCCTAGGGGCCAAACACGAGGTCCTTAACGGGAAATCGACGAGATTTTGGCTCGACTGGTGGGTGGGGGATGGTCCTCTCAGGGCCCGCTTCCCCAACCTCTTTCTCATTGCGCTAGAGCCTAGATGCTTGGTGTTCGTGGCATTTCGATCCGGGGAATGGACCATTCCTTTCCGTCTGACGCTCGGTCTCACTGAGACCGCGGAATGGCACGAGCTACAGAGGCTGGTAGATGATGTTCACCTGACGGAGGGACATGATAGGTTATCCTGGACCCTCGAGCCGTCTAGGAAATTCTCTGTAAAATCCCTCTATAGTGCGCTTTGTCAAGGTACACCTCGGAAATATTTCCGAGAGATTTGGGGGATTGCTATTCCCCTGAAGATCAGGATTTTCCTATGGCAAGTTGTCCGGAAGCGCCTCCCTTCTTGTGACAACATTGTTCGTAGGAGGGGTCCCTCGAATGGCTGTTGCGCTCTCTGCGGTCAGTTTGAGGACATCAATCACATCTTCTTTGGCTGCTCTCTTGCCAAGTTCCTATGGAGCGTAGTTAGGGAACTGTTGCACTGTACATGGAACCCCTCATGTTTTCCGGAGATGTTCAATCTCCTCATGGATTATAAGGGTTAGGATCGTAGAGTGTTATGGATATGTTGCGCCTTTCTTATGTGGACTCTGTGGAACATGAGGAATACGTTAGCAATTGAGGGGATTCTCCCTTCTCAGCCGGCTGACCGCCTGTTCAAACTGTCTATTCATATGCAGGTGTGGAAGCCAGTGGCTAGGAGACAGGACCGAGGTGTGGTGGAGTTGGCGATTCATCGCATCCGCGAGCTCCACAACATTGTTCGGGACCGCCATGTCTGATGTATCTTCCCTTAGTGGGTGTCACATGTCTCTTATTTATGCCCTCCTGCGTGAGTGGCTTTCGATGTAGCCTTCGTGCTGCCTGAAACTACCATTTGTCCCTTGGGACCCCTGTTCGCCTTTCGTTTATGTTGTATGAACCTGGCCGGATGGCTTTATTAATTTAAAGCTGGGCTCTGCTCGAGCCTTCCGTCTAAAAATGACACTTTTTCGAACATACCAAACAAATATTTTCAGCTTTAGAGGTATCTTCATCTGCCATATTTTCATTATTATTATCGACATCAAGAGAGTTTATATATACATAAGAAAGGACGGCATGCATATATCAACCACGTAGCCTGACATTTGAACGTTGAGGACGACGACGACTTTGTAAGTTTGTATGCTATACACTGCAAAGAGACCTGTCGAACATGGTCCATTTTCTCTCTTGTTTGATTGTGCTTATTTTCTCTTCTTTGATTGTGCTTAGAGCTCTCCACTGGGGGCCTCTAAAGGACCCCCCAAAGGCCCTTTGGGGGGCCGAACACCAAAAACGCCCACCAGCGGCACCCCCCAAAGTCTCGCCCCGAGCGATTTTGTGTCCGGCACCCCCAATAGGGCCTCCAAGTTTAGAGGCCCTCCTGGGGGTGCCGGACATCGCCTCAGGCATGGCCCTGATAGCGCTGGCCCGCCCGTCATACACACGACGCGCCGGGCCCAATTCCCCTTCCTCTACATTGCCACCCCGGCGCCAAAATTCGCAATCTTCTCTCCATTTCCCAAACCCACTCGCCGCCGCCACGACCTCCTCGCCTTCCGCCACAATGCCGCCCAAGTCCGTCGGCCTCGCGAAACCCAAGGGACGCAAGCTGCCGGCGTCGTCGCAGCCGAAGAAGAAGCCGATGAAGCGGGAGCCACAGGATCTTCCGTTGCTGGCGGCCATGAGCCAGGCCCAGCTCCGCGCTGCCGCTTCCCTGCTACGGCAACAACGACGAGTCAAGGCGAAGGACAAGTCGGCTGATCAGTCGTCGCCGAACGACAACGCCGCCGAGATGTTGATCGCCATGAGCCAAAGCAGCTCTAGCCCAGCATCCGGCGGCGGGTTTGTCGGGTCGCCGTCTGTCCCGGCCTTCTTCAACGGCACCTCCGGCTACCCGTCGTAGGTGTCGTGGTTTTCCCCCGAAGAGTCGCCCATCGATCTAAACGCCGCGCCGCTGTTCAGCGAATCGCCAGCGTTGCGGCGGACACCTGCCTCGAGCCAAGACGCGACTGCTTCCCGTGGCCTTTTCTTCGGCGACCAACTCGGCCATGTGAGTGCTATTTATAATCTTGATCTCCCTCATTTATTGTGTTCCCCGGCCGATTGTTTGTTGGGCGCAGTTATTGCGAGCGGCCGGATGCAAATTGTTGTTTTGTGCATTAATTGCCGGTAGGATGCTGGCAACTCGTTGATGACTTCAATCATCGACGACGGTACAACCTACGCCGCCAGGGCCTACGCCGAGACAGAACAGTTCGGCCAGGGCAAGGAAGGGGATGCCGGCCAGGGCCAGGAGGGGGACGCTGGCCATGGCGAGGAAGGGGATGCCGGCCAGGGCCGGGAAGGGGAGGTCGAAGAAGAAGAGGATGGCGATGAAGAGGATGGCGTCCGGAAGGCTGGAAACAGAGGCAAGACTTGGTGCGTGAGTGAGGATGTCTTGTTGGCCGAGGCGTGGATGAACGTGAGCATGTGCGGCGAGAAGGGCGCCAACCAAAGGAAGAAGGCCTACTGGATACGTATTCAGAAGGACTACACCGAACGAAGGTCGTATCCTCCTCATGAAGATTTGCCTAACCGCAATGCCAAATCGGTTGAGAGCCGTTGGGGCGTCATCTCGGCTCTCACTACCAAGTTTCACCATTGCAATGAGCAAATCTTGCTTAGAGACGAGAGTGGCAAGAACGATGCCGACAAGGTTAGCTGATCATCTTAACTTGTTACCCATCATGTTTACATGCATACTTGACTTGGCCTTTGTTTGTGTAGCTCAAGGACGCCAAGTACTTGTACCTTGACTTGGAGTCGGATGGCAAGAAGCCATACAAGTTCATGCATGTTTGGGAGGTGGTTAAAGGTTGCCCGAAGTGGAAGAGCCATATAAAAGACCAAGGCACCGCCGAAGGAGATGAAAGAAATCTGCCAGCTGCTAGCGCCGAGCGTCCCGAGATGGGAGTGAAGGCGTACAAGGCGGCCGCCAGGGCTGGCAAGAAGCCAGGGGCCTCGGGCGCCGCAGGCAGCATCCAAGAGTCGGTGAAGCTATACGTTGCCGAGGTGGCCGCGTCGACTGTCGAGAGGAAGAAGCTACAAGCCAAGTCCGACGAGAAGTGGACGCTCTACTTCAAGATGCAGGAGACCAATCTCAAGAACCAAGAGAAGAAGGAGGAGCGTCGTCATGGTCACGAACACGACCGGCATGAGCCCCAACCAGAAGGCCTACTTCGTGTCCGAACGGAGGCGCATCCAGGCTGAGAAGGCGGCGGCCAAAGCGGCGGAGCTCGAGGGATCCGACGAGGATGACGAGGAAGAAGTCGAGGAGGAGGCCGCCGCGTGATCGGCATGAACCCTTGCGCCAGGGAGGCGCCCTTTTGATGGCCGGCCTTGGAGACTTGTTCTCCAGCGTGGTCGATCCTTTTTTGATGGCCGGCGTTGGAGATTGTTCTCCGGCGTGGTCAAAACTATGCCAAGTCTCTGACTTGTTCTCCGGCGCGGCAAAACTGTTTGAGTGCCGGCATCATTTGAGACATTTTTTATTAATGCATGCACCGCCGTCCTGTTCCTCATTTGTGCTGTTCATCGGCGTCGACCACGGCATGCCCGCAATGTGTTCGACAGTTCGCTGAAAAATTGGGCCGTTTGGGGGGTGGGCCTTTGGGGAGTGCCGTTGTGGGCGGCATCTAAATGTTGCCCGAACACATGTCCGACACCCCCAACTTGGTTGCCGGTACAGGAGCAGAGGATTTGGAAGAATACGATGGTGCTCTGCTACTTCGACATCGCTGGCCGGCCGGGGTGGCGAGGGGAGGTGTCGGCGTGGTGGGAGTTGCTGCTTCGTCGTCGCTGCTGCAGGTATGTGGGGAAGAAAGGAGAGGGATTCGGCTGCCTCTTCTGAGGTGGAGTGCCGCTGGGCCTGGATCTGGCGCAGAGAAAGCTTGGGGCAGGTCCCCGACCGATGCTCCTTCTCCGTCTTGAGTTCTGGCTGCTTCGAGCTAGACGATATTGCGGTTCATCAACGCCGGATGGCAAGAAGCTGGTTCTGTGCCGTGGAGCGACCTTGGAAGCGACGGGCTGGTCTCCGTCGGCGGTTTCGTCCTGAAGTTTTCCAGCTCCGTGGTCGTGAGGTTGAAGAAAGACCTTGGGGTTCTTTGTGTTATTCTGGTTTTTCAGAAGGTCTTTTATGTAAGGTTGTTGCAGCTGCGTCCGACGTATTCGTCCTGTATTCTGCTTGTATCCGTATCTGTATGGTTGTTTGAGTTTGAATACAAGTAGTTTAGTAAAAAAAAAAGGCCGAAGGATCCCTGCCCTCTCCAGCCCTCCACGTCGCCCCCAAACCACGGCCATCCGATCCGCGCGACGGACGGCCGTGATCGAGCCACGTCGCCCCCAAACCCACAACGCACTATTCATCTTGATTTATAACCAATCGCAGCGCGCCACGTCGCCCGTCACCGGCCGGTCACACGCCAGTCAGCCGGTCGCCCACCCGGTCACCCGATTATTTTGCAAAAAAAACCCTCCTTTTTTCCAAAATTCACATGGATTTGACGGCTTCCACTGCGGGAGGGCCTTTCTGCAATTTGTCTAAAAGCCTGGGGCTTATTTCCAAAAAGACCGCCGAGCTCCCCTCCCGCTCGCGCGACGCCGCGGTCGCCGCGCCATGCCGCCGCTCCGGCCCTCCCCGTCCAAATCGAAGGGTACGGGGAGGTGCGCCGCGCCGCCCTCCACCTCCTCGCCAAGCGCGCCGTGCCGGGAGCCCACCGCTGCTCCGCAATCGGCGCCGCCGTCCGCGCGGAGCTCCGCCGTTTCCGCGCGCCGCCCTGGCCGCTCCGGCGACCATCCAGGGGCGGCGCCGCTACCTCCTGGCTCCCCGCGACGAGGCGCTCCCGACGCGACCAGCCGCACGTCCTGGGACGCGCCGGGGCGCCGCCAGCAACGTCGGCTCCGCCGCGGCCGGCACGGCCAGATCCGCTCCCCTGTGACGTCAGGCCCACCTGTCAGTTTTTTTTTTTGCAAAAAAAATCCCAAATTATTCATATAATTTTGCAAGAACATCTAAGTAGTGTCAAACAATTTTCTGCGAAAAAAATATCCCGAATAATTCATATAATTTAGGAAAAAAATGTAAAACAATAATTTTAAATCCATGAAAACAATTCAAATGTGTACAGCTCCCCTAATTACCATTCCAATAATTTAAACAATTTCTCAACCTATGCAATTTTTGAATTCCGATAATTTTACGACAACCTAGGCAATTTTTAACTTCTAACAAACTTATGATTAAATAATTCAAATTCCCAAATTTAATCACAAATCAGTTCAGACAAATTTCACCAAATTACAATTTCTTGAACTCATCTGTCTAAAAAAACACAGGTATATGGGGTATTATTTAAGCAAAAGAAAAAGATAATGCCAACGTGAATTTCAAATTGCTCAGTTTTTAAAGTCCATTTGATCATTTCAATTCGAATTCCACGTTTACATGCTTCACAATTTCGAATATTTTTCCTTCAAATTTAGTCCCTCAAAAAACCTAAATAAATTTCAAATCCACGGGTGCGGCAATGCAATTTTGGGAAAAGTCTACATAATGCTTTTGGGGAAAAGTCTACATAATGCAAGCCATTTTTTAAAAAAAGTTCAAATTATATCCATAATTTTTCTGCCACGGCAGAAAAATCAGAAAAAAAATCTGCCACGATAGAAGGAGGTGTTACGAGTGAGGAAGCAACCGCGGCAGAAGAATCCGAAGAAAATTCTGCCACGACAGGCAGCGACGTGGGTATATGAGGTTCAGTATGGTAAACTACGTAATGTAAACCAATAATTTAAAAATGTTCACACTTTTTGTTCATTTAAAAAAGAAAAAAAAAACTATCCATACGAATTTTAAACAATTTTAAATAATACAAACCAAAAAAAATTAGATGAACAAACAAGTTCTAAAAATTCAAACAACGTAACAATCAAAATAATCTTTTCTCCCCCTTTCTATTTTCTTTTCCTTATTTCCAAAACTTTTGTAACTTTAAAAACTCATTTCAAATTCAAATCAAACCAAATTTAACATTCACGCAACAACCAAAATAACCATTAAATACACTTTCCAACCTTTCCAAAATGATTACAAAACTTGAAAATTTCAAATTACACGCAAACTTTCTAAAATTCAAATTACCCTACATTTATACAGGGAAGAAGCAATCATATTTCAACATCCAAACCCAAATTACAAATTTGAAAAAAAAGTCTAATCCACGGGCGCGGCGAAGCCCGCGCATAGACCCCTAGTGCATATCTATGCCCGGCAGCGAAAATGGTAGGAAAAAATGTGGCAAGATCCGTCAAGATGCCGGCGCAACGGAGCTATACTATGGACGAAATCTGGTCGGAAAGGAAGTGCAGGCGACGGCGGGTGGAAGGGAGATCGAATCGGTAGCGTGGAGCTGCGAGAAGAAGGAGCGCGCTTCCGGGTCGAGCGGTGGTTCGGTGTGATTTATGATGAAAACCGGACAGGCGCGCGTCCGGGCGCCCCAGACCCACCCCACCTATGGGCTGCCTTCTGGGTTTGCCGGATAGGCCGGAGTTTGGACTTGGTTTGGGGAGTAGTTTGGTGCTGATTTTCAGCTCAAACTCTGTCCGAACTGTCTCGCCGATGTACTCAGTTGGCGTACATTCTCTCCGAACTGTCTCGCCGATGTACTCAGTTGGCGTACATTCTCTCCTCCTACCTCCGCGACCCTTGCCGTTGCCGGTCAAATTAAGGAAAAACGGCGGCGAGCGTATCATCGGCCGTTCACACCTCACCGAGCCGGGTTTCTTCGGGCGTCTCCGCCGAGTTTATTTTGCACGCGTGGCGGGGTCCCTGATCGATCGCCTGCGTGCTTCATCAATTCCATCCATCATAAAGGCGCATCATCACTCGCCCCAGGTCCGGATGTGTTGAAAATATACAGTATTTTACTCACAATTGTAGCTATCCGAAAAGGCAGGCTAGCTCGCGATCGAAATGCGTCGTTGAAGACTCTTTTGGTGTCGTCTGCTAATCGGTCGGTTTAATTAATTAACTAGCAAATGTCGCGCGGCGACACGCCGCGCCCGTTGTGATACGAAATTGTGAAATCCGCTGGAATTTGGTTTTTTTATTTCAGCAAAAAATACAAAAATTATTTGGAAAACTAATCCAAAAAATCTGCAACAAAACGGAGATCTCTTAGTTTATGTGAAAAGTTTTAAATTTTTCTTAATTTTAAGAATCTCTTAGTTTCACTTTTGTACACAGTGGATATTTGGTGCAATCTTTATGTGTAAAATTTGGAAAATTCTTGAATATGAAATCTTCTTAGAAGTAGAGGAGACGACGACGGAATTCCTTGTGTGCTTTGATTTGTCAGGGGAGGAGCTCGGCGTCGGCGGCGTCTCCGTCCGAGCGGAGGAGGAAAGAGGACGGCAAAGCGACGGCGCTTCTACAGTGCCCGGGCGACTTGGCCACCTCGAGTTTCAAAATTTTGAAATCCGTCATAATTTGTCATTTTTCGCAGACAAAAATACAACGAATCTGAATATTGGAGAGAAATATGTTTATGTCCGTCGAAACAAAAAGGTTAAAACATGAAAGTTGTTCGGAAGGTTGATATTCATCTTCTCGTGAAAGAAAAATTCAAACGGATGTCCGAGCGCGACGAATTTGACAAAATTCGTCAGATGTTTTTGCGAGTTTGGATACGAAATTAAAAAGTTAGATTCGACCAAACTCGAAACCGATCGCGGGAATGGAACCTGCTCGTCAGCGCTCATATATTTAATGTACATATTATCGCGAAAAAAGGAAAAAAAATGCGCGCACTGTAGAGAGTGCGTGCACTGTAGCGCTGCTACAGTGCCTTGACGTGGACACCTTCCCAGGCCTCAGCCTTTAGTATTGAAGCCTAAGTTTCATGTCGAAAATATCACCTTTTTACCAGCTAATCAGGTACTACTATGACTTATCTCACTGTAGTACTGTACACATATAGTTTCAGTTGAATCCTCGAAGAAAAGACACGTAAAAATCTCGAGATATGCAGCCTAGAGCCTTTGCCCACACCACTGATGCAGTGATGTCGTGATGTCTCCCTCATCTTACTCCCATGCAATTGGCCTTCCATCGTGTCCTCCAAAGCTGTCACCGATGGGATGTTACCTAAAATGTCATTCAGATTTAGGTAGGGTATTATATTTCTTTCTCCATGGTCTACCCATCACGGCGACACAACAGGAGTCCAAAATTCGACGCATGATGGAATTTCCACGATCAGAGAGAGATGCATGTCAAGGGTTAGGTGCTGTGGAAGGTAAAACGGCGACTGATGTTGGTTACCCTAACTCAAAGACTTGAGGTTGAGAATCTGCTGCAGTCTCCGGATAGAAAGCGAATGTGGTCTATGGTAGTTGAAGGGCACCTGTTTAGTGACCAGCACCATCTCGGTTTTCTATTTTACATTTTGTGCAATCATCATGCATAGGTAAGTGGGCATGCGTAGTGGGAGAGTACGTAGTATGCAACTTGCTGTTGGAAAAGAATTGTTGCAACTCTGAACTGCTGTGAATCTTTTAGTGTGTCAGTCTTTGAGATTCTTCTAAACAAATGGCAGTCTCACACCTACTGTCGGACATGCTACAGGATCAAATGTTTCAACAGAAACGTGATCCGTCTTGCTTTTGAAAAAAAATATATTTAGAGATAGAGCGTGTGCAGTGTGTACGATTTGTTTTCTGAATGCATGCAGCTTTCTATTTCTGAATGTGAGCCATGGCGGTCAAATGACAGTTATGAAGATTGACATATTGCATCGAAATAATGAGCAAGGATAATGGCGAATAAGAAAGATGACGTGGCACCGGCCATGTGTGTGTATACTCTGCAGTCTATGTGCATGCAATAGCGGAAGGCAGGCAGTTGGATGGTCAAAGCACTCTCTTGCTAAATTGGGTATCCCAATTAGTCTACACACGATACCGCGATCTATCACGAAAACGTCTGCAAATTTGAAGTATCAAATCTGACCTTTGAGGTGACAATCTCTTCTTGGAGCCGCCAAGCATTTCTTGTTGGACACATGGATATATACTATTTCTGCAGTCAATTTGGTTGGATGGATAACGAAGAAAGTTGAAATGCAATCCAGCCTCCACTAGCATCATATCCTAGCTAAAGGCAGAACGTAGATTATCAGTTGTGGATTAGTTGGAAACTAAAAGCAGCTCAAGCACTTGCTTAACTGCTTGACTTCCCAGTAAAAGTTTACCCTTTTCTTAGCCGCAAACACTCTCTACGATCGATGCATGCAACAGCAGAAATAAGCAAATATTAAAAAGACCATTTCCTCAATTCTTAATTAGTAAATGTACACATGTTAGAAAATAATACTGAGGAACTATTTGGCACCTCCGTTTTTCTCAGTATTTGGGTGATACTATGGTTTCTGAAAATACTACAGTTTCTAATATTTTGAGGCGTTTGGTACCCTCTAAATCTCAAATGCTACCGTTTTACAAACTATAGAATGACTATTTAGAAAAGAGGTCAGCCCTCTTTTCTCACGATCCAAGAAACAAAATTGCACTTTATACAAACAATGGTATTTACTATTTAGTGCCCACAGATACAAATGATATAGTGTTGCAATCCTGTAGTTTTGTTAAAACTTTTCTACCAAACGTAGCCTTAATTATCTAGTTCAATCAATTACGAGAGAAACAACAATTACATATCTATTTTGGTCTCCCTTGTTTGTTTTGTTCTACTATTCTTCTTCTTAATGACCGTGGTGGTGCCATAAAATAATTTTCTCAAGATAAATATCGACAACATTTATATGCATAAACATATGACAATGTTCATGACCATCTTTCATGAAAATAAATGTTAAGTGCCACGTGTCCAATTGCAACAACCTTGCAATTTATATATGTATGTTGTGCGAACACCTAAAACTAGCAGGTAACCGCCTTAACAACTAATTCACGCATATTCTTCTTCCGGTGTTTTGATGCGTCCACTGCAAATGACATATATAGAAAGGACGGCCTAGTGCTCGTTGGAAATTACGCACATTTCCCCCATTAACTGATCTAATGCACGTGCTTTGGTGGATGTTGAAAACTTCAGCCAAAAACTTAGGAAATATCATAACACCAAGTTTATTGGAAAAGAAATAGCAACATGCACAGTACCAAGTCATTTTTAAGCAGGCTAAAATATAAAGAATTTTGAATTGGCTTTAACACAAGATTGTATCATTATCAATATCTAGATTTTTTCGATTGTTTTTGAAATTCCAAAATGTAAATTTGAACTGTTCATAAAAAGAGTTACATGAATTCAACCTTCGACCCGCCTCACTCGACAAGAACCATATGAGGATAAATGCATTACCATTTGTAAATGGTGATCAACATATTTCTGTAAAACAAATTATTTGGTGTATGTATCATTGTCGCAATCTTGCAATTTACATATGTATGCGTTGAGAACACATACGACTAGTACTTAACGGCTAATTAGCGCATATTTTCTTCCACCTTTCAATGCGTCGGCTGCAAATGGAATAGTATCTAGAAAGGACAGCATAGCTAGCACACATGTCCGCACATTATTCGATCTAATCCATGGCGGATATTGAAAACTTGATGCCATCGCTTGATTTACATCATATCATCTCCGTACATTGGGACTTCTCTCTTATCTCTATGGATTAAATAAGCAATATCATCTCCGTACCATGGGACTTTTCTCTCTTCTCTGAATCAAAGAAGCAATATATTATGTATCAATTATGCGCATCGATCGATTAACAGTTTGTTATGAGGTAGCAATGCAGTACCGTCATGTTCCCCTCGTTAAATTACAGATAAAAATGGCTGGCGAGTTAGACAGCCAGTCTGATTAATCGTGAGGTGCGAGCACTATTAATTCACCTATCAGAGCTCCCAAAACAGTGCGGACTATTCCGACCTTGAAAATAAATTTGGTTCGAAGCAAGGCCCTTTATTTGCCCACCATTGAAGTTGATTTGGACGAAGCAGAGAGAAAAAGGAAAAGAAGGGTTCATTGTATCCAGCCATCCCTGTCCAGTCTAACCTACTTCTTCGCGTGTCCGATGCGGCTTTGTTTGGGGCCATGACCATTAGTCCAGGGAACGATCCACGGCATGTCCGATGCGGCTAGCCGTGTCGCCGTGACAAGGGTCGCCGGCCATAAGGAATGACACACGTCCAGTCGTGGGGGATACCACGGGATCCTCGACATCGTACTCGGACACCCGACTGGGCACGAAAGGCCACCGCCGAGATCGCAGGGAGGCACACGTCGGCAGGCCCGTCGCGGCCAGCCGGACCCGCCGCCGTGGCCATGGAAGATTTAACCCGACCACACGCTAGTGCAGTCTAGTGTAGGCGCGCTTGTGTCGTGCGTTGTGACAAGGTATAGAGAGAGGGGGTCGCGGTTAGGTGAGCAGTGGGGACGCACAGACAGAGCGCGCTGTGGCATTCGGCTTCGGTGTCACCCTGTCGGCGTCGCGCGCGTCGGTGTCAGGGAAGACGATCCCTACCAGCCTCTGAGTTTGCACTATATATACGCCCGGTCCTGGATGTGTCCCGGCTGTAGATTGCACACGTCCGGTACAAGAGAGCGAGGGCGCTTGTATCTGTCAACGGCAACAACTTAAAACAGCCATAGCCCAGAGACCATCGGCAGTCAACAAGTACTTGAGCTATAGCAGAGGTCGATCGATGGGGAAAGGCCGGGCACCGTGCTGCGCCAAGGTGGGGCTAAACAGGGGCTCCTGGACGCCGGAGGAGGACATGCGCCTCATCGCCTACATTCACAAGTACGGCCACGCGAATTGGCGCGCCCTGCCCAAGCAAGCGGGTACGTAATGTCCTGGTGGCTGCCGACATCTTCTCTGTTTCTTGTAAGAGAATTCGGCTGATGCATGTGAATATGTTCTTGACAGGTTTGCTCCGGTGCGGGAAGAGCTGCCGGCTCCGGTGGATAAACTACCTCCGGCCAGACCTCAAGCGTGGCAACTTCACCCCCGAGGAGGAGGAGAAACTTATCAAGCTGCACAACATGATGGGCAACAAGTACGCTAATCGCAAACACCCTGAATCAATCTCGATCATCTGCCGTGATTTTTAATGTACTAATAATCGCATTCCCAATCTTGTGCAGGTGGTCCAAGATCGCGGCATGTCTGCCGGGCAGGACGGATAATGAGATCAAGAACGTGTGGAACACCCACCTGAAGAAGCGGGTGGCGGCCAGTACCGGCGAGAACAAGAAGACGGACGGCGGGGCCAATGGCAGGAAGAAGAAGACCACCTGCTGCGACGCGCCGGTGCCGTCAGCGTCCCCGTCCTCGTCCACGACCACGGTGACGATCAACTGCTCTAGCGCCGATTCCGGGGATCCGAGCAAGGACACGAGCAAGGAGGAAACGGAGCTAGAAAAGATCGAGATCCCCATGCTGGACCTGGACTTCGACTTCGACATGCTCCTGGACGCCGAGCCCGAGACGTGCTACCCAGCCGTCTCGGCGCCGACTTCGCCCTGTTCGTCGGCGTCCCCGCCTTGCGTGTTGGACGGCAACGAGATGCTTGATCTTCCGGAGCTCGACATCGTGCCGGAACTATGGAGCATCATCGACGGCGAAGGCGCGTGCACGGAAGCAGCCGCCCAGGCCCCCTGGAGCAGTTGCAACGGGACAGAGGTCACGAACGACGAGGGAAAGGAGTGGTGGTTGGAGGACCTGGAGCGGGAGCTGGGCCTGTGGGGGCCCATCGCGGACTGTCAAATTGCATGACAAAAGAAACAATGTCAGCTTTGATTATAGGAAGACCTAATATAAAACTCGCTGCCTAGCCATGTACAATTCCCTCGAAAATAAATCTTAGTTTCAAAACAAGTCTGAAAAGTAGCTAGGCTGCGAAAACAAGTTTGAAGCGACTCTCTTAATGAGACTAAAAAAATTTAAACTCAAGTCACTTTTCAGTTTTTCCCAATCTTCCCGATGTAGGTCGTCGCATGAAAGTGCACGGTTGCCCGCATGTGTGGTTTTGTTAATTAATGACACTTCTTATGGACTAATGTTTACATTGAGATATTCTTATAGATCTTGTCCACTGGAGTTCATGTGTTGGACTATTGAAGATGGCATGATGACCAATTCTCTATTTAAGGGTTTATATGAAGAATGGTCATGTGTAGATGATGAAGTGCAAAGGAGACATGAAGACGGAGCTTAGCGAGGCTTTCCCATAATGGAGTATGGGGGAGCATTTGGAGAAGTCTTCATCAAGCATGTGCTAGCAAGCACAATCAAGAAAGGTGTTCCAACTTGAGAGAGTCAAGATCGTCATCATCGAGCTCAAGTGGAATGCGCAAAGCAAATGTATGATCTTGATAGGTTTTCTATTTTACCGGTCTCATGTTGTTAGTGGGAGACCGGGTTTTAGGATAGACGGCGTACTATCAAGAGGGGCTCTCAAGTGAGTAACTTGATCGCATCTTTGTGGAGAGCTCAAACCTTTGCATATTTAGCATATCCTCTTTCTTGGTTCTTATTTGGTTTTTCTCCTTGTTGGGTTTTGGTGCTTGTCGTGATCTTCATGACAAGCTCAAGTTCTTCGAAAACAGATTTCATTTGGAAAACTTGTTGCGTTTTCGTGTTGGAAATATTACCGGTCCACCTTCGAGTTAGGATCCACACCTTCCCATGTGTGGTATCCCCTCTATATTTGTGATAACACTCGTCGTTACCTTTCCAACGCAATTGGATTCACCTGTTTTGGAGTTCATACGAGAAAGTTATTGCATTTCAGGTTTTGCAGTTTCACTGCTTTCAGGCCGGAGTCTCCGGTCTTCTGGACCGGAGTCTCCGGTCCTTGGTTTTCCTCGAGAGTGTTTTTCTTGTTCAGCCCCTGGTGGGGGCCGGAGTTTCCGGCCCAAGGGGCCGGAGTTTCCGGTCCCAGGGGCCGGAGTTTCTGCCTGTGATTTTCTCGTCTGGAAATGGTTCACCCCCTGGTGGGGGCCGGAGTTTCCGCCCCGGACCAGAGTTTCCGGTCACTAGGGCCGGAAACTCCGGTGTGATATCTGGCTGTAACGGCTCTTTTCTAGGAGGGGTATAAATACCCCTCCACCTACCTCCAGCCAGCTAGCTCTTCCAAGCAACCTTTGCTTTCTCTCTCTTCCATTGTTGCAAGCTCATTTCCTTGATATCTCCCAATCCCTCCAACCATACTCTTTGATCTTTGGAGGATTGAAGGAGAAGACCTAGATCTACATTTCCACCAATCAATATCTCCTCTAAGTGAGGGGAACCTAGTGGATCTAGTTCTTGGAGTTCTTAAGTGGTTCTCCTCTTTGTTCTTCCTCTCTTATTCCCCCATAAGCATTTGTTGCTTTGTTGGAATTTGAGAGTGGAGGACTTGAGCACTTGTGCTCTTGCCTTTTGCATTTGGTGCATCGGTGTGCTCTCCACGAGGATTCATGGAAGTTGAAATCTTGTGAACTTGTTACTCTTGGGTCTTCGGGCCCTAGACGCCTTTGTGGTGGTTGGACCCTTGTGTGGTCACTTGAAGCCGTTCGGGAGCCCCCAAGCCCTTTGTGGGTTGTGCCTCGGATTGTTGTTGAAAGCCGTTCGGGAGCCCCCAATCCCTTTGTGGGTTGTGCCTCGGATTGTTGTTGAAAGCCGTTCGGGAGCCCCGAGACCCGGCCCGGTAGAATGACAGCCGCCGCACGCCTATAGACCCGAAAATCTATACACGCGCAAGGCTAGAGAAGCAGGATAAACCAGCACAATGGATCTCAAGAAGCTCTTTTAATCATCTTTACAGGATTATTGTATTTACAAGAATAGGTTCTCTAGTCGTTTCCCACCACTAGTCCAGCCTACTCCTCGGATACGACGGCTTCCGCTGCGAACTCTGATAACATAAAAAAACAGAGGAAGCAAGGGTGAGTACAAATAAATCGTACTCAGCAAACAATTCATACACTTTCATATACTTTGTAAAATATACTAGGTTTTCGAAATACAGTAAATCATCATTGTGTGGTTAAGTAGTTAGTCATATTAAAAAGCATGGTGCCACACATGAAAGTGAGTTTCCCTACCCGGGAATCACAGGGGTGAATATTCACGCTTTTACACTCTTAAGAGGGGTACTCCGACATCGACAGCCTCGCCCAGAACCACACAAGATCCCAGAATGAGCAGAGCTCTTTTACCCGCTCAGACACCGGACACCTTGACCTACTTGTGTACGGTCGCTCCTACGGATCCATCACCGACACTTTCCATTCAAGGGCCGCCCCTCACGGAGAACTCAGACAGTCCCATACCTGTACTGTGACCGGTACAATACGATCACCTTCGTAACATCAAGTTTTCTTTCTAAAAACGTTAAGTTCATTTCCATGTCAACTATACGTGCTAAGTCCGGCTCGTACCGGTGGCTCCTACGGATCCATCACCGCAACGACACCAGCGCAGTAGCCCCGTATATCAACACATAGCTCGTACCACTCAGGGTATCACGCATATTCAATCAAAGCATATTCTACAAAATATACGAGAGATATAGAAATAGCTTGCCTCGGTTAAGCTACGCCGTAGCTAGCAAATAGCACTCTGACGAATCCTCCAAATATTTAGCTACGCTCAACATATGATCTCGTACTCCAGCCCCAAGGCCGGAAAAATACTAGCCGGACTATCTACTCGCCGGCGGCGGCGCCTGCTCAAGATCTCAGTAGCTCTGTATTCCGACAGCGTTTCCCTTTTCTGTATTTTCCATCTGCTGCTCTCCCATCGCCGGCGTCTCCAGCTCACTAATCTCTCTTTACTTTCTCACTAGCTGTCTCTCTACTCTTGCCGGAACGGCCTCTGTATTTTCTTTCTCTGGTCTACTGGTTAAGGCCTATGCCAATGTAAAGTTCTTAGCGCGGTTTCATAGGCATTTTGCTTATGTGTCATACTAGTTAATGAAGAGAGAGGGTAATGTTGTAGCTTAACTAAGATACAATCTTTGCACGTGGCCATAGGCAAAAAATGATTCTAACCCAATGATATGCATGCATGAGCCCCAAAACATTAATGTAGATACAACACATAGCAAACAATACATTGTACTAGTTGTATCTTAAATATTTAATACTCTTATAATATCATGCTAAGAGACGATGCATTGGCACGGGCCTAAGAGCTGAACTGATGCTCAGTAATGAAGTGAGCTGGCTATTTATAGGTGAGCATCGTCGGTTGCAACCAAAATATCCAAGCCGGCCGAGACCCTTCGAGGCAGCTGAGCTGAGAAAAAATCTAGACGCTGCCCCAAATATCTTCATGCACGTGTCATCACGTACGTGGTGCTTTGCTCAAAGCTGATCCTTTAGTAGCAAGCCACGTATTATGAAATAGCCAAACAGCTCACGTTGCTTGTTTTAGCCATGCATGCATGCACGTTTCCATGCACCAGCACAAGCATAAACGAAGCATGCAGCTCAATGCTTCAAGTCCAAAGCGTATAGCCAAAATTTAATTACAAAGCAAACTAGCCAAAATAAAACTAATTAGCAGCCAAAGCTTATTTTACTTAAAAATAAAAATTTACCAAAAATACGGGTTATCACAGGGAGCGTCGTGGTCGATGTCGCGGCGCGGATGCTTGGACTGGAGAGGAACCTGATGAGAGCTCAGGCGAGGTGGTAGCCCTTGTGCCGATGTCGAGGGAGCCGAGAGCGTTGGGGTCGCCGTGGTCGGGGTAGCCGCGCGAGGGGTCGCCGTGGTCGATGTCGTGGCCGGTGTCGAGGAAGCCGCACATGAAGCCGCATGCGCATAGTGCGCGAGGAGGATGACGGAGACGTGACAAGGCAGTCGTCAAAGATGGGGCCGACGTCATAGCCGATGCAGTCCGAGCCGTCGAGGACGAGGTGCGGCCATAGTTTTGCCAGAACTAGGCGCACGTCGGGGACGAAGGCATACTCCGGTTTTGCCAGAACTGAGTACGCAAAGAAGAACTCGTCGGTGACGCGGTCGAGGCGGTCGTAGAGGGGTCGATGCCGTAGAAGACGTTGTCGAAGCCGATGAAGACGAGGCGCCGATCCGAGTTTGCCAGACTCGGAAACGCGTCGGGGACGAAGGCACTCCCGGTGTTGCCAGTACCAGACGTGCGAGGGGCAGGGACCATCATAAACTTGTCGCCATGTCAGAGAAAGACTAGCAAAGTAGGACTCCACGACGGTTGCGACGCGCAGAGCGGCGAGGGAGAGATGCCGATGCTGTCCGCGATTGTCGGAGTAGAGTAGAAGGTGGTGTAGTCGGGGACAAGGCGATGACGCTGGCGACGAAGTTGTAGTGGACGTAGATGTAGAAGGCGGCGGAACCAGCGGTGACCTGGGGTGGTCATGCGGGACGCCTAGATCGATGATGGGGTAGTCCGCGGGACCTGCGACAACGAGAAGTCGCCCTGCAGGTTACCTTGTGAAGCGCGGCGGCGGTGCTCGAGGGAGGTGAGGAAGAACCCGGCAGCGTGACGAAGACCGTGTGCAGACGGCGGCGATCCGCGCCGTGGGAGATGGCGCGGTGGAAGCCGAGGCCGTCGATGCGCGGGGATGGCGAAGAAGACTGCGTGCAGCGACGCTACGACCCGAGGGGGCGGCATAGCTACAAGGCGCGAGTCGGTGCAGCGGCTGGAGGCCACCGGCGATGTACACGCTTGGGAGGCGCGTTGGCCGCTGGTAGGCGCTGACCAAGGCGGCGGCGCTGCGGCCCGTAGGGGCGACGCAGCGGCAGCCCGTAGCTCGATCGGTGGTTGGCGCGTGCTCGGGGACGTGCTTGGCGTAGACGGGCGCGAGATCGGTTGATCAGACCGACGGTGCGCCGTATGCGCCATGGCGGGGACGACGCGTAGATTGGAGTTGATGTCGGCGTTGTCGGTGAAGTCCCGGGCGATGACGACGAAGACGATCCGAGGGGGACGGCCGCAGTACCCTCCCGAGGAAGGCGCAGCAGCCGGCCGCGGTGCGCGGCAGCCTGCCGTGAGGCCGCGACGGCCTACCGAGGCAGGCACGGCGGCACAGGTGGCAGGCGCACGGGCGCGGTATAGATAGTCGAAGCCGATGGTCGGAGTGGAGGCGCGTTGATGACGACGGCGGTGGGCGACTCAATCCGATCTAAGATCGGTAAACCAAAAAAGAAAACCGATCAGGAGATCGGAAAAAAAGACTTACAGGGCAGCCGATCACGGATCGGCGGACGAACCCTGCGTACGGATTGCGCGGCCCCCGGCGAAGATCATGGAGATCGACCTCCCCGGGGGCGGCGCACGGTCGCGGCGCGGAAGTGTGTGCGGCGGCTAGGTCAAGGATCTTACCGCTCTGATACCATGTAGAATTGTGAGATTGGCAGAATATGTTGGATGTATTATTGAGCCTCATGGGCGAGTATATAAAGGGTACAGACTTGGAGGGCAAGAAGCCTCTCCTAGAGATAAAGTAGGAAACAGATTACAAATCCTAAACTACCAAATATGTGTACACCGAATATATCTCTAAGACTCTGCGCCGCCCCTAAAGTTGCCGAAGAAGGAGGAGGAGAACGACGAGGCGTAGTACCAACGACATCTCGCCATCACCACGAAGCTATCGATCGACACGGTACATCTGACCCCACTCGAGTACGCAAAGGCGTTGTAGGCGGCTGAGTTTGGGATCATGATGATCCCTAATGACGATAACGGTCTGGGTGGAGGCATAGGAGGTCAGAACGAGGATGAGGCGACATAGGAGATTGGTCATATGATTATTTTACTAGGATCACTGTTGTGGGCAACCCGGAACCGATCCCAATAGGCCGGCAACGTGTGCCGACTGCCGACACGTCCAAAATCGACCGTCCTACACAATTACCGGACCGTCTATTAGAATCACCATTGGATATGCTCTAACTCGGCCCACTCTTCGGCGCAAATGCGCAATGAAAACCAAAACGTGTCGCTTCAAAAGTTGAGACTTCCTTGCCTCAAAAAGGCAAAAAGGTTTGAGGCTTCTGTTTCCACCCATCGATCTCCCTCTACAGCAACAACAGAAGAATACCCATCTATCTATGTGGCGAAGTCTTCTTGAACGAAAATCAGCCATCCTATTCGCTTCTAAAGTCTTCCTGAAAACAGCTTTAAGTTATTTAGACAATGTCACAGAAGGAAACAAATAAGGTGTCCATCAGTGTGCCCCTTGGCCTGGTGATTGGCACCCTGTCTCAGGCCTAAAACCGTGACACCAAGCTTGCACCAGCAGCATGTCATTTCACGCACGCACGCATCCAACCCCCACGGCCCCACCCCTAACAAACTCCATCCTCGGATCAATCTAAGGGAGAGGCAAGGACAAAAAATCTTAGCAAATTCCATGACAATGAAAGACACCTTACAAGTTACAACTAGTTTATTTGTGAACCGAAAGTCCAAGGCTCGCCTTACCCAGTCTCAACCGAAACCCACTGGCCCCATTTGTCAAGCCAGTTGCTATACGGTTCACCGATCATCATTTGCTGAGCGCATCAGTTTGCGCTGCCTAGGTTGAATTTTCCAAGAGCCTATCACCTAATCATAGGTAGCTCCTCCTTGGCACTACAATATTACGGTGTTTGTTGAATATTAATTAGCGTGGTGTCTTGCCTGGGATGAAACCTCGCGACTGTTAGTGACCAGGGAGCTTTCTGAATCACAACTAGCTGTCTTGATGGAGAGTGCGGTCTGAAAGTTTCTACTGGATCATCCTTGGCTGCTACTGTCGGTTGGGCATCGGCACGAACTAGCTATAGCTAGGCGTTGCGTGATCGAGCAAACTACAGAACTCGAAGATACTGCCTTTTTATCAACCGAAATATAATTTGATGTGATGATCGATTTGTTCTTCACCTGTCAATTTGACAGCATCTACCCTACCTAAATAACTTGATAGAATGATCATAACATCTGATTTACTACCAGCAGTACGCTGAAACAATCACCGTTCAGACCTCAGCGATCAGCGCGGTAGTCAGCGAGAATCTTGCGCCACAATGCATGGGCAAAACTGATGACCCAGGCTGAGGGCGATCACACCGGCCGGCTGGTACAATACGATCACGCGAAGAGATGGTTGTACTGGTCGCCGAGGTAGATAGCTAGTGAGACCTGGTGACAGCCTCATCGGGAATCTCCATGACACCTCGTCAGCCGTCAGCATCGCCGCCGGGAAGCCCATGCCGAGTAATTACTGATCCTGCAATCTTGCTCTGAATTTCGGACGCCTGCATATTTCCAAGCATTTCTGGCTCGTCGATGGATGAATGCTTCAAAGGGTTTGTGAGGATATATAAACTACAGTAGGTAAGTAAACCACTTTGCGTCAGTGCCGGACGTACGACGTGGTGTCAGAAAATCAGTGGCTGCCAAACGATTGGCTAAATAGATACTGGGTCCTGGGAAAGACTATTATTTATTCAACAGAAAAATGAGCTATCGATCTCATGAAGCAGTTGATGCATTTAGTTTGTAGGTACGGTTTTATTTACTCCACAACATAGTAACATACTCCTCTTAAAAACTTTCTGATATAGAAAATGAGAGAGTGTTGGTACAAACATTGTCCTTTTCTCAACCTAGACTGGCAGTTTCTATATTTTATATGAACAACGACAATGAAGTACTATATTCAAACTGCCTGAAATGCATTGTTCTTAAGTTATGTGCGATGAAGAAAAGTCTACAATATAAGAAGCAGAACCCCCGGTCCTCTCCTCCTTTCCCCATCTACAGTGTCTGGAGGCGATTTTTGGGCGTCTCCCCGTGCGACCAGCTCGCCGCCGGCGATCCGCTCGATTTCTTGCCCTCCGCGGCCGCTCCGGCGGCGGGAGGACGGGAAATCGACGGATCCCAGCGTGTAAATAGTCTAGGTGTGCGTGGGGTGCCTGCCGGCGGCGCTGTGGAGGTGGTGGCGTGGCTAGAGAGGCTTTTGGTGGCGGCGGTCCTCTCCTCTGTCCGCGGTGCTCCGGTGGAGGCCCTGGGCAGATCTGCTGTCTTTGGCGCGTCCGCTGCTTCTCGGAGCCGCGGCGTGCTTCCCCTCGAGCCGGTGGCCGTGATGGCGGTGCTGGCTCGTGTTCTTGGGGTCCGGCAGCCTCCACTTCGGTGGATGGTGGTGCTTTTGCTTAACTTCTCTGGGAGTTTGCAGGCGGATTGCTCTTCCTCGTCGGTGGTCGCGGTGGGTGCTGTGGAAGACGGGTGGATCTGGCGGCGGCTCGAAGCCGATGCTCTTTCAGCGTGCAGATTCTGGCGCCTGCGTCAGATGGCTCTTGCGGCGTCTTAACAAGGTTGTTCGAGCCGGCGGCTTCGGTGCGAGGTGAGCTCGCTTCCTTCTTCCCCGGCGGCGTGCTGCTGGTGCTCGAAGGTGCGGTGCTGCTCGGTGGTTCCGTGTTCGCCGTCTGTGGGTTCGATCTTGCCTGTTCGTGCGTGTTTGTTCGTTTTCTTTTTGATCTTGTACACGAACTCCCTGTCAAAAAAAAAAGTCCACAACATGAATGTTGTTGACCAAATGTACAAAGTAAACTATGCGACTTATCGTTGGTGCCAACTCCGACTAGTTAAATGTGGCGCCCATGCTTAGAAAATTCAGCTTCCGGCCACATCGGTATTGAATCACCATATACTTCCTATGAGCTTCCGTTGCTGGAGTACGTAACAAACGTCTCGTTCAGACGGAAACGGTCGCTTCAAATTCAATAGATTTCATTGTACTGGCTTCTCACCAGAGAATTGAAGATAGTTTGGTGGTGGAAATGTGAGCCTCAATAGCACTAAACAACTTTTAACCCCGGACGTGCCACACGATTCGCATGTCAAGTCGTCATTTGTTGCACTGGCACATGCTAACCATTCATCAGAAATGCCTTTACTGATTACTTATACTGAAAATGATAAATGGTTTGTGCCAACATTCTCGGCAAGGCATTTTGCCTCCCGAGGCCATAGTTTCTTGAATAAAACATATCTATTATATACTAAAAGCAAAATGAGTAAGTTTTTCGAGACACCACATTAAGCCACACCATTTAAATTAATTTCTATTGTTAGATCTGAAATTGATGGCTAAGATCAAACAAAAACACCGATCGTTTGGAATCCACGGAGAGTTGATCGCGAACATGTGCAGCCAGGTTCAAACAGAAAGCATCGGCCACGCACCATTGGAGGGGGCGATGGAGACCTTGGCCAGCAGCCCAGCTAGCTAGCAGCAGCCCCATACATACACCATACCATGACGGCCGGGGCAGCCCCATACATACACCATGACGGCCGGCCGGGCGGCGGGAACTTACCGCAAGCAGTTAAACCCACACAGCTGCAAGCGTCTCTCCTGAATCAATCCGAATTTCGTGTGAACATAGCTCTCCTAATGCAAACTCAATCTGATATAATTACAAAAATCCTAACTACATGTGGACATGTCAGGGGACATGCTAGGCTATAAGTTATGAACGGGATCTATACAAATACATGGTTGTGTATATGCACAATAAGAGAATCAAAAGAAAATCATATTACCAATTACTCTAACAGGGTCCAAACTAGAGGGAAAAAAACTGTGTAACCAAATCTGGCAAGCTCCATGACTATCCATTCTCAATCTCATCAAAAAAAACCTGAGACAATTTTCACAATAATGCAAGAATGATAAGATATGTAAAAATTAATATATTTATTGTAAAAGGCGATTTTCATGGTATTTGTGGTGCCATCATACTTGGTTTAATTAAAAGGACATATCACTCGACTAGAAAAATAGAATTTAGCTGAAAAATTCACTACTTAGAGCTCATTAACATCACAGTTTTAGTGGCCAAGCAACCGTGTTATTTTTAATAATATAATATGAATATTTTCTAAAACATTAAAATTATGACACACTAAAGAATACACCCGCACAATCAAGTTTGGCGATGAAATTTTGTATGGCTTAGAAGGCAAGCAAAATACAAAATTTAAGTATAACCATGATAAAAAAAAATTAATAGGTGATGATGATAGTGGTCGAGTGGTTGTTCACCAAAGGAAAAATGGTCGATAGATTGTATAACATAAGATTTTCAAAAAAAATAGATAGAGACAATGGTTCAACAAAAAAGTGGCGAGGGAAAATCATGTCAAGTAATTAATAAGATGTTTTAGTTGATAAACAAATATAACTTAGTGTGGAAATAACATTGGCCCAACAGAAAAAATATCACGGCTACCAGAGAGTAAGAGGGAGAATACTTCCGTAGCATTACATAATATATACCGACAAATGTAGTGGTTTGGATCGATGGTCAAGCAAAATAGAGAATCACAACACGATGAAGCAGCAAAACATGACATTTTGCAAATAAAGAACTCCTTCATTAAAATATAATCAATGATAAGTTGGGTATACAAGGAGGTCTCTAGGTTCAACTAAGAGTACTGACTCAAATATTCTGTTTTTTGTTCTTATTATTTTGTTTTTCAAAAATTTATTTGACGGAAGATAGTAGCAAACTATATGCGATAAGATAGACATTGATGGGCCTATTGTGGAAGTGATTTTTTTAATGAAATTATACAATTTATTAAATATGGTAGACAAAGTAAATTTCTAATAAATCTAGCCACACAAATGTGCATGACACTACGCTAATCCACAATCACTCGAATTGGTTAGATAGTTGAATCTGTAATTAAAGGTGAGATTTTAATAGAAATGGAGAATAATTAAGCTTAATAAAACCTACATACATGATGCGAGATACGGACTTCCATTTCCATTAAACGCGGGAAAACAACTAGGTGGATGCATATGTCCATAGGACCACACAAGAATAGGTGCAATCCCAACCGACAATACAGAACTACATGTATGTTTTATCAACGGTACGCATCTGATGTACTACCATTGCAAGTTTTGATAGTAGTTGTTATTATTTTGTGTTTTTACTCACGCGAATCACAAAATTGAAGTAAAGTTTAGTATGAAGATGCCCCTGAGGATTATTAATCACAGATCAGGAAGAGTTTTGTGGTGCAATGGGATAAGAAAATAATGTTTATGAGAGGACATAGATTAATTTGGTGACTGACTGAAATATTTAAGTTTTGTGCTACCAAAGTCACTTTTTCTAAAGTCAATACGTTACATGAAACTATATATGTCTTTCCAAGTCGGTGTCGTCATTGTTACACGAGTAACATGACAAAACCAATACTTGATACTGCGGGAGTAGAACACCTAGATCGGAGAGCGGCGGATAGTAGGAACAAACTAAAAATATCAAAATAGCACCGGTGAAGTCTTAAGATAGACAACATTCTAAATTATGTGACATGATATTTTTGTAAATTTAAAATATCTACTCGCTCCAAATTAGAATGATTCAAAATATTTCCCTCTCATGTGCTAATTTACGTAACATAATATTTACTAAGCTATAAAACCCATGATTTATATTTCCATGTTTTCGGTATTTCTTAAAATATTGCACAAATAGATTCGACGAGAAAAAGACCATGCCCTCGCATTTGCGAGGGCCACCTTGCTAGTTTGAAAAATAGTAAAACATTTTTTAATAATCTGGAAACAAGTGGTGATAAACATATACATGTTTTCTAAATACGTGTTAAGTTTCGTAACAAAATGACATGGGTGATACTCATGCAAACATAACAAAATCAATATCTAAACATATTTGTAGACTTACCGATCGATCTTGATAGGTCAACTCGATTACAGATCCTGTAATCTTGCTCTGAATTCTGAACGCTTGCTTATTTCTAGGCATTACTGGCTCGTCGATGGATGAATGCTTCAAAGTGTTTGCGAGGAAATATAAACTAGGTAAGTAAACCAATTTGCGTTAGTGGCCGACGTGGCGTCAGATTACAATTAAAAAAAACTGTGACAGACACGATTGGTTAAGTAGATAATGGGAAAGACTACTATTTCTTCAAAAGAAAAAAGAGCTATCGATCTCATGAAGAAGTTGCTCCATTTAGTTTGTACGTTACTTACTCTGCAACATAGTAACATACTCCTTTTGAGTACCACCTAGAAAATTTCTGATATAGAAAATGAGGAAGTGCTTGTACGGCGTCCGTTTACAGTTTTTCTATTAACACCGGACATGTTTGTAGTAGTATTCAACTGCTGAAATGCATTGTTCTTTAGTTATGTGCAATGAAGAAACTCCACAACATGCATGTTGACCAACAAATGCATAGGAAACTAGAGTACGACTTATCATTGGTGCCAACTCCGACTAGTGAAAGGTGGCGCCCATGATTAGAAAACTGGAGTTAGTTTGTGCAGAAAAATCAGCTTCATTATTGCGTAACCATACTTGCTTTGTGCGGAGTGGTGACCTATGAGCTTTCGTTGCTTCCATACGTAGACATTCAAACGTCTCGTTCAGACGGAAACGGTCAATTTCATGGCGCACTACATACTTGGCTAAATTTAGAGACTTGCCAGAGAACTGCAGATGCAGTTTGGTGGTGGAAATGTGACCTTCAGTTGCATTAAACAACTTTTAACCCCGGCGTGCTGCACAAGTGGCAAGCCAGGTCGTCATATGGTGAATTAGCACATGCTACTTGTTCCATAACTAAGCATCTAAGCCCGGCCATGTAGAGAGAGTTGATAAGGGAATCTTGGGGGGTCCTATGCATCAACGGCCTGCGCACATGATTGGTTCATAGTTCATACAAAAATTGTCCTTTTCTCAAGCTATGGTGTCTGTTTCCAGTTTTTTTATGAACACCGACAATTTTTTAGTTCTTTAATTACCTAAAATACTTCGATGTTAAGTTTTGTGCAATAAAGAAAAATCCACAACACATGCACATCGACTACAAGCACAAAGTACATGGAGCTTATGGGGAGTGATCTCTGAGCTATAAGCTTATGCAGAGACCTAGCTAGTTGTGCATAAATTTTAGCATCACCTTATGGGGAGGGACCTACAGTCTCTCGTCTCCTTCAGATGGAAACGGCGGTCCGTCCAAATTATATAGGTTTCATAGTACATACTTGGCCGCCATGAATTTTGAGACTTGACAAGAAAATTGTATATGCAATTTTGGGGGATAATTTGACTTTTATAGCATTGATGATTTTTAAGCTCAGACGTGCGAGCTAGTAATACATGATTCATAAATCAGATCGTCATATATTTGCATTGGCATATGCAACCATTTTCCAAAACTAATAGCATTACCAGGACATGACGGATTATAAGATGTCCCACCCGCGTTCCCCGCTGTAGCCCCATGTATACTTGTATGCACATAAATTGATATACTTTGGTTTCTAAGGTGTTGTGTATTGTGTATCCAACAATACATTTATACATAATATATTCATCATAGAAAAGAAATTTATTACCGTTATATATATCATTTATGCGTGACATAAATTAAGTATGCTTATATGTAACATTATAAAATTCAGACTAATCTTTTGAATTCAACTTCTTAATAGGGAACCCGATCCCCTCCCCGAACTAGATTTGGACAGGAACAGGAAAAAATCATTGCAAATGTTAAATGGGGATCTAGATGAAGAGTATACATGCTTACATCCCTAACTGTACCTATCTCTCTCTCTCTCTCCTAGTCGTCGGGTAGACATAAGTGATAACTAACATATCACAAATGGTTTGCCCTCACATGGAAGGCACAAGCATATGCAACCAAGATTCGCCAAGCTAGGCTTTATTTCTATAGCTAGAGGTATTCCACATTGATGTAATGAAAGAAGGACCAGAATAAAGTAGACCGTGGATTCGACGACCGCCGCTAGATCGATGATTGTCAAATATACCTTTTTTTGCGGGTATTGTCAAAACATACCTTGTTATAGCTATACATGAATACATCAACCAATCTTGTTTAGTTGAATCAAATACCGCTACCCACCCAGCGTTGTGATCTATACTTTTTCGTCATCGACATAGAGAAGTCTTTATTGAACGACCTATGATTCCTCTACAAAGCCATGTGTAGGTACACTGAGTCTTCTCCCTATACTTGACAGTGATTAGGTAGAGGGGAACCCCACTGGCCATTAGGGATGGCACCCGCAGGGTATGGGTAAGGGTCGAACCTCCCCATACCCTTACCCGTCGAGGATGAGCTTACCCGTCACCCTTACCCATACCCGTGAAAGGGTATAATTTTTCCCATACCCGTTACTCGGCAGGGTAAATGGGTACCCGCGGGTAAAATACCCACGTTTAAACACGTCAAATTGAGCAAAAAAATTCATTAAAATAACACATAACTCGTTCGGAAAAGATTTATTCATTGCTTTGCATTATCGGGAGTCGAGACGTAATCACGTGCATGAGATAGATTATAATAATATTACATATAGCTATTTTTTCGTTATGGTGAGTCAATCACCGCGTGGCCCGCTGTAACAGCCCGAATTTGAGAACCTAAAAACCCCGAATAAAAATTTCCACTTTTTGTTTTCCATTGCATCATGACATCCATATTAAATTGCTAAGCAAATAAAACACTTGGTTTGGGCATCATTTAAAAACAAAATGATGAACTTGCTCTAACAAATCCAAAATTAATGGAAGTGTTCAACTTGCAAAACAAAGTACCTTGACATCTCATATTTGTCCAGGAAGTTCCAAAGGTTCAAAGTAATATTTTGCCCTTGAGTCAAAATTGCTAAAGTATTTTTATTTGGAAATTCTCAAAATTGTCTATAGCAACTCCTTATTTTATTCCCCAAGCAAATGGACTCCAATTGCTTTGAAACTTTTATGGGTGTTGGCCCAAGGTACCAGGAGGCTACCCAAAAATTGGCGAAAACAATGAAGCCAGTACTAAAAAGGACTTATCCGTGATGATTTTAAAACCTCCAGGGGGTTCCCCGCAAAACTGCTCTTCCTCTCTCTCCTCTCACCTCTCACTCGCGCTACACTGGCGCCATGGCCGTGTCGGTCGCGCACGCGCGCATCGCCCCGGGCCCCCCTTCCTCTCTGCCTCCTCCTGCAAGAAGAGGAGCACCACAAGTCGCGCTGCTCCACACCTGCTCACTCACCTGCTCCCTCTCCCCATTTCTTCTCCCCCCGAGACCGAAGCCGTCGTCTCCGCCGAGCTCGCCGCCGTCGTTCTAGCCCGCCCCGTACAAATCGACGACCGCAGAGAGCGTCGCCGTGTCGTCCTCGCCCTCCATGCCGAAGGAATCGAGCCGGGGTTCCGCGAATCTCCGCCGCCGTCCACTTCTTCGCCGCGGCCACCGAAGCTCCGCCGGGCGATTCCGCCGTTCTCCGTCCACCCCCGTCTCCGCCAAGCATATCCCCGAGTTCAGGGTGAGACCGCGACCCTCCCTGTGCCCTCCTTGCGTTCCGTTGACATCCGTAGCTCGAGTTCATTTTTACCTCGCCATAGCTCTGCGTCTTGCTCCTCGTCGGATATTCCGAGTTCGTTCCTGCACCGGACATTCCGTTTTTATCCAGTACGTGAGCCACATTTTATTTTTTTCCTCCAATCGGATAATCCGATCTCAATTCTAATCGGATATTCCGACTACTACCAGTACCTCAAAACCTAAATTTTTTCCTCCCAATCGGTTTTTCCGAGTCAAAACAAATCGGATAATCCGATTTAATTCAGTATAAAAAAATAATGTTCCTAATTCAATTTTCTCTTCAAATCTGGACAACTAGTTTTAAATTGCTGTTTACATAAAGTATCAAAAGACAGAATGTGTAAAAGAGGAAATTAAAATGATAACGTTATCGGTGCATCGGAGAATTGTGTTCGTTATACCCAAATGTCCGGACAGCTTGTGAACTAACTTCTGAAATATTCATCATGTATATTGAATCACCAATGCTCTGCATCTCTCTCATGCTCATGCCATATCATCAGCAAGTTAACCTTAGGGCTTCCACTCCCTTAATCGACAAGTAACAATGATCCATGACCTAATTTCACGGGATATCCGGGATGTGCCCCTCTAAGCACCCGAACTCCGTTTAATCTGAATAGTTGCATCATCCCCCTCCCGGGGATTTAAAAGGTCATGTCATCATATGTTCGCGCATTGCATTTGTTAATCATATGTGTGGTGATTGATTGTTCTCTCCCGATGTTTGTTCCTCTTTAGATCAAGCAGCCGGGGTTACGCCACAATACCCCGAAGAGCCGTACTACCCGCACGTTGATCAAGGCAAGCGTAATCCCCCCTCTGAGCATATCTTATCCTATTTTCCACAAGTATTTTCTCCACTATAATATTGCATGCGGTTCCAAATGTCAATTTGATTCAGATTAGAGTATCCTATAGTTGCATTAAGTTTCCGATGCCAATACCTGTTTTCCCTCCTATTATCCATAGAATGGTTTTGTGGCCTGGGTTACTTACTATGCCATGTTGATGCTTAGCCATGCTTAGTAAATTGCATAACTATACGATGGACGGTTTGTGGTGGAAATAGGTGATGAGATGAATGGTTGATGGTGGAGGAAATTGTGGTGACGGATAATAAAATGCTTAAAGGTGGGGATGAGAGGCCACTGTGGTTGTGGTGCTTTGTCTCGTTCCCGTCGCCTAGGTGCGAGTGCTATACCTCTTGAACCAAGACTGAGCGTGCAACCATGCGTGAGGCCTATGCATTTGCAGGAACCCTCATAGACTAAATAACTCGAGCGGGGCTAGCCAGGGTCCTCTAGTTCGGGCTTCCATTTGCGCATGCGTGAGTTGGTGGCTGAGAATGGTATGAGGATGGTGGTGTTAGGAAAATGAGTGGCCGTGGGGCGGGGTGTTGTGATCCTGGCAGTCCTGCCGCCACTGATGATCCTGGAAAGTCCTTAACGAGGGAGAAGTCGACACCGCTCCCACCCAGCCGGCTTTCCAAGGAAGAGAGCTAATTGTACAGGTAATGGGCCGGACGGTACGCGTGGCGAAGGAGCTGGGGCCCCTTGGGACTCCGGGGACTTCCACTTTGTACACCCCTGCAGGGATAAATCTTTTCGAAAAGTCGTGTCCGCCGTTATGGACGACTTGGGAAGTGAAGGTAAGATCATAGAATAACTCTAACGGAATGATTAAAAACTGGGTACTAGAGGTACCACTCACAAATGCAAGGTGAGCTTCCTCGAGGGTGATTCGAGGAGGTGCCTTTGATGAACAGGTACAATGGTTGATGATGGTTGATCTTTGAGAAAGGTGATGAAAGAAAAGAGTTACTTCTTACCCCTTTTCAAAATATTCTGATTAGTCGATGCCATGGAGTTATGTCTTTTTGAAATAAAATCAGCTTTATGCAAAACAGCCATAAAACCATGAGAGCCAATCATCGAGCATATATTAGCTCTTAATCTTGCGAGTTCGTCGAACTCAACATCGTTTGCTTATTTTTAGGAGAGGACTTCACCGCCCTCGAAGGTGGGTTCTTTGTGGACGTCGACGAGTAGTCTGGGGTTCCCAGGTGGCAGCTTGGGACATCCTGGAACAGCTGGCATGTGATGTTTATCTGTAGGCCTCTTAGGCCATAATTTGGTTCTTGTTGTTTAGAACAACCTAATTTGCTTCCGCTTGTCGTAATGTTGGGTCTGTGACCTCTGGTTGTCTTTTGCTATCTTTCTCTATTATAAGAGTTGAACTATATGATTTGTGTCGTAGAGTCTGTGATGTGCCAGTTGTTCCACAAGTCTTGATCTCTCTATTATGCTTTGATATTGTGTCTGGTGGTGTCGGATAACCGGAGACACAGTATCACTGTATAGCAGTCGGGTCAGGGCGCCACACCCGCCATCCGTTGTGGGTGTAGATGCCTATATAGGTCATGCGACATACCTTACATGTGAATTACGACCGTATCGCCATGAATAGACTCTACTCATGCATCCGTGTATGGAATTCGATACTCACTTGTCAAATATTATATGGGTATAAGGGTATGTGGGTATGGGTTATACGATCCCATACCCGTGTCTCTCTACCCGATGGGTATGATATTTTCCCATTTACATACCCATGGGTAATATTTTATCCTATATCCTTACCCTAATAGGGTTTTTACCCGCATGGTAAAAGAGTAGTGGGTACCCATTGCCATCCCTACTAGCCATGACCTAATCCACATGAATGCTTATTTGCTTTTAACACGACGAGACTAAACGAAAGCATTGGTGCCCACTGCCCAGTGCCAACTCCTATTATTGTGGGTCCGATCAGGAAACTGGCCTGGGATCGATCCAGTGACGCTGAGACCACTACAGGAATGGCCAGCTATGCCGACGGCCTTTTGCCGTCGACACGGGCCTTTTTACCGTCGGCATAGGCTATGCCGACGATGGCCGTCGGCATAGGTCCGTCGGCATAGGTGCCTGTAGGCACAGCCTAGAAACCCGTCGGCATAGGCTATGCCGACGGCAAAGCCGTCGGCACAGAGCAGTCGGCATATGTTATAAAAATTATTTTTTGAATTATTTTTTGAATTTTTTTAATTTATTTTTTTCAAAATTATTTTTTAAGTTCTAATTTATGTTTTTTAAATTTCGAAACTTCCAACTTAGCCACACACAATTTCTAATTACATATTAGACACTTAATCATAGGTCAAAGTTCTTCAAACTTCTCGTTCGGTCACCCATCCTGAAACTGCTCTAGCCCAAGCACGCTTAACTTCTCAGTTCCTTTCAAATTAGCTACCAAATGAGATGTTAGAACTTACTGCCATTAGTATGTTACCAACCTTCTTAACCCATCTGTCATATGTTACACTTTTTATTGTTTAAATTTTGAAAATTTATTTGAATGAAAAATAATAATTATGTAATAATATTTTTCGAATAAATAACAATAAAATGTATTTTACTTTATTTTCTCTTCTTTACATTAATATGAAATAATTCATATCTTTAAATCCGTAAATCGAAATTTTACAAATAAAATGTCTAAGTCGATTAGAAAAATGAGAGGAATTCAAATATGCAATCCATATGAAGATCCATCCAACTCTTGCAAAGGTTCCCTTCGTTTCTCCCGAAGTGGGAGTTTTCAGGTATAAGTCCACCAACTTACTAGAGAGAAAGTGAAGCCGGTGAAGCCGGTCACACACCAGAGTAGGATCTTGGACATGTACAACACCCAAAATACTTGTATACATATGGTATGGAACCAACTAGGTTTTGGTGGGTTTTCGACGCTCTGAAGCACCGCTTCGGCAAAACCCTAGACCCGGTGGAAACAAATTCAAAATTTGTGTGTACCCCTTTAACAGAGTCAAAAATTGAAATCCTTTGGTATGGAATAATTTCATGTGTACTAGTTGCTAGGATAAATGATAAACTTGAGTTTTGACCTTGTTTGCAAAAAAATTCCTTCACAAAAAGGTGTATCATCTATAAACATGTATAGGTTTCATGCTAAATGACCAAGTTATGGTCATTCAAGTGGCATAGTTTGTGATAATGTGTCCATATTTGACACATAGCTGTATAATGGTGTGACAAACAATGTTTCAGAACCGAGTTTTTTCAAAATAGTTTTATAAATATCATTTTCCATTTTTTAAGTGTAAAAAATGACTTTTTTTGTGAAGCAACTAGAAAAAATATGGTGCAAAATGGCACCCATCCAAATTTATCACAAATTGTACCATATTTGATGGATAATTCACAAATATTACAAATTTTCTCGCTTTCTACCTAGTTTTCCCTCTTTAAATGACTTTATGTTGATTTTACGAAAGTAATTCAAATTTGAACTACAAGTGTGTGATAGTTTTCTCTTATTTTTTTGTAAAAAATCATATTAAGGTTCACAAATAGTGATTATATCACATAACTATCCATAGTTCTTGGAAATTTGTCCCCTTTAAATGAATGGTTGTGGTTCCCATATTGACCATTCTTTCAAAAAAATCAAAGAAATTGAACAAATACTCAAAAAGGGAAATACTTTGGCATGGAGTCTTTTTATGCGTACTAGTTGTTAGCAAAAATGATAAACTTGAGTTTTGACCTTGTTTTCAAAAAATTCCTTCACAAAAAGGTGTATCATCTATAAACATGTATAAGTTTCATGCTAAATGACCAAGTTATGGTCATTCAAGTGGCATAGTTTGTGATAATCTGCCCATATTTGACATATAGCTGTATCATGGTATGACAAACAATGTTTCAGAACTGAGTTTTTTTAAAATAGTTTTATAAATATTATTTTCCATTTTTTAAGTGTAAAAGATGACTTTTTTTGTGAAGCAACTACACAAAATATGGTGCAAAATGGCACCCATCCAAATTTATCACAAAGTATACCATATTTGATGGATAACTCACAAATATTACAAATTTTCTCGCTTTCTACCTAGTTTTCCCTCTTTAAATGACTTTATGGTGATTTTCCTAAAGTAATTCAAATTTGAACTACAAGTGTGTGATAGGTTGCTCTGATGGTTTTGTAAAAATCATATTAAGGTTCACAAATAGCGATTATACCACAGATCTGTCCATATTTCTTGGAAATTTGTCCCCTTTAAATGAACGGTTGTGGTTCCCATATTGACCATTCTTTCAGGAAAATCAAAGAAAGTGAATAAATACTCAAAAAAGGAAATCCTTTGGCATGGAGTCCTTTTATGTGTACTAGTTGTTAGCAAAAGTGATAAACTTGACTTTTGACCTTGTTTGCAAAAAATTCCTTCACAAAAAGGTGTATCATCTATAAACATGTATAGGTTTCATGCTAAATGATCAAGTTATGACCATCATCGTGCCATACTTTGTGATAATGTGTCCATATTTTACACATAGGTGTGTCTTGGTATGGCAAACATTGCTACCAAAAACAATTTGTTAAAATATCATTATAAATATCATTATCTATTTTTTAAGTGCCAAAATGACTTTTTTTATTAAGCAAATATCAAAAATTTGTTGCAAAAAGTCATATACATTATGATATGGATATAATGTTTGGATTCCTCTCATTTTTTTAATCAATTTAGACATTTTATTTGTTAAATTTCGATTTATAGATTTAAAGATATGAACTATTTCATATTAAACGAGAAACAGGAAAAAAAACATAGTTGTGTCGTCAGCATAGCCTTCTGAACCTGTGCCTACGGCTTTGCCGTCGGCATAGGCCCTGTGCCGACGGCTAAACCTGTGCCGACGGCCGCGTCGACGGGCATTCCTCGTCACAGCCTATGCCGACGGCCCCGACAAAAAGCCGTCGGCACAGGGTTCGGCCGTCGGCATAGCTGGCCATTCCTGTAGTGGACGCCGGTCCGGCCGTGCGTCAACTTTGGCATGGATCTCTCCAGACACATGGATGATCTGTATGGTGCAACGCTCACAGTAGACTTGCATGTACTGATGTACCCCGACGAATGAATGGATGAATCTAACCCGTAGCTGGCTAGACGGGAGCCAACGGGCGTCGTCGACGATGCCGCCTGCCTGCGAGACCTTGCCGAAGCGTTGATCCATGTCGCGTGCGGCACCTCGAGACGACGGATGTCGGACGTACATACGTCGCACACATATAACTCCGACGGCGCAACGTCCTCGCTTCCAAACTAGAGGTCGTCTGAGGACGGGCCAGTGGCCCAATGGTCTGGGTGCGCAGTGGAAAACCCAGAGATCCGAATTCGATCCCCATCAGGGATAGTTTTCGGAAATTCTCACGAGGGTGGATTTCTATTATATCAATAAAATCCTGGGTGCTAGTGCCCAGAGATTTCATTTTTTTATTTTTTTTTAAGTAGAGGTCGTCTCCACATAACCGCCCGGAGCATAGTGCCCGGCCGGCAGAGGGGTGGCACACGTGTCGGCTGTGGCGCGGCACCGAGGCAATCCGTAGTACATTCTCGTTCTCTCCTCCTACCTCGGCGAACCTTGCCGCCTCTTGCCGGTCAAAGGAATGATGATGTGGATCCCATCAAAGCGAGAGACGGTGAAAAACAGCGGCGAGGGTATCGGCCGTTCACACCTCACAGAGCCGGTTTTTACAACGTTTCTTCGGCCGTCTCCGCCAAGTATTGCCTGCGTGCTAGTCCCATCAATTCGGCCGGCATATATTATCAAAAAGGCGCATCATCACTCGCCCCTAGTCCGCATGTGTTAAAAAGGCGTAGTTGATGTCGTCTGCTAATTGATGGGTTTAGCAATCAATCTGCACGGCAGGTTAAAAAGGCGTTTCTGTTGCGACTAATCCACTATGCAGTCAGTGTGAACGTGTGTTCGCTTGTCCTAGACTGGACAGTGGACAGTCGTCACCTACCTGCACTCACTTCGACGACGATCTCTGTACGTAGATTCCTGTTTCCTTTTCATCCCGTTCCATGTTTTTCTATAGAGAAGAAAAAAGAGTTACGGGAGCAGCGTTGTCCTAATGTACGGCGGTTTGATAGTTTGGTACCGTGCCTTGCCTTGGTCATATAGTACGTACTAGTATATGGAACAGCAAAGCAAACGTGTTTATTGTGCTAATAATGTGTAGTCTTTATCTTTCTTTCTTTGGTACGTCTACAGCATGATAAACTGTTCATCACGTACACCCGTCAACACCACCCATGAAAAGGAAAACATATAATGCTGTTTCTGAATCAAGCAAAAATAACGCCTTGTTGATCTTAAAGTGAAATCAATGTTTTGGGGTGTGCTTATTTGCAAAACAAAAGTGTGTTTTTGCTCTTCTTTCTTTCTTTTTCTGGTTGTACGTGCAAAAGAAAATTAATATTCTATTCAGGTTTTTCCACACATGCATCTCAAATATGATTAAAAAGAGCAATTTTCTTGCAAAACATAATTATCTGAATTTAAGTTTAGTCTTTCTATTCTAAACTGACAAACATGACAAACCGCAAAACATGACCGTTATGGTATCTCGACCATCTCAAAGTGCTTGGCACATACAATGATAATGATTCGACACAATCTCGCAGCCTAATAATTACAAAGGGAAGTTAAAAATTAAGAGCATCGTTCGAAGAATTTGTTACGTAGGATAATAATATAAACAAGGACAATTACCGAAAAATCCCTAGCTTCGGTAATGGGAAAGGAAGAGAAACGAGTGGTCGTAAATAGTTTGAATGAGCTTTCTTGAATAGATTCTTTACCTACAATGTTTTTAATTTAAATTTTCTACATTTCTTCATTTCCCATCTATATTGTCCCCATTTGTTTTATTATGCAGAATAATTCTATGATTTCCGTTTCTTGTTTCTCAGTTTTAAACACTTGTGTTTCATTTTCAAGAAATATGGAGCCTGTTTATGTCAAGGTTCATGCAATAGCCAACGCAAACAAAACTTTGAAATGACGGAAACATGCTGGACTATTTATTTAAACATGTCCCTTTTATGTCTAGGCCGCGTGGAAGTACAATAAGATCCTAAACGTGGGATTAATGAAATGCTGCAACTATCTTAGATTTAATAGTGCGTTGGATGGATCTAAAACGATAGATCATGTACAATGGCCAAAACAGCCCCCGCGCCCCCAAAGATTCCACGAATGCTACAAAGAGACATCCCATTAAATGTTCACACAAAATATGTTAGTATTTTTTTTTCTAAACCAACTAGTTTCACCTTAGTAAAGATGAACCGTAGTGAAAAAGGAGAAACATAAATGTTGCAATCAGGTCATTTGAAAAAATAAATAGAAAAGGACAATCGATCTATATGATTAACACAAACGATTAAGTCAGTAGTTTTCTCAAGGAACAACCTGAAATAGCTAATGGAGTACTTCAGTAATATCATAAGGTTAGAATCGAACTGACAAAGTATCATAGTAAAAAACTATGTTCTTGTAGAATATATCACTTTTGTACGAGCTAATGGAGAACTATTACTTATGTCATTGTACACATATAATTTTCAGTTGAATCGTCAAAGAAAAGGCACGTGGAAATCCGGAGATAGGGTAGCTAGCCTAGCTTTACCCACACAGCAGATTCTCAACGTGTGCCCCAGCGCCCGCGGCGATCAAGTCTTTGAGTTAGGGTAACCAACATCCTAGGATGTTAGCTAAAATGTCATTCGGATCTAGGTAAGGGTATCACAAAGGGCAGGTATACACAGGGCGAGTCCTTTCTCCTTATATTTCTTTCTCCATGGTCTACCAGTGGAGACGCGCAGGGCGACATAATTGAAGTTCAAAATTCGACGCATGATGACGGAATTTCCACGATCAGAGAGAGATGCATGTCAAGGGTTAGGTGCTGGGGAAGGTAAAACGGCGACGGATGTTGGTTACCCTAACTCAAAGACTTGATCGCCGCGGGCGCTGGGGCACACGTTGAGAATCTGCTGCAGTCTCCGGATAGAAAGCGACTGTGGTTGTTGAAGGGCACCTGTTTAGTCATCACCAACACCATTTCGGTTTGTATTTTACAGGATGCATGGAACTACGGGCCAAGCTAGTGGTAGAGTAGTGCCCAACTTGCAGCTGGAAAACATATGTTTGCAGCTCTCAGCTGCACTGAATCTTATTGATGTGTTTTTTGTATTGCATTTGAAGTGCGTCAGACATGGAGAGATCCTGCTAAAGAAATGCCCGTCTCACACCATTGGATGCTGAGCCCTTTGCTCTCCTATATTTTCTAATGTTTTTTTTTTGAAACGAGGCAAAAACTTTGCCTTTTATATTGATATAGCAGAAGCAAACATGACACGGCCGAGGCCAAAAAGAAAAAAAGTCATACAAGACAGGCGTGCAAAACGAAAAGGTTCTCATCCTACACTATCTAATCACTCAGAAAGATATATCATCATCTCTTCAAAACGGAACTACGCGGCGTGATCTGAGGATCGGGAAGCAGATCAGGCGGAGACGTCTAGCGCGGTCGGTGGCGGGAAGTCGCTTCCCTGGGCCAGCAAGGACAATCAAAGCTTCATCCGCTGCCGTCATGGACGGCAGGTTTAGTCTGAGGAGGGTCCTCAACCTGTTGATTGCCGAATAGGAGAACGGAGCCTTATTGCAGGTGTTCGTGAATTCTTTCGTAGCCTCCACCAGGGGCATATCTCCAAAGTCGAGCCCCATTTTCTTGTGGGGGACACGCTGCGCTTTGCCGACCGCTGTGAGGTGTAGCTTCGCCGCGAGCCTCCTGCTGCTGCGACGTTCGGGGTCGGGCAGGGCCGCAAGAGCAGGAGGCATTGGCGCTATTTTTCTAATGTTCGTATTTCAGTTTAGCAGGTCTCCTGTTGTCGGGCATGCTACAGGATCATAGCTTTCAACCGAAACGTGTGATCCGCTTTGATCTTGGGGGGAAAAAGCTTACAATGTAGAGACAAAGAGTTTGCAGTGCGCACGATTAGTTTTCTGAATGTAGATCAAAATGAGGCGTCAGATCATAATGTGTTGCCTTCTTGTTCCCGTTAGATGTGTGTGTAGACGTGTAGTCTGTAGTCTATGAGCATGGAAGATTGGAAGGCAGACAGTTGGATGGTCAAAGCACAGTCTTGCTAAATTGGGTATATCCCAATTAGTCTACACACGAAATTCCGAGCTATCACGAAAACGTCGGCAAATTTGAGGTGACAATCTCTTCTTCGAGCTGCCAAGCGTTGTTTGTTGGACACATGGCTACTATTTCTCCAGTCAAATTTGGTTGGATGGATAATGAAGAAAGTTGAAATGCAATCCAGCCTCCACTAGCATCATACGAGCGAAAGGCAACGATACATCATACATAACGGGTAATGGCGTTGATCAGCTCAAGCACGTAAATAAATTCCAGTTGATTTGGTGCTCCACTTTCCAGTGAACATCTATTGGTTTTATAATGCAGCAGAAACAAATAAGCATCCGGGCAAAATGCACTTTGATTGCCAGTTGGAAACTTGAAACCAGCTACATATATGGGCGACTGTGTAGATCAGCTCAAGTACTTGAGTAAAATAGCAGCTGCTTGACTTCCTAGTAAAATTTAACTAGTTTCTTAGCTGCAAACACTCTCTACGATGCAGAGGCTGAGATTAATAAAATTCCCTTTTCTAAAAAAATGATGCATGCAACAGTAGAAAAGTTCAGTAGAAACACGCCATGCGGTAAAAATAAGGAGGATTAAAAAGACCAATTCCTCAATTCTTAACAATTAAATGTACACTCGTTAGAAAATAACACTTAGGTTCTGTTTGGTAGCCCTGTTTTTTCTCAGTATTTTGGCGATAGGTACGTTTTCTGAAAACAATATTCTTTCAAAATATTTCGAGGCGTTCGGTACCGTCTAATACTACAGTTTTATCTAATAGTATGGTATTTTTTAGAGTATTTACAAAAGAGGTTAGACGACCCTCTGTTTTCACAAACCGAAAAACAAAACCGCACTTTAAACAAACTATGGTATTTAGTGCTCACGCATACAAATACTGTAGTGTTGCAATCCTGTTAAGTTTTTTCTTGTTCCAAACATAGCCTTAATTAGCTAGACCTATCAAATTTTTTCTCCCTTGTTTGTTTCGTTCTACTATGCTTCTTGATGACCATGGTTGAGCCATAAAAATATTTTTTAAAGAAATATATCGACAACGTATATATGGATAAAAATATGATAATGCTGGTCACATCTTTCAGGAAATAAATGTTGAGTACTATGTGTCCAATTGCAAAACCTTTGCAATTTCTATTTCTATGCTTTGAGAACACATGAAACTAGTAGGTAAACACCTTAACGACTAAGTGGAACATATTCTTCTCTGTCTTTTAATGCGTCCATTGCAAATGGCATGTCTAGAAAGGACACCATAGTGTTCGGTGGAAATTCCGCACATTTTCCCTACTTGATCGATCTAATCCAGCTAAAATCATATCACAAAAACATATGTGGGTAAGTTTCAACACAATATATAAGGCCTCTATTAACCACATTATAAATGTTTGCTTCTATTTTCCTTGCATATCTGGTTCGAGCTTTTACCGAAGGATCTTGATATGCTCGCATCAAAAGATATGTGTGTAATTGCTGCCCTAGCCTGAAAGATGAGAGAATGTGCCATTCATACTTAATTAGGAGAGTGATTTTGTATACGTGTTTTTTTTTTGAAGATTTATGAAACTTACACAAGTGTTTTTTTCCAAGATCTTGAATGTGTGTACATTGAAGGCTATATTTGTCTATATATTTTGCACGGATCTCAAAAAAGATTGGCACTAGTGGTCCAAACTAAAGTTCTCATTCCTTGTTTCAATGGTTTGTTCCGCTATATGTTCTACTCCGGCCATCTGATTCTTTTTTCTGCATATTAGGTTTGTTTTAAGTTAAATATTTTAAAGTTTGACTAAGTTTATATAGGAAAAAATACCAACATATGCAATACTGTACCAAGTCATTCTTTTATGCAGTCTAAAATATATGGAAATTTGAATTCGATTTTGACCCACTTTTTTTTTACCCTAAAAACGGTGAGGCAGATTTTGACCCACTTGTAGATCGTATCATTATCTACATCTAGATTTTTTTTTAATTTTGTGAAGCTTCATAAAGAAATTTTGATCAGTTAAAATTGAGTTAAATGGAGCTAAAACGCCTTACCCGATATTACTCCTGCTAGTTGCTCAAGAACCATATGAGGAAAATCTGTAGCAAATACTTACTCCGCATCCTGGTGAGTTAGACATGCAGTTAACATGTGCAAAGGTCGATCAACATCTTTCTAGAAATAAAACTCCGCATCCAATTGCCACAATCTTGCAACTTCCATATGTATGCTTTGAGAACACATAAGACTTTTTAACGCATATATTCTTCTTCCATCTTTTAATGCGTCCGCTGCAAATGGAATAGTATCTAGAGAGGACAGCATACCTCCGCACATTTCCGCCCATTGATTCATCTAATCCACGAACCGTGGTGGACATTGAAAACTTCAGTAATCGCTTGATTTACATCATATATCATCTCCGTACTACCATGGGACTTTTCTCGCTGTGTCTCTCTCCCTCTCTGAATCAAATAAGCAACATGATCTGTACTCAATTATGCACACCGATTAACTGTTTGTTATGAGGTTGCAATCCACTACCCGTCCTGTTCCCCTAGTTAAATTAAAGAGAAATGGCTGGTGAGTTAGACATGCAGTCTGATTAATCGTAGGGTGGGAGCACTATTGATTCACCTATCAGAGCTCCCCAAACAGTGCGGACTATTCCGACCTTACAAAATAGATTTGGTTCGAAGCAAGGCGCTTTATTTGCCCACCATTGAAGTTGATTTGGACGAAGCAAGAAGAAGATTTCTCACTAGCCAGCCATCCCTGTCCCGTTTAACCTACTTCTTCGTGTGTGTGTTTCTTGGGCAATGGCCATTAGTCCAGGGCACGATCCACGGCATGTCCGCTGCAACTAGCGGTGTCGCCGGGACATGGGTCGCCGGCGGCAAGGAAGGACACACGTCCATTCGTGGACCACGCGATCCCGGACACCCGACTGGGCACGAAAGACCACCGCCGAGCCCCACGTCGGCGGCCAGCAGACGGACCCGCCGCCGTGGCCAAGTAAAATTTAACCCGACACACGCAAGTGCAGTCTAGCGGAGGCGCGCTTGTGTCGTGTGTTTTGACGAGGTTTACTCAGATCGCGGTTAGGTGAGCGGTGGGGACGCAGAGACAGAGCGCGCTGTGGCATTCGGCTTCGGTGTCACCCTGTCGGCGTCGCGGGCGTCGGTGTCAGGGGAGACGATCCCGACCAGCCTCTGAGTTTTCACCGCGCCCCGGCGTACACTATATATACGCCCGGTCCTGGATCTTTCCCGGTTGTAGATTGCACACGTCCGGTACAAGAGAGAGAGGGCGCCCGTGTCTGTCAACAACAACAACACAGCCAGAGACCATCATCGACAACGAGCTGTAGCTGTTGATCAGGGTGTGATCGATGGGGAAAGGCCGGGCACCGTGCTGCGCCAAGGTGGGGCTCAACAGGGGCTCCTGGACGCCGGAGGAGGACATGCGCCTCATCGCCTACATTCAGAAGTACGGCCACGCTAACTGGCGAGCCCTGCCCAAGCAAGCAGGTACGCAGTGCCCTGGACGCCGGCGGTCTATGACATGTTCATCTTCTGTTTTTTGTAAGAGAACGCGGCTGATATGAATATGCTTTGAACAGGTTTGCTCAGGTGCGGGAAGAGCTGCCGGCTCCGGTGGATCAACTACCTCCGGCCGGACCTCAAGCGCGGCAACTTCACAGCCGAGGAGGAGGAGAAGCTCATCAAGCTGCACAACATGATGGGCAACAAGTACGACAATCGCAATACCATGCATCAATCTTGATCAGCTGCCGATTTTTTTGTGGCATTCAGTCGACTAACAAATCTCCATTCCGAATCTTGTGCAGGTGGTCCAAGATCGCGGCGTGCCTGCCAGGCAGGACGGACAACGAGATCAAGAACGTCTGGAACACCCACCTAAAGAAGCGGGTGGCGGCCAGCGCCGGCGAGCAGAAGAAGGCCAAGAGCAAGAAGAAAACCACCTGTTGCGACGCGCCGGTACCGTCAGCTTCGCCGTCCTCCTCCACGACCACGGCGACGACCAACTGCTCTAGCGCCGACTCCAGCGAGCAGAGCAACGACACGTGCAAGGAAGAAACAGAGCTCGATAAGATCGAGATCCCCATGCTCGACCTCGGCTTCGACTTCGACATGCTCCTGGATGCCGCGCCCGAGACGTGCTACCCGGCCGTGTCCTCGGCCTGCTCGTCCGCGTCTCCGCCTTGCGTGGTGGACGGCAAGGAGCTGCTCGACCTGCCCGAGCTCGACATCGTGCCGGACCTGTGGAGCATCATCGACGATGCCGGCGCGTGCACGGGAGCAGCCGCGCAGGCCACGTGGAGCAATGGCAGCGGGACAGAGGCGAGCGCCGGCACGACCGACGACGCAAAGGAGTGGTGGTTGGAGGACCTGGAGCGAGAGCTGGGCCTGTGGGGGCCCATCGAGGACTACCAGTACCACCAGCCGGGCCAGTCCGGTGCCGTGGGCCCGCCCCCGGCCAGCGGCTACGACCCAGTGTCGAGCTACTTTGAAGCTGGCGCCGTTGCCGTCCACCACGCAGACATCCAGATGGACTTATGAGATCACTGCTACCGTTCGATCCTTAGTACAGAAACAAGCAACGCGATCGAGCGGCTACGACTGATTCTAGTACAAATACATACGTATAACTATCATTGTACGAGTATGTACACGGAGACTGCAAAAAGGAGGAGATAGTTAGGCTAGGTCTAGGATGCACAGCACGTACACAAGAAAATAATTCTTGGGGAGGGGTGTTGGTTGGGCAGCACCGCAGCAGCCAGAAGCAAACGTGGTACAATATGCACACCACCAAGGAGTCAAGATTTCCGGTAGTAAGTTAACCCGGAATGTAACTTAACTTCAGTTCTCGATTTGAATACTACAACGACTAAGTACACCGATGTGTATGTGCCGTCACTGTGACGCGGGCGCTTTTTCATCGAATTCCTACTACCAGTTTAGCACGTCCAATCGGCTGGATCTTGGCTTTTGGACTACTAGATGACCCGTTGCGCGACTGCGCAACTGCCTAGATGCAAAGACTAAATATTTGACATGAGTGAATCCTTAGGAACTAACAACGTGAGTACTCATCATCGACTGATTCCTTTGATGGTGTAAAGAAAACCCCTTATTGACATAAGTAAATCCTTAGGAAATTATAACGTGACTACTCATCATGATAGACAAAAAGCTTAAAGAAATATCGAGGTAATAAGAATGAGCAAGGAGTAATCACGTACCATCTATAGAGATAACAGAAACAAATTACTTGCCATTGGTTCATGCAGCAATAAAATGGGCCTTAGTCTATTACAGAACACAGTTGCACAGACATTTTACTACGACTTAGTCTAAGGATAAATAGAAAGGATGAGATTTAATGCAGTAGCCATCGGTTCTTGCAGCACTAAATATTGTCTTAGTCTATTACAGAACATGGTTTAGGGAAGTCAGGCTAAGACTTTTCATCATTAGGGTTGGACGATCGGATGGGGCTCATCGGCTTGAGTAAAAACAGGCAGACATTGCCCGCTTCAACCAGCATGAGCATCGAAAAGAGAAACGACCACTACCACCAGGGAAATATCACTGGTGGACTATATTAACAGGCAGAACAAAATAATCCTGCAACACAATGTATCCAGTTAGGTACATGAACCCAGCTAGTTTTTCCATAAGGATCAGTGATCCATTTTAAGATGCGGTGTCATTCATCACCTGAACGTGGAGGCATTCACTTGTACATTCTAAGGTTTGTCTTCCACTTCATATGCCTCCCCTTTATCTTCATCATCCTGGAACAAAGGCATGCGGACTTTGCAATCAACCAGGGCATTCCTCATCCTTCAACAGAAACATAATAGGTGTTAGCAGGACCCTAAAATAGTTCTCTTGTTTTGAAGTCATGGCGGTAACTCATAACGTAATTTGTTAGGAGAACCTTAGAGTAGTTGGTTTGTTGACTGAAGGTGGTGTTGCGAGAGCTGTCGAGGTACATCCAGTCTAAAAATAACAATACGCAAGAAGTTAGAAACCAATGTGGAGATATTAAAATTATAGAGAACACTGCAAGATAGGTATCTTTTCTGAAGATGAACATAAATCAATAGAAGTATGCTTACATCGATGTGATTTGGTCCGGCGTAGGCAGACTCATTAGACAGGTCAGTAACAGCAGCACACATATTTTCTGAACATGAACCATCCAATAAAGGAAGGTTGAGTGGGGAAGCAGCCTTTCCCCGAGAACGCTGTGAATCAATGTTCATCCTGCGTTTTTTTTTCGATTAATGGTAGCATTGGCTGGTACGGGTTCTGCCAACCTCAATACTCCTATTCAAAATAGAGCATGTATTCATTCAAATTACATGAGGAGGCAGCAATGAAAAACAGATCACAACAATAATGTAGACGCGTTGAGAGACATACTCTTCCATTTCTTACGAAGAAGCATCGCATAGTTCGGATGAAAAGCGAAGGGCTTATTTGTCAGAGAAATAAAAGGTATTCCACTTGGTATCTCCTGGTTAAATTTTGCTCAGGATAATATGAAGAGAAGGCATGATATGTTTCAGGACAGAATGCAATTGTCTATGAGTTCATTGGTAGCTCAAATTTAAAGCTTAGCTAACCTTGCTAGCAAAGGCTTGCGTGATTTGGCTAGAATCAGATGGAGTGGAGAGCTGCTCATTGGTGCACTTCTACTTCATCCTACAATCCGGAGGAGTACCAGATGGAGCAACCGCCGGATGCAACTACCACATTGTTTGTTACACACTTTATTCGTTAGTGAAAACTAATTAATTTTATTTGCATTTATTTAATTTATACCATATAGAAACCCATTATTTGAATGGATTACTGTTATCATTTGATACTGAAAGTTATGTACCTGAACAGAATGAATCGTTTTATTTCCATGTCTGAATTGACAGTTTTAGAAAAATGAAAATTTAAAGTTGCACTTACACTATGTAAATAAGCAGCCATGCGTCGACAAAGTTCAGACATTGGCAGCAGATATCAAATTCAAAAAAGAACAGGTAACACATCCACATGCAACCACAATAAAGAAATTTCAGCATAGATCAGAGAAATAAAGTATATAGAATAAGCTGACACAAAAAAAGGGTCCTCATTTACACAAAAAAAACTGCACAACTATCGAAATATTGTTGCCATAGGCTCTCTCATTCCGAGTATAGCTAATTCGACGTCATTTTCAGACCATAATTAGAGCGTATTTTTTAAAATGGGTTGTTTTCGTGTTAAGATATGTCGTATTTGTTTTATACTCCGATAAGACATGATGGGGATAATGATAACGTCGTTGACTCGGTTTTGGTGGTGACCTGCTCCTCGCTCCTCCATTTCCTACCTCCGTTCTATTACCTCTTTCCTCCAAGCCTACTTTCCCTCTTCACGGTCACTTTGCCGTCCTGATTCGACTTCACAATCCAGCCTGTCCCTCGCCTATCACGTCCCTGGCGATGATCTGCGTCATGGTTGTTGGGAGTTTGAAGGTGATTGAGATCCGTTGCACGGAGGACTTGTCTCTGTTCTTCTCGATCCACGAAGAAGCGCTTCTTTCATCCCTTTTTTAGGTTTCAGTCTATTTGGTCGTGTTCTTCGCAGACATTGGCAGTTCTGAAGGTAAATAGCATGACTCATTTTATTTTCACAATAGAGCAATCTAAAATTAACGGTTAATGGCACAACTATAAATACACCTTTGAACAAGTAAAAGATTGGGATTCTTGCACAGACAGAGACATATTATAACCAAATCAAGCATATATTACATCACTCTTGACTTTTAAGATGCTAGGAAAAAGTAACCTGCTTGTTAGCCGATACAACAAACGTCAGAGTCATCTACAATTTAGCTTCCGTTGCTCATGTCGGAGGGTGCAATCCTTGTCTGCGTCACCACTGCAAGCTGCTGTCGCCGCTGCTACACGTAAAGGAGTCAGAAAAGCAGCAGGAGAATCCTTATCTATAGATCAAGAAATGTTTTAATAATTTAAGCATGTTCAAGTGGCACGGTGGCAACATAACCTGCCCCCGCTAAAGGAGCTGGTATAGAGCTCATATTAGCATTCAGAGCAAGACCAGATTACTGAATTGGAATTAAAATCTGACAAATGTAGCTTCAGGGATAGGAATTAATATGTTTGTTTTGCTGAGCATTCTACACCAAATAGTTGCATGAAGATGAGCATATATCTGGTCAGCATCTAGGTAGACATACTGAACCTCACTCGGTAGTTTCATGCAGCAACATATTTTTAACCAGCGGAACTAACATTGAATCAATAACCCGGATATTTGGAATTCTAAAACACAGACTGGGAGCTTGCACTGACGGTAGGTCACTGTATTTTTCATAAGCACAGCGATAGTTAAAGATTTCATAAACTTGCCGATATAATTTAATGTTAATCAAACTTCTCTGCAATCGTTATGTAATTAGAGCCAAATGAGCACAACACACACGGAACAATATATAAATGGACGAACAAATAAAAAATCAGATGTGAATCGTTTCCATATGAACATAGGTTTTAAGATGCTTCGACCAAAGCAATCAAGAATGGAAGGGAGATCTGAATAACAAATTCAGAACTCTGCACTGAAGATAGTTTGACTTGCACGCGCGTTTTGAGAATAAACATCTCAAGGACAACAGGAAGGCGTAGACTGAGGTCAACAGAAACATGGTGAATGCATCTACAGTGAGGACAGTGAGGTTACCATCTCATCTGGTAGGTTATGCGCCAGGTTGCTTTGGGATGTGGATGCATCTGATGAGATTAATCTCATTCATCTCCTTTGATATGTGATCGTTCAATGCAACCGTGCTACCTCTAATCTTCTTCTAGAAACAAAGAGACAGTTTCACCTCCATACTACATCAAAAAATGGGTAATTCACTTAGCATGGGAATCAAGAGCAACAACAAAAGAATAACATAATGACATTGGAGTAAGAGTTACCTCAATTATGAGTCTACTTGCACCATTTTCCACTTTTGGCAAATCTCACCAGCAGTGCATTTGGCAGCTGCATAGTATCTTCCGTCAGGTAGTGTTATTTTCAGCTCAAGGCTAGCAAATACATGCATCGGTTCTGGCCGGTCAGGAATAGCAACAACAATGTGTAAGCAGGTTGTTCAATGAACCTAACAAGGAAGAGTAATGAAAATGTATCAGCAGCGACAAAATCTAAAGTAATGATCCAGACCCCAATCATTCCATTGCCAAATCAACTAAATAATTCTATGAGTACACAAAGCATAGAGAAAACGCTTTGCAATGTGATACCTGGGGCAACCTATCATCTATATTTGGTAAGAAAAATAAAATATAACCCATTTAGGAATTGAATCATGCCACCCACCAAGAGAATTTCTGCTACCCCACATCAATAACCAAAACCTCTGCATGCAAATCAAGATCCATGTCCGTAAAAATGAATCCTAAGACTCATTAGTTGGTTGCTCATTGAGATGTAGCAAAATAACGTCTAATGCAATTGAAATAATTATTTCTGATCAAAATAACGTCTAATGCAAAGAAATTAAGCATTTACAGGACTACTATTGCAAGAACCTCATTTGAGCACCAAATGCCCCTCAAAATTCAGAAATCCCCACCACAAAACCAGCAACTTTCCTATAGATGCATGAGATCACTTTGGGCATGGATAAATTCTCTGCTCGAGATACTCTACGATCTGTTTAAAAGGAGCAAAGTTCATGCCTGTTCATTCATTCATTTGCCTCTTTAAATAATAGTAAGTTAAATCCTGATAATGCAATAAGCTAAGAACCATTTTAATCTGACCCGGAAAGGTATACATGATAGAAAATCAAGCTGAATGTATGTATAAGATCAATATCCTAGAGAGACACTCATAGACAACAGTTTACAAAGTTGCTAATAAAAATGATCTGTATCTAGCTACCGGCTACCATCTATGAGAAAGAAAATGGAAGAAAGGTATAGGCAGCTTCTGAAGCCCTTTCATCAGCAAGGCTGCACAAATGAATAAATCACCAAAGCAACGGAGGGCATTACTTAGTAAGATACAAATCCAAAACTACTTTCAGTGACATAATAAATCACAATAGTACAGTCAATGCATTTAATTACTTCTTGTTGTGCAAACTGTAGTTGCGGACTGCAATTAACAATCTTTTGAAACATGGGTTGTGTATATACATGAGTGATGGTAAACAGAATAACCTAGAACTCCACACAAATGCTAACCAAAATGAAGTCACGTAACAATCCACTTCTTGTAAATGTGAAACAAAGAGAGCAGGAGATTCCAGATTCCAACAAATCTAAATCAACTCTTGAAGCTCCATCCTGTATGTAATAGGTTATGTCACATATATATAACTACTCTATTAATTGCCTAGGAAATTTCACAGAAAATAAAATTAAATCATGCATCCCACCTACTACATGCTGCCAGCTAATCCATATACTACAGTCGATGATTTATTGGTTTGGACCAAGCTGCAAGCACATACATGTTGCACAGCTAACCCACAACCTTAGTGTACAAAGATCCAAAATGATGCACAGATTCATTGTAAATACAGTGAAACAACTCTAAACATTACGTGAAACTTCTGCTCAGATCATGGATAACAACCTATGTTGGCGAAATTCACCAAAAGATACAGAATATACTACATGTAGCAACTGGAAATCCACCAAAATATACTACATTTAGCAACTGGAATTCCACCAAAAGATACAAAAACCTTATACTCAGACTATTGACTTATATCGACCATTTACTCACAGCTATAGCAAACGACAGGAAGTAATTAATCTTTGGACTGAAAAAAGATGCAGGTATCACCAACACAGCATCGCAAAAAAATGAGAAGAATTATGTCAGTTAACTTCAAACTGAACAAGATCATTTGTTCTCCACTATTTCTCATACACAGGTATCACCGGCCTAGCTAATTGATTACCTTGTCACAACCAAGAACCAGGCTTCGTAGCATCTTCATTTTCTCACTGGTCCTCTCCCTCCTCAACTACAGTTTAACAATTACTATTATTAAACTTTATCTTTCTTACAATGATAAAACAAACTATGATTATTTCTGTTTGACCAACTGGTTATGATCAACCAGTACATTTTTACAGAAAATATCAACCAGTACAATCAGATTAGGCTAGAGAAGAAACAAGCAAGCACATACATACCCTCTCTACAACATTGTGGCTGTCCATGGCCTGCAGCTTTTGCCCCCTCCACCTTGCATCCCATCACCACCACTATTATGTTGCTGCTTGTTCTTAACGCGTGCAGAACTGTGTAAAGCAAACCTGAAACAAAAACTCAAAATTATATATGACACCTACTCCAATCTAATCCAACTAAAGGCGTGACCTCGATATGTAACATTAACCACTCACATTATAGAAGCCAAAAGATTCATCCGCTGGGTATCTTCTATCAAATCCTGAAAACATGAATATTGTACTAATAAGTACAGATGCAGGCTGGAAGAAATCAAGAAAATGAACAGAAGAACAGAATGTTTGTTGGAATGAACTATGAATCAAATGCTGGAAGAAATCAAGAAAATGAGCAAAAGAACAGATTGTTGGAATGAACTATGATCAAGTGCCTCCAAAAATTCACAACATGAAGTAAGATAATTAAGAGAGAGACACATATCCAATATCTCTTTAATTAGAGCCATCACTTGTAAGTATATGCAGATGTCACTAATAAGAACAAAGGCAAATTGCAGGAACAGATGCAAAACACCAATCTCCAGAAGAGCTACATACAAAGAGAAGTCAATACGTGTTTTGTGCAAGCCAATCAGAAACTGAAAAGAAAACATCCAATTTAAGCATCCTATAATATTTCTTCACCCTAAGCATCCAAGATGCCATCGTTGTAGCAAGATAGAATGTCTAGGATGAACCAAAAATGCAGCCATGTAGGGAAGGAGATGCCATGGATTTTCACAAACAGTATAGAGTTGAATTTGGCGCGGCGGCACGCCGCTCCCTTGATGAGAATACTTGTTATATCAGTTTTTGTAAAGACGTAGAATCAATATAAACAATGTGGTAGGCTTACAATATCACCAAGTAAGCTAAGTCTCGATTCGTTTGAAACAGAGCTCTAGCTGATCCTTTGCCATCATTGTTTGACCTGTAAGCAGATGAAATGGCAAACTGTAAGTCGTTGGTGATTTTAGAAACATCACGTTACCATACTCGTAGCTCAGTCCATGTGTGTATCCATGAAATAAATATTTGTAATCCACACTCATAGATATCAATTAACCATATACAGAAGATTTTACTGTACAAACTAATAGATGCACCTAGATACAGGTCTATGCACTACACTTCGTAATCAATTCAAATGGGACGCACCAACATTCATATGATGGAGATACTGCAGCTACAAAGATTTCAAAATGTTACATATGATGGAGATATTGCAGCTGCAAAGTTTGACGAACTGATTTTGGTACAAAAGAATGTTGGTCATGTTGGAATTATAGTAGAGTTGCTGACAGTATAATGTACACCCATCAGATGAACCGTACCCATCAACTAAAGCAAAAGTCCAGGAACACCCAGGGGATCCCCATGAGAACCTGCAAAAGGTACAGAAAATAAGAACGGCTACAGGGAAATCAAATAGCCACCAAAATTATGAGTAAGAACGTATAAGAGATGGGAAGCAGACATGTTTTCAGAGAAGCATTTTTTTTAATGATCTTCCACTTGCGACCGGACAGAACAGCTCTTGCATGATGCAAAAAAAGAAATACTCGCGGCTGCAAAAATAATGAGGACAACTCAAAATCAAAACAACTGATATATTGTGGACAGTTTTTCACACATAATCATGACGACCTATGGGTTAAATTAAGCAAACTCAGATTTTAACATCGCAGAACTTGCCACCTTGCTTTTTAACCGGGTTGTAATTAGGCAACAAAATTTTATCACAATCACGCATAGCAATATCGAACGTGCAGGTTGGAACGGAGCCATACAGAACACCTGAACTTCATGCATCACAATTGGACTGAGCTAGCTCACGAGCCTGACAATTTGAGTCCATGGGAGTCTCTTAACACTGCCCTCCCAAGATCCCTCATTAGTGCCTGCAATGAAGCAAGCATCTATATTTAGTTTCAGCCAACCTGAAACAGGAGAGTCCAGTGCAATTTCTTTGTGTTTTCAGAAGGTGTACAGTACCTTATTTTAGGCAGCATCAAGATCTTTCCCTCTTTAGTAACAGCCCATGCAAAGGAAACTGCATATTCAAATTGAATAGGACCAAATAAAACCTAGGAATATCTTAAGATGTTCCAATTCTAGCAGTTGACATATGCAATTCATCTTACCGACATAAGTTGAAGCACATCAGATTTCCCAACTTAATTGCTTCATTTGAATACGTGGCTGGTCTTCTAAGCTCCCCGTTACTTGCTCAGATTTTGACATCACATATAAGAAGTTGAAAATACGATTCAGAGAAGCATCTGCAAAGATGAGACTCATCATGTCTTGGCAGGGAAAACAAATGAGTCAGATGTAAATAAGTAGAGAAGAGGAGGGCCAGACCTTTTAGCTGTACATAATTTTCAGCCTGCTCGCTTGCTCAACCATGGGCTGATCAAGGTTCAGTTCAATTCTTATGTAAAAAAAGGTTCAGTTCAATTTCTATTTGGGCAAACAAAAATCAGGCAAGGACGGGCCTGCAAACAAATCAAGAAGAGGTTTAGTTTATTGGAAAATTCCATTGAACAGAATAAGATCAGATGCTTCACTTCACGAACCAGGTACCCAACAACTGTGATTCTGAATTTAAGAATACGCAAAAAAGAAGATTATGAGAGAGGGGATTTGAGCAGACTAACCGGCCTCACCTCGGCAGAGACTCGCAAGCACTCGCGGATGCGGCTGAGCATCAGGAACGGCACCAAGACGTGCACTTCGACGCACCGGTGACGGCCTCGGCGGCGACAACGTGGACTAAGGACGAGTTGTACACCACCGACGGCGCCCTCCATGGACGAGCTGTACACGCGCGTTGTGGTCATTCGACAGCCTCCGAACTCGTCTCCGGCCACCGGGGCTTGGCCATCGAGCTCCATCCTGGCCTTCTCCTCCATCCCACCCTCGCCCCGCATCAGGTTCGTGCCTGCAGCGGCAGACCGCATCAGCTCAACGATAAAATCAGAAATAAATAGATAGAAAAAGAAACAGAAAAGGAAAAGAGAAGAAACAGAAGAAGACCAAACCACGAGGAAGCACGAGCTCAGCTTGGGGAGGCCATTGCCTTGCCTGGGCCAACCGCCCCCGCGGCTCGCGGCCGCCGCCGCCGTACGCTGTCACCGCATCGGCTCGCTTCCGCCACCGCCGCTCACTGCCGCCAACCGCTGCCGCCGCTCGCGGCCGCCGCCGCCGTACGCTGTCACCGCATCGGCTCACTTCCGCCACCGCCGCTCACTGCCGCCAACCGCCGCCGCCGCTCGCGGCCGTCGCCATCCCCGCCGCTCTCTTGGATGGGGCTCCCCGGAAACGACCACGCGAGAAGGAGAGAAGGAGGAGCAAGCGAGCGGGAGAGGAGAGAGAGATCGAGGAGCACGCGGCGGTGGAGGTTCTCTTCCATCGATCTGGAGAAGGAGAAAAGGCATGGGGATTGGGGAAGGAGACGCGAGCACGATTGGCGGAGAGACGAGCGGCGCGCGGATTGGGGAGGAGCGGGGATTGAGGACGAGATGTGAGATCTAGGTCACTGGCTGCCAGGTCGCCGGCCGTCTGAGCCGCCGCCGCTGGGATTCGTGACCAGGAGGCGGAGAAGCGGACGAGCTGGGAGGGGCGAGCCGGAGCTGGGACGGCGCGAGTTGGAGCTGGGAGGGGTGGCGGCGCGAGCTGGAGGAGCGAGAAGACGCGGGAGTGGAGGAGAGAGCAGGCACGGGATTGGGGAGGAGAACGAGCGGCGATTGGGCTAGGGTTTCACCCGGGGCCGAGTTTTGTGTCGCTGCGGGAAAAGGAAAAAAGGAGTGAGACGCGGGGAGCTCGTCTCGCTCACTGATCTGTGGACCACTGGACCCATCGGTCATGGAGTATTGAGATGTTACTATTCATCCAAATGGGTGTAAAAAGTTTTCACCGCATCTAACGGCCACAGTTCAAACAGCAATGCTATTTACACTGCTGAAAGTCAATCTAACGCACGAAAATGACCGGGAGGGGCAACTGGGGGCATATGCCGGGTACCCTCTTCTCCTTTATTAAACCTATAAACTGCCGGCACTTCTGGGGCGTGTCCTCGGCCTGGCACTGTTCAATCCGGGGCAGACTATCCTGGCCGTCCGTTCCACCGTCCATTTGCTCCTGGCCGTTGGATCGTCGTCGCTTTCTGTTTCGCACTCGCTGGCGGACACACGAGGTCGATGACGTGCGGGACCTCCGGCGTCCCGGGCCCACGCGCAGCACGGCGTCCGCGTCGCCGTTTCTTTCCCGAGAATTACTGTCGCGCGGTGGAGAGCGACGCCAAGACCTCCCGTCGCCCCGCGCGCCAATCCCCTCGCGTCTCTCTCCCCCAATCCCCTCTCCTCTCGCAAACCCTAGCTCATCCCGCATCTCGTCCTCCAGCTCGTCTCTCTTCTCGCGCCGCCGCCAAGCTCCGTCCTCCCGTCCCCTCCTCTCTCCCGCTCCCGTCGCAGGCCCTCGCTGCCACGGAGGAGAAGGAGCACGGCTGCAGCGTCGGTCGGCGCGAGTTTGCCTGGTTTTGTGATGGCCTTACGCGTCGACGATGCGTATGGTTGAGGTGAGTTCGTACGCCGACCGATTCTCGCTTTCTTCCCTCCTGTTCTTGCTTGATCTATGATGTCTTTGTTGCTCGATCTACACCTTCTTTGCTTACCTTGTTCTAATCTCGTCTTCCTTTCTCGCAGATCTAGGAAGGTCACCGCTTTCTTCGCCTTGGAGCCATTCTGGGGGTACGTCGTCCACGGTCGCCTCCCATGCCTTTTCTTGCGTCCTGCCTGTTTGTTGAAATGCCTGCTCTCGCTCTTCCTCGGCTTATGGCGTCTTGTCGCTCGATTCACGCCGTCTTTGCTCACCTTGTTCTGACCTCATGCTCCTTGCTTGCAGATATAGGCAGGGCACCGATTTCTTCACCTCGGAGCAATTCTGGGGGTACGTGCTCCACCTTCGCCTGCGTCCTTGACCCACGTGCTATGTGTTTGCTGAGATTGCTACTAACTCGTCCTTTTCGTAGGTGGTTCTGGCCATTCATTCCTCGTGTTGTGCGTGATTTGTTCGTGCTCGACCGTGTGCTGTTTCGTCTCCACCGTTCAAAGGTTTGTCACTGTCACCTGGGTGGTATCATGTGGGGAATTATTATTTTCATGCTTATATTTGCCTCTCTTTTACAGTATGTGGTCATGTTTTGCCCTGGCCATCTCGTTTAGCTCTTTTTTGTTAGTGCTCTTTCATATTTTGTTCTTGTGTTTTAGTTGGCACATTGACGCTGTTTGTGGTATGGTAACAAATTGCCTTGCCACTCCGCTCTTTTTTTTTCTTTTGTTCAGTGCAATGTGTTAGCAGGATATTGCAATTGAGTTTGCCTACCAACGGAGTAGGTGCAGGTTGTCTGTTCTTCATAGTCAGAATCAGAAGTAGTTAGCCACTTGTAGTAGCGGCTATCATGTGTGATGTGTCACATCCTTTCCCTTTTTGTCTCTTCATAAAGAAATGAGTTTTACTGCTTATCACCACTGCGCCTGTCCTTCTCACGAGGATAGAACCGAAAAAACAAAACTTAATTATAATGTGTTTTTTGGGTATTGCATCACTAGAAATATGCAAACTGAGGTATTCTTTCGCCTATTTACTACTTGTCTTTTCTATGGATGAAATTGTCTGGATAGTTTTGCTTTTTTAGGATGCCTTTCTGCTGGTGTTTTTGGTACGAGGTTCTTTACCTTGTTGTTTTGTTTCTTTGCCTTATGTTTCTATTGTTTATACAGGTCCAGCAGGTTCAGGGTGTTTTCCTCTGTCGGCTGCTCATCTCGAGGTGAACTTCTTGGGCACCAAAGTTATATTGTACATATATAGATGATGTATGCCTATGTTTTGGTGTTATATTGTTACTTACGGTTCTTTTCTTCATACGGCTTATGTCCGTGCGTTGTGTTTCTATGTTCTACGATGTTCTACAGGATGTGTGCGGTCGTGTCGTTCGTCGTCCCTATTTTAGAGACGCTTGCAGTTCGTTGTGCTTTGCCGGCGTTGTTTTACTTGCGTGAGGTGACCGAGGATGGATCGGTTTTAGCTGGTGTAGAGCTTGAGCTTCCTTCGGAAGGTGCCGGCGCAGTGTCGCGGAGGCATTTTTTTTGGAGCAATTCTTGCCGTGGCTGCGCCGGTGCTTATGATCATGCTGCCATGCAGGCGATAAGGTTTTTGCAGGGGATATATGGGTTCGTTGTCCGAGACTACAATTATGCAAGTATGAGGGTTTATAGAGAGACTATGCGTTCCGCTATTCTCGTTGCTGTTTGTGCTGCTAGGTACTCTGAAAGATTAGAGAGAGAGGCCTCTGTAATACCTGTTGGCCAGTGTACATTAGACTGGAATTTATTGTGCTCTTACCTCATGGCGTCCATGAGTAATGTGTAGACTCTGTAATTATTTCTTGTATTGAAAACGGTGTTATTACTGTTAGTGGTGTTTGTATAATGACTTCTGGTTTGTGTTGAAATGCTTTACGTGCCAGACATTGTCTTTTTGTTGCTGCTGTGTTGCCTCCTTCTATAAAATGGTATTCGTCATCGTGCGTGCAGTCATTTTTCCCTGCCGTGTTCTTGCAATGCGTCGGTTTGTGCAGAGGCATGTTGTGTTTTATACACAAAGAACAGCTTAGCCAGGCGTTCACCTCCTTTTAAGAGGCCCGTGGGCTTTCGTGTACTATTTATGGGTCTGAACCCGCTTTAAAGAGGCCCAGCCTTTAAAGAGGCCTGTCAACTTACTATGGCCCAGCCTTTGAAGAAGACTATAAGCTTTGTTTTCTTCTTGGGCTTTCATTGGATAGGCTCTTCTGATTCTTGTTACCTCAACTTTCTTGTTGGAGTTTTTTTTATTACGGTTTAGATAATTAGTATAGTTATCTTTTCTTCTTTTGGATTTTGCTATTTTTTGGTTCTGGTCCTGTCAACTTACTATGGCCCAGCCTTTGAAGAGGACTGTAAGCTTTCTTTTCTTCTTGGGCTAACTTTGTTTTCTTTTTGGAATTTTATAAAGCATACCTAACACAATGGATAGGCTTATGCTTCGTTTTGCCGGCACAGTGTTCTTATGGTTCTTATTGTTCCAGCTGAAAGGACAAGGATGTCGCCTAGAGGGGGGGGGGTGAATAGGCGATTAAAACTTTTCCGGTTTAGGCTTGCTAATTGCGGAATAAAACTAGGTGTTTAAAATAACAAGCCAACAACCTAAATAAACTAGGCTCACCTATGTGCACCAACAACTTATGCTAAGCAAGACAAGCAACAAGGTGATAGCAATATAGAATACTTCAAGCACGAAGGCTATCACAATGTAAAGTGCATAAGTAAAAGGCTCGGGTATAGAAATAACCGAAGCACGCGGAGACGAGGATGTATTCCCGAGTTCCTCCTTGAAAGGGAGTACGTCTCGTTGGAGAGGTGTGAACCGACACAACGGTTCAACAACCACAAAGGTTTCACCCTCTTCTCCGATGAACCGCACCACAAAGGTTTGGTTCACCTTCCACTATCGGTATTCCTTCGAGGCGGAATCCGGAGCCTTTCAACAACAATCCGGGGCACAACCCACAATGGGTTGGGGGCTCCCGAACGGCTTTCAACAACAATCCGAGGCACAACCCACAAAGGGATTGGGGGCTCCCGAACGGCTTCAAGTGACCACACAAGGGTCCAACCACCACAAAGGCGTCTAGGGCCCGAAGACCCAAGAGTAACAAGTTCACAAGATTTCAACTTCCACGAATCCTCGTGGAGAGCACACCGATGCACCAAATGCAAAAGGCAAGAGCACAAGTGCTCAAGTCCTCCACTCTCAAATTCCAACAAAGCAACAAATGCTTATGGGGGAATAAGAGAGGAAGAACAAAGAGGAGAACCACTCAAGAACTCCAAGAACTAGATCCACTATGTTCCCCTCACTTAGAGGAGAGATTGATTGGTGGAAATGTAGATCTAGGTCTTCTCCTTCAATCCTCCAAAGATCAAAGAGTTTGGGTGGAGGGATTGGGAGATATCAAGGAAATGAGCTTGCAACAATGGAGGAGAGAGAAATCAAATCTTAGAGGGCAGGCTAGCTGGCTGGAGGAAGATGGAGGAGTATTTATACCCCTCCCTGAAAAACTAGCCGTTGCAGCTCTCTTCACACCGGAGTATCCGGAGCTAGTGGCCGGATACTCCGGCCTTGGGGCGGAAACTCCGGTTTCCTGGGGCCGGATACTCCGGCCCCCTCCAGGGGCTGAACATCTTTTCGGCCAAGCGAGGCTCAGCAAACATTCCGGTCCTGGAGGCCGGAAACTCCGGCCTGGGGGCGGAAACTCCGGTCACTGGGGCCGGAAACTCCGGCCCCCACCAGAGGCTGAGCACATTTTCTGCACAGAGGCCAGAAACCTCTGAGTCCGGAGACTCCGGTCCTGGGGACCGGATACTCCGGCCTAAAAGGCTCCAAAAAGCTTCTTTTCTCTTTTTGGTGTAGATGCACATGTGCTGGACACATTTAAAACCTGCAAACACTTAACACCAGATTAAAACTATCACATGTGTTGTTAACTAACACACAAAACTAAGGGATACAAAAATGTCCTTTCAATCTCCCCCTTTTTGGTGTTAGATGACAACACAAGGATTTGCGATAAAAAACAAGATCATATCATGTCTAACAAAAGGAGATACTCCCCCTAGATGTGTGCATATAAACAATTACCTTGGAATGCATAAGCACACACATAGAGAGACAAGTCTTAACCAAATAGCAACATGATATGGAAACAACCACATTTCCCAAAAGGACATATCACAATATAGGTTGAGTCTAGAGATAAAACCATACCTTGTGCATACAAATGTAGATAACATCCATATAAACCATAGCACACTAATGTAGGCTCAACCATACATAATAAGAAATCCATATGTCTTACACTCACATAGATAACATCCATAGTTCTCAACACATAAGATGCAAATAAAAGTTCCAAATAACATAAAGGGACACAAGCGCAACAAGAATGATAAAAAGCACCATATGCTTGTGTCCGACCCATGCAAATCCCACGGAGAGAATCTAATAGAACTACTTCTCCCCCTTTGGCATCGAGACGCCAAAAAGGGAAAAGAGCATTACTAACGTAACCCATGGAGATCACTCGGAGTCTTCACCGTCCTCATCACCATCCCCTTCTCCATTGTAGTCTTCATCTGAAATGTTCATGGGAGCTTTGCCGGTGTTGCGAGAAGATGATGGCAAAGAGGTCACATCCGCATAATCGGACCAAGGAAAGACGTCTTCATTCCATTTGCTATATGAGAGAGTCTCGGCGGACGAGGAGGAGAGAATAGGATTCCCATCTTCATCTTCTTCCGGAGGAGGAGTGACATTACCATTGTTGAGCTTGCGCAACTCCTTGATCATGATTTGTTGGTTGTCAATGATGTGCTTCTCTCTCACATATGAACCATGGTTCTCCTTGTGAAGTGCAACTTCCATGCAAAGCAATTTTCTTTTCCACCAAGATAGCTTGCTCACTTCCATATTCACTTCAGCCCTTCCTTGAAGATAAGATGGAGGGTCGGCATTCTTGCTTCTCCTTCTAGGCATTGGGGCCTCGGTCGCCGCCTCCTCATCACTAGATTGTGGAGGAGGTGCATGAGAGGAAGACGGCTGCTTGGAATGCTTGCTCAATTGGCGGAGAGTGCCCTTGGGATGCTTGGTGAGGCGAGAGACATCAACGGAAGGCACCTTCTTAATGATGAGCTTCATGATGTATGGTGCGTACAAAGGATTCTTATGCTCAAAAATGGCCCAAAGCAACTCACACTTGATGAAATCCATGACATCAATTTCTTGACCTTTGCAATTCGGACCGGCCTGTTGAACCTTGTAAGCATGGTAAAGGAGATTGACAAGTCCTCCTCGAATGGCATCCACATTTCCGGCTTGAGGAGCAAGGTTAAACCGAACCATGCGAAGAAAAATGTTGAAGGTGGGGAGGAGGTCTTGATTAGAGCCAACCGATGATGCCACAGAGTATAAAGGGCGCAAGCGACGCTTGTTGTAGGCGACCCCTTCCACATGCATCCTCTTCCCAACTGGGGTAGTAGCCCCCTTGAACACATAGCCCAAAAACTGTCCAAATTCCACAAAGTTGGAGGTGCACTTGTGAGGACCGGTCATCCAAGTCATTGTGACTTCTTCATCATGATCAAAAACAACTGTGGCGAAGAACTGATGAATAAGCTGAATATCATAGCCTTGTTGAGTGGAGATAAGCTTCGCAAGACCAAGCTTCCGAACAATCCACACTGCCTCTTGAAAGTACGGCTTCAAGTTCAAGGTATCAAGACTCAACACTTTTTGCTCACAAACCACATGTTTCTCAATACGGGCATAAATCTCATGCATAATCAGCTGCTGCTCTTTCCTTGGAAAGTTAGGATCATTGGTGTTGGGCGGCAAGTCAAAGAAGGACTGAGATCTCATCCGGCGGAACTCAAGCTTCCCCATACCCAAAACTGTGGTCAAGGAATCAAAATGGGCTCTCTCGGCCTCTTCTTCATCATCGAACCCACCTAGGGCAGCATGCCTTGTGGCTTCCTCATCTATGGCACTCTGCTGACGCAACCGACCAGCGCTGCTATCAAACAACAGCTTGTCCCTTGTTTGACTACGTTCTTTCCTTGAAACCTTGTGAGGATTTGAGACGGAGGCCTTAGTCCTCAGAGCACCTGTGAGAAACAGAGTAGTAGGAAAGCATGTAGATAAGCTTGCATGTCCAGGAACAAAAAGAAGAAGTAACTAAAGAATTCTGGGCACTAAAATCTTGATCTACACCGGAGTTTCCGGCCTCAGGGGGCGGATTATCCGGTCCAGACCGGAGAATCCGGCCTGCAACACCGGATTATCCGGCCCCTGAGAGGGGAAACCTCGATTTAGTTCAAGAACTTTGTGCAAATAATTCTAGGGTTACTTCTAGGATACACCTTGCCATCTAAAAGGTTTTGCACCAAGAAAAACTAAGGGAACTACTCTCCAAACCTAGATCGAGAAGAAAACCTAGGGAGAGAGAGTGGGGTACCCTTTTTGTCCATGGTGCAGCCCAAACGGAGGAGAGGAAGGTCCCCAGCGTCGGTGAGGAGGAGGAGGCCGGAGGCACGGCGGATTCCGGCGGCGGGGAGCAGCCGGAGCAGCACTTCGAGGTGGTGGCGGCGGCAGGGGAGTGGATGGGGGTCGGGGGTGTGAGGAAGTTGTGAATACAACTCCCACCCCGATCCCCTTTAAGATCCCTGCGAAACTGCCGGACCGGAGTATCCGGCCTAAACACACCGGAGTCTCCGGCCTGAGCCAGAGATTCCGGGGTTTAGGGCGGATACTTCTGTCAGACCGGATTATCCGGCCTTATGGACCGGATTATCCGGCCCCACCAACTCAAAATGCTGGATTTTTTTCTGTTGGACATGAAGGATGCAAGAAGAGCAAGCTTTGGGATAAGATAGGCCTGGGATAAGACACAAAGTCACTGAAAATGGTACTTCACACTCAAACTTGGTAAGAGGCACAAAAATCAAATAAGAATCATCATTTGAGCGTGTTTTCCATAAAGAACAACGGATAGGCAATAAAATCCAATAAAAGACCAAATAAGATCAACTCTTCACAAAGAAGAGGGCGGTGGCCTAGGCCACCATGTATGAGTGTGTGGTGTGACACCGCGAAGATATATCTTGGGTTCACGGCCACTACTCGTCATTTTAAGCTCACAATTCATAAAATGAACATATAGAGACAAAATGAGTTCTTACTATCGGCATAATGGGGGGAGGGATAGTCCAATGGATTAGGACCGCACTCCCCCTATGTCCATGCCTACACCTAAACCAAATAGATAGTCAAGAAATAGGTGTGTATGCAAGATAGTCAAGCGATGCTCCCCGAATCGATGATATTTAGCTCATGCCTCAAATAAGTGAACCTTGCTTCATCAAGTGGCTTCGTGAACATATCGGCAAGTTGGATCTTCGTGGGAATATAGCCAAGCTCAATGTCACCCCGGATGATGTGATCACGGATGAAGTGATAGCGAATCTCAATATGCTTCGTTCTTGAGTGCTCCACCGGGTTGTGACCAATCTTGATAGCACTTTCATTGTCACATAAAAGAGGCACTTTGTCACAAGATCCCTCCACTCTCCTCCAGCCAGTGAGCTCGACCAGAATACAAGATCCCCATTGTTGCAAGCTCAAGAATCACTAGATCTCCCAATCCCTCCACCCAAACTTGTTGATCTTTGGAGGATTGAAGGAGAAGGCCCCGATCTACATCTTCACCGAGCCGTTTGTCATTTCCCCCTCATTCACTTGAGGGACCATTGCTAGGGTTTCCACTAGGAAAACCTAGCCCACTATTGTACTCACTTGATTGTCTTTGTGACAGATTGTAGCTGTTTGGGAGCCCCTAATCCTTTGTGGGTTGTGCCCCAAATCGTTGTTGTAAAGGCTCCGGACTCCGCCTCGAAGGTTTCCGATAGTTGAAGTGAACCAAACCTTTGTGGTGCGGTTCACCGGAGAAGAGGGTGAGGCCTTTGTGGCCGTTGAACCATTGTGTTGGTTCACACCTCTCCAACGAGACGTACTCCCCTAAAAAGGAGGAACTCGGGATTACATCCGTGTCTCCGCGTGCTTTGACTTCGGTTACCTCTATCCTTGTTTACCGCCTTATTATATCGTGCTTAGTTGCTAGCTTGTCATATAGGTAAATTCACCGTAGTTGCATATCTAGAGAATTTACCTTTTGTGTCAAGCCTAAATTGAAAAAGACTAAAATTGGAGTAGCACCTATTCACCCCCCCCCTCTAGGTGTCATACCGATCCTTTCACCAGCTAAGGGTGTTTTGGTTATTTCTTACTCTAGGTTTACTGCTGTGTCAGGTATTTCTATGGCCCAGTCTTTTAGAGTTGCCCATGAACTTATCGGTGGTTCTTTTGATTTGCTCAGTCTTCATCGTCCTATGATGTAGGTGTATATGCGAGTGCTTTGGATATGAATTCTCTCACGGCTATATTCTAGCGTAAGCGCTATGGATGGTCGTCGTCCTGTCGGCCGCCGACGCAAGGCGGTTGGTGGTGTGCCTCTTGTGCCCTTGCCTCGTGCTTCTCGCTCTAAGAAACCTGTGGAGTCACCAGAATGCCCTCCTCTTCTACCTCGTGCTTCTCGCTCTAAGAAACCTGTAGTGTCACCGGGACGCCCTCTTGTGCCTCGGAGGGGGGGTGCTAGGTTGCCTGTTGGAAGTCCATTTCCCTGTAAGAAGCCACCTCCACCGGACTTTGCTGGGTACATTGCTTCGGGTCTTCCCAAGAGAAAATGTATGCCCCTGCTGCTTTTCACTTTTGCGGTGCCCGGTTTTTTATATATACTGCCTTATTGATGTGTTTGCTTGTCTGTTGTATTTGTTATTGCTGTAGACAATGGTTTCTTACCTGTTTTTAGCTCGGAAGTTACAGCCACCAATCGAAAAAAACGCAAGATCATACATGATAGGTGGTGTGGTCGTACGGCAGGTGCTTATTTAGTTCCATTTTGTTCCTTTGCTTTTGTTTGTTTTCTTAGGCTTATCTTGTGTTTACGACGCCGTTTGTGGTTTGGGTTACTGTTTTTTTACAGATACCCTGTTTGCCTCTCCCTTAGAACCTTCATGGGTTGGTTTCACAGACGAGGAGGTTGATATTTTAAAAGGTAATACAAGGGATGATTTGTTTGCGCTTCTCTCATCTTAGGAGAGTCTGTTGTCTTACGTGTACGTCTAAGAACAAACTTTGCTCTAGCTGCTTATGTAGGAAGGTCTTTCTATGGAGGACCAGCTTTTATGTGCCGTCACTGTAAGTCAACCTACTGGTGCGGTGAAAGGGTGCGGTCGCGGTCCAAGTCTGCGGTTCCGGAGGAACGCTTTGTTTACAATCTTTGCTGCAAGGGTGGAAAAGTGTTCATTGATCCTTTCAAAAAACCTCCTCAGTTTCTTCTTGACCTCTTAAAATTTGATGGCCCCCCACAGGCCAAAGCATTCATTGCAAAAATTCGTCAGTATAACTGTCTATTTGCTTTTACTTCGATGGGGGCAACCATAGATCGATCGATAAATAATGGTGGCGGTCCAAACATTTTTAAAATCTCTGGCGCTATATGTCATCGGTTGGGATCTCTTTTGCCTGAGGAAGGAGATACTCCAAAATTCGCTGAGCTTTATTGTTTTCATGGTGGAGATGAAATTGACAATCGAATTCAGGCTTTGAGCAGGGAAGATAAAATTCTGGGGTCATTAGATAGAGGTATTGTTGATGGTCTGATGCTGATGCTAGACGCTCATAATTCTCTTGTAAAAAAGTTTCGCATGGCTAAAGAGATTTTGCTTGAAAATAAATTTGCTGAAGTTTCTATTCGTTTAGTTGCTCCTGGCAAAGATGATGGCCCACAGTTTAGTCTTCCTTCTACAGATGAGCTTGCATGCTTAGTTGTTGGCGAGTTAACATTGGAGACTCCTTGTCGTGATATAATAGTCCGTGGTAGAGGAGCTCATTTGCAGCGAATTTCATCATTACACCCTGCTTATATGGCTTTACAATACCCTCTACTCTTTCCGTTTGGTGAACGTGGGTTTCAGCTTGGTGTACCTTATAGGGCAGTAGATCCTTCGGACCCTAAAAAAAGAAAGAACATGACAATGCAGGATTACTATTGTTTTTGTTCACACTATAAAGAAGGCCAGCATAATCCATATTTGTCTTGTGGTCTGTTGTCTGATCAAGCGATTGTAGATTCTCGTGTATGCATAGATGAGGCAAGATTAAAATTTATTTTGCTATCGAACAATGATTTGAGGGCTGAGAATTTGCAAGGACTTGTGGATGCGGTTGGAACAGGCCGTATGGATGGAAGTTCAGTTGGTAGAAAAAATATATTGCCCTCTTCTTTTAATGGTGGCCGCCGTTATATGATCGAAAATTTTCAAGATGCAGTGGCTATCTCTCGTGTGCATGGCTGTCCTGATATTTTTTCTACATTCACGTGTAATCCCAAGTGGCCTGAGATAATAGAAGCCCTTTCTGTTGAACCTGGACAAAAACCACACAATAGGGCTGATATTTCAGTTAGGGTTTACCATATGAAGCTTAACGATTACCTTCGTGACATTAGATCTGGAAAGGCATACGGCAAGATTGTTGCAGGTGATACAGCTTGTTGCTGCCTTTCTTTTTAAAGTCCTATTTGCTCTTTGTTTTTTAACTTCACTTCCCTTTCACAGTGTTGCACACTGTGGAATTTCAGAAAAGGGGGTTGCCGCATGCACATATACTTACTTGGCAAGACAAAGACGAGCGAGGCGAGCTTAGCCCTGCTTTGATTGATTCGTTCGTGTGTGCTGAAATACCTGACCCCGTGGTAGATCCTCTTGGGTATGCCCTTGTTGCTGAGTTCATGATGCATGGACCATGTGGGGAGGACAACCCTAAGTGTCCATGTATGCAAGATGGCTTCTGCTCGAAAAAATTCCCTAAAGAATTTCAGGAAGAAACATCCATTGATGAAAAAGGTTTCCCTATCTATAGGCGTCCAGATAATGGCCGATTTATCATGAAAAACAAGGTTAGGCTTGATAACAGGCATGTTGTACCCTATAACATGGCAATGTTGAAAAAATATCAAGCTCATTTAAATGTTGAGTGGTGTAACAAAACACATGTCATAAAATATCTTTATAAGTATGTTACCAAGGGCCCTGACTTTTCGAAAGCTCTGTTTGATAGGATTAGAAATTCTGATGATCCAAATGATGAGGGAATAGATGAAATTGAAGAGTATAGAGCATGTCGTTATGTATGTTCCTATGATTCTTTCTGGAGATGTTATGGGTACGACATACACAGCAAAACCCCTTCTGTAGAAAGACTTGCTGTTCATTTGCTAAATAAACACATTGTTCGATTTCGTGCAATGACTAAGCTTAGGACTATTGTTGCTGATCCCATGCTTAAGAAGACCATGTTAACAGAATGGTTTGTTGCTAATGCTAAATACAAAAGTGCCAGATCCTTGACCTACTGTGACTTTCCCAGTAAATGGTCTTGGAATGCACAGGGTAAGAAATGGAGGAAACGAAAACGGGGCAAGAAGATTGGTAGGATTTATTATGTGCATCCTTCAACTGCTGAACTTTATTTTCTTCGAATGCTGCTAATGATTGTGAAAGGCGCAAGTCTTATGCTGATGTTAGGAGTTATAATGGGGTTGTGTATAAGACATTTAAAGATGCTTGTAATGCCAGGGGTTTACTTGGTGACGATAATGAGTGGTTTCAAGCATTTGAGGAGGCTTTGAATTGGGGTATGGGAAAGCAGCTGCGTCAACTATTTGTTACTATGATTCTTTTTTGTGGAATCATTGATGAAAATGCTTTTTTCGAAAAATACTGGGTTCATATGGCTGACGACATCCAGTATAGGATCTGTAATGATCGTCATGATCCTTCATATAGTGTTCCTGCTGATCAGCTCAAAAACTTGCTGTTAGATGAGTTGAGTCTTGTTTTTGCTAAGAATGGTTCTAATATTTTGGATCATAACCTGCCTCTAAAATCTGTCTACGATAGCAGTTCGTGTGACGGCAACATGATTAGTGATGAGCTTTGTCAGGATTTTGAATCGCTTATTGAAACTGCTGAATCTATGCTGAAAAAATTTAATGTAGACCAGGAAAAGGCTTTTAAATCGATAATAGATCTTGTGAGGGAGAACAAACCTGGGTTATTTTTTGTTTCAGGACATGGTGGTACTGGAAAAACTTTCCTTTGGAATACTCTTGCTGCGTATCTTCGAGGGTTCAAAAGAATTGTTTTAGCTGTCGCTTCTTCAGGAGTTGCATCACTGCTGCTTCCTGGAGGTAGAACAGCACATTCTAGGTTTAAAATTCCTATTGATCTGGATGATAACGGAGTGTGTGACATTCGGAGGTCTACTAAGCTAGCGAATTTGATTCAGTCAGCATCTCTTATTATTTGGGATGAAGCTTTGATGACACATAGGAAATGTTTTGAGGCACTTGATCGAACCTTGCGTGATATCTTATCTGATCATGATCCTTCACTAGCCGATGTTCCGTTTGGTGGTAAGATAGTCGTCTTGGGTGGCGATCTTAGACAAATTTTACCTGTTATTGAGGGGGGAACCCGGTCTCAGGTTGTCAATTCTGCCATTACAAATTCTCCTCTCTGGAATCATGTGACGGTTCTTCACCTTACAATTAACATGCGTCTAGCTGTCCAGACTGAGGATCCTAATGTGCAGGCTGAGGCAAAAGCTTTTGATCAGTGGGTGTTAAACATTGGCAATGGCACCATTCCTGCTGTTGCAAGGGAGGGGGAGTCTGCCCCTACTTGGATAAGCATTCCCAGCGAACATTTGGTTCAGACTGATGGCCCCACAATCCCAGCTATTGTCGATGCTGTTTATGTAGATTTCCTAAAGCGTTTCGCTGATCCAAAGTATTTGAAAGAGAGAGCGATTTTAACACCGACGAATGATCAGGCTATGACCATCAATGATCATGTTCTTTCTATGGTACCTGGTGAGGAAAGGGAATACTTAAGCTGTGACTCGACGGGAAACTCATCAGATGGAGCTCGTAACATAGATATTTTTTATCCTGTTGAGGTTTTAAATACCATAAAAGTAAATAACTTTCCTTATCATAAGCTGGTTCTTAAAAAAGGTGTGCCAATTATGCTACTTAGGAACATAAGCCAGGCAACTGGTCTATGTAACGGCACAAGGCTTATTGTTACTAGGCTTGCTCAAAAGCTCATTGAGGCTGTTGTGATGACTGGTTCCAATATCGGAGATATAGTTTATATACCAAGGATATGCTTGACTGTTAGAGATCCTAAGTGGCCTTTTACTTTGCACCGGCGACAGTTTCCCATTAGGATTTCATATGCCATGACAATTAACAAAAGCCAGGGACAAACTCTTTCGTCCGTTGGTCTTTATCTGAAAACTCCTGTCTTCACCCATGGCCAGTTTTACGTTGCTGTCTCGCGCGTTACCTCTAAAAAGGCACTCCATATATTAGTTGAGAATGAAGATGGTACCTGCGGTTCTGAGACTAGAAATATTGTGTTCTCTGAGATTTTCGAATCTCTTGTAGATAAATAGTACTGCTCACTATTCTAATTACATAACTATGTATGTTACGTACTTTTGTCTACTGCAGGCTTTTGACCTATGTCTTTTGGACAGTTACTTCTGCCTTTTGACCTATGTCTTTTGGATGATTACTTTTGGGTGCATGCTGCTGTCTACTTATCTTTTATACATTTGCTTTTGAATCACTGGTTGATTTTGTTATCTTGCTCTGTTTATACATGTAGTGCTATCGTTTCCTCCCAGGTATAGATTGGTGTTCCTTCCATTCAGTTTGCCTATCCATTGACAGTCCTTATCTTTTTAATCGTGCTTGTCATGTTTTTTGTAGATGGCGATCAACAGCTTTCTGAGCTTACCATTGGTGATGACCAGAGTACCATTTGCGTCCTTGTTTCTCGCCGCTCGCATTTCCGTGGCGGAACTGATGAAGGACCCATCATCCATACTGATCTTGTCCTGATTGATAGTGAGGTGGGTCCTATAGTTTTAGACACGACAAGCATTGTGTTCTGTCACCGCATTTGGGACTATGCCTTTGTTTTTGCTCAGTCTAATGCAGCTGGTGTTTCTTCAGGGAACTTACATGCATGCTCAGGTCCCTTCGATTAGAGGCACGGCAGAGCGCCTCAAAGATGTGATTCAGGAAGGCAAGGTCTATGTTGTTAAGAAGTTCTTAGGTAAAGAATCAAAGACAACCTATAGGCCTGTGGAGGGACCTGTAATGGTGCAGTTTACAAGATATACCATGGTTGAACCAAAACCTGGGTTGGAAGACTCTTTTCCTTTCTGCACATACAGCTTGACTGCTTTCGGAGATATCCCAAAGCCCAGCCAGTACCCTGAACGTTTCGTTGGTTAGTTCTATATTCTGACTTATACTCCTTCCATTCAGTTATCCATCTAAACCTATGTCTTCCTTAGTTGTGCTTTCTATAGCTCAATTTCAGCTTATGTGGTTAACTTGTGTTTTCTGATTTGTTCTATTGCAGATGTTATAGGCAGGATTACTATGGTTTCTGATGTGATATCTGTTCAGTCCATGTATCAGACGGCATCTTCAAACACAAGGACTATCATGTTGGCTGACCTGCTGTGAGTTCTTCTGCTTGCTATCAACTTTGCTTTCTGCCCGTTGTAAGTGCCGCTCATCAGCGTTTCTTACTGTTATTGTGGGTGTCGTTATACAGAGGCCAGGAGATGAGGATCATTCTCTGGGGTGACCGTGCTGTTGAATTTGACGGAGAAGCAGTCTGTGCATGGGTGCTAAAGAACCAGTTATAGCTATATTCGTGGGCTTGCTCCCTAAAGTGGCTAAAGGTAATTGCTAGGATCCTTTCTTCTTTATGGCCTTCGATAACTATTTCTGTTGCTCAACTGCTATGTGTTTTCTTTGCTGCTTAGCTGTTTGGTTATTCTCTATTTGCTGCCTCTGTTCAAATCTGTCTTATCGCTATGCCCATGCCTAATTGATTAGATATTGGTTGTTTCTCATTCTGTTATGTTGCTGTAGGTGTTAAAGGCCTCAGTGGGAGTGCTCCCTGCCGCTGGTACATCGATGAAGATATCCCTGACATTAACTCCTTCCGTGCAAGGTTTATATTACATAGCCTGACGATTTTGTCTTTGTTTTATGTTGATTTTATCCAGCTTTCTGATGTCGTTTGGTATTTTATTTCTGCAGTCTTGGAGAGCAGTTCATTCCCCTGGCTTCCTATGTTCCTACAGGGCCAGGTGCTCTCGTGTCTAGGGCTCAGGAGAAGCCGACTGATAAGACCGTCAAAGAACTCACCGACCTTGATCCTTTTGTTGACATGGTAAGCGCTTGCTGTTTTTCTGGTTCAGCACATGGTCTTTTGTGGTACAGCGTATCATTCATCTGGGCTGTTTCTTTTCTCTAGGACAAGCGCTTTCTCTGTACTGTGACTATTGACAGGCTCGGTCCTGATCAGCGTTGGTGGTTCCCTTCATGCACCACCTGCCGCAAGTCATCTAAACATACTGGCTATCAGTATAGATGCTCAGACGATACCTGCTCCTCTGTTGATGCCGACCCAACGTTAGAACCTTCAACATTTATTCCTTTGATTTATTGCTTGCTGCTGCTTCTGAGGTGATAACTTAATTTCCTCTTAATTTTCAGGTACTGTGTTTCTGTCTTCGCGTCTGATGGCACGTCGGAAGCTGAATTTGTGATGTTTGACAAGGTCGCGGCTGGTGCTATCGGGAAACCATTGATTAGTATACTTCGTCAGAGGTATCCTGGTTGTGCTACTGTCGATGAAATGGCCAACCTTGCCAGGCATGATGTCAATATTCCGCCTCAGATAACTCATCTCGTTGGCCAGAAATACAAGCTCATGGTCTCCATATCCAAAAAATGGAAGGTTAAAAATGCAGAGGAGTTGTCTTTCCAGGTCAATAGAATTGAAGAAACCTACAAACCTGAGTTGCCTGCCTTTGTTACTGCTTTTGCTTCTGGGTCTGGCAAGGATACATCAATCACTCGTATTTCTGGTGAAAAACTTCCTGTCTTACCACCGGTGCTATTGCCTGGATTAAACATGTCTCCTGCTGCGAGTCGTGCAGTTGGTTCTCCTGCCTCTCAGGTATAGCTCATACAATACATTCTTTGCCTGTTGGGTTGATTGACACGTTTTATGCCCTTTTTCTAAATGATAATTTATTTGTCCTCAGATACACACACCTCCTTCTACTGGCAAGATCACCCCCTCAACTCCATCTCCATGGTACTGAATTCTGAAGTGTTGTGGAATTGTATAGTTCTTTTCCATTTGTTTTCTTCATTCTCTTGCCATCCTATCATTTATTGCAGCAGCGCTGTTGCCCCGAGGCGTGGCGCAAAGCGCTCTTTGTTTGGTAAATCTTCCAAAAGAAACAATGACGCTGTTCTAGAGGTCGTGAAAACGGGAAGTCGTGAAGTCGGGAAGTCGGGAAAACGTGAAACTGGGAAGTCGGAACGGAAAGTCGTGAAAACGGGACAAAACGGGAAGTCGTGAAGTCGGGAAGTCGTGAAACCGGGAAGTCGTGAAAACGGGAAGTCGTGAAGTCGTGAAACCGGGAAGTCGTGAAAACGGGAAGTCGTGAAAACGGGAAGTCGTGAAGTCGGGAAAGCGTGAAACCGGGAAGTCGGAACGGAAAGTCGTGAAAACGGGAAGTCGTGAAGTCGGGAAGTCGTGAAGTCGGGAACACGTGATACCGGGAAGTCGTGAAAACGGGAAGTCGTGAAAACGGGAAGTCGTGAAGTCGGGAAAACGTGAAACCGGGAAGTCGGAACGGAAAGTCGTGAAAACGGGAAGCCGGGAAAACGGGAAGTCGTGAAGTCGGGAAAACGTGAAACCGGGAAGTCGGAACGGAAAGTCGTGAAAACGGGAAGCCGGGAATACGTGAAGCCGGGAAAACGTGAAACCGGGAAGTCGGAACAGAAAGTCGTGAAAACGGGAAGCCGAAAAACGTGAAACCGGGAAGTCGGAACGAAAAGTCGTGAAAACGGGAAGTCGTGAAACCGGGAAGTCGTGAAAACGGGAAGTCGTGAAGTCGGGAAAACGTGAAACCGGGAACTCATGAGGTCGGGAAGTCGTGAAAACGGGAAGTCGTGAAGTCGGGAAGCCGTGAAGTCGGGAAGTCGGGAAAACGTGAAACCGGGAAGTCGGAACGGAAAATCGTGAAAACGGGACAAAACGGGAAGTCGTGAAGTCGGGAAGTCGTGAAACCGGGAAGTCGTGAAAACGGGAAGTCGTGAAGTCGGGAAGTCGTGAAACCGGGAAGTCGTGAAAACGGGAAGTCGTGAAAACGGGAAGTCGTGAAGTCGGGAAAGCGTGAAACCGGGAAGTCGGAACGGAAAGTCGTGAAAACGGGAAGTCGTGAAGTCGGGAAAACGTGAAACCGGGAAGTCGTGAAAACGGGAAGTCGTGAAAATGGGAAGTCGTAAAAACGGGAAGTCGTGAAGTCGGGAAAACGTGAAACCGGGAAGTCGGAACGGAAAGTCGTGAAAACGGGAAGCCGGGAAGTCGGAACGGAAAGTCGTGCAAACGAGTAGGCAGGAAAACGTGAAACCGGGAAGTCGGAACGGAAAGTCGTAAAAACGGGAAGTCGTGAAGTCGGGAAAACGTTAAACCGAGAAGTCGTGAGGTCGGGAAAACGTGAAACCTGTTTTGCATCAGATGATTAGGTAGCTATTTACATCCATCTGTGTCACCTGTTTTGCATCAGATGATTAACAATGTTATATTCTTAATTGTTTTTCTGGTTATTTGTTTTATTAATCAACCTGACTGGCTACAATATGATGCAGGATTATTTTGTTCTGTCTGGAATCTAATCCATCAGAGAAACTTTCCTGATGGCAATCATCGGCTCGCTCTTAGACTTTCATGCTGCGTGAAGTAGGCGGCGTCTGCTATTCTACTCAGGCCACCTTATAGTCCGACCCTTCTAATGTGACTATGTTGTTAAGTTTGAAAGATTGTAGACTGACTTCCCTCAGCTATGTTATGTAGTAGACTCAGAGAGTATTTATTGCTGCATGAACCATCCCCGGCTAATTTGTTTCTGTTACCTCTTTAGATGGCAAATGCTTACTGCTTGCTCAACCTTATTTCCTCAGTATTTCTTTGAGTTATTTTGCTCTCGTTGTTTTGCTTTTCTATTTTGCTCTCATTGTTTTCTTTTTCTCACTACTTCAGGCGTGCGAGGAATATTGCAAGAAACTAGGACTAAACCAGTGGCACATAATTTTTTCTCACATGATCTTTGATATAACATGTAATTTGACTATTAATATTAAATATTTACATACAAACTACACACACCTTCAATTAATTATACACTTTCGTGAACAACTGTGAAATTATGTAGCACACTTAATTTACGTTTATATGATGATGGCCACTGGAATTTACCGCTTCGAAAACAATTAACCTAAATATATTTAACTTAAGGCGACCCTACAGTTTTGCTTTCGGCACCTGCGCCAGTGGCGCAACGGGTCATCTAGTAGTAGTAATGTGTGTACATGCAACCACTTTTGTGCTTTTGACAATTTGATCTATGTGTGCCTGTCTCCTTCTCCTTTTCTCATTCGCTGCTCATGTTTTCTACTTCTCCGATTCCCTTTTGTGTATGTGTAGTGTATATTTCTTGTCGTGTCATCGGGTGATCAGGCTGAATGATTGATTGACTGGGGCCTGACATCGTCAGAGATCATGACACGGAGGTAGGTTACCTAACATGAAATCCACACAGGATATATGGGTGAGGTGCAAATTTATTTATTTTTGCGAAATTTTTGCGAAAAGGTGAGGTGCATCTTGAAGTGCCGGTCAAAGGAGGATCAGAAAAGGCCAGAGCAACTACAAAGGGAAGCCCCAAAGAGTGTCTACAAATAGACACAATGTGTTTGTTCGTGGGATTGCCAGACATGTGTTCGCGGATACCTTGCATGATGCCTTCAGGTTGGTCCTCAATGGACACTAGATATGCCTGTGTGGTCCATTTTGTTCACTTCGGTTTTATTTTTTGTCTGACGTACATATCAAATTTCCAGACAATTTTTAACAAACGAACAAGTAAGACAAAATTTTACCTTTCAAAAAATATAGTTTACACAATAATTCAAGTTAAATTTCACATTCTAAATCCCAAAAATGGATAAATTGAACGCCGCAACACATTGGTGTGAAAAAATTCCTTGCTTTCGTTGTGAATCCACATATGCTCAACTATTTTTTTTTGGAGTTGTCGTTGAACACCTCAGTCACAAATTTACTCATGTATTTCGATGTAAATTTTCAAATTCAACCGATGCATGTTCAGGCTCAATCAAAGAGTCCATGTCGTCCCAATCTAGATCATAGATTTGTTCATCATACTCGTCTTTTACAATCATGCTGGTGTGCACAATCACACAACCAGTTATGGTCTCTCACATTTGGTGTTTGGCTAAATGAAGCTTTAATCGATGATCAACTCGTTTGAGTACTTGAAGTTGTTAACCTACTTCTTAGTTGCACCAACAAGTTCCACATAGTGCACCCATGTTAGATCAGTTCCACTGTTGTGGGTACCTCTTCATTTCGGGTTAAGAAGATGGGAAATCGCCTTCCTCTCTATAATAACAGCGCGTTCCAAGGTGTGAAGTGGGAGAGAGGGCATGTGATGATGTTTTGCCTACGATAATTGGTCCTCTAGTGATGTTGAGGTGCCATCGGTCATGGGCATCTTAGAATCCATTTGATACCTTTTTTATTACACACATTGCCAAGAAAACACAAGAATCAAATATATTGCAATCCCATTCTCACATATGTAACTCTCTGCAACATATTTACATGACCACGGTAGCAAATAATTCGCATAGAATTGGAATCGCGTCGGCATATATGCACACAAGGAAATCAAAATGTGACTTAGCTTTTCCCTCTAGTTATCTAGTTGGAGTAACTATCATGACCTCTCCATGCATCTGATATCTCTACATGGTATTGTAAAAAACTCTCCGATTTTGACAATGTTTAGATTTGAATTTTAGTCACAATATCATAATGTTTCAAATTACAATATTTGGCATGTTCAGATTTGACAATTATTCACAACTGAAAAAATGTTCAGATTTTAAATAAAAAATCATACAGTACCTTTTTAATTGGGCCGCATTTCGAATGGCCCATGAAATGCTTGCTTCAGGCGGCAGGGGCAAGCAGCGTCTTGTAGTACCCTAAAAAAAACAGCGTCTTGTAGCTCGTCCTACATGCTTTAAAGTTAAAAAAATCTGAGAATAATGATACATGTAGACGATGACGAATTCTAGCATTATGCAAAATATCAACTCTAAATACTTTGTATTTTGGACCAGGTAATAATGACAAAATTCAAAATCTGAGGCCGTGAAGAGTAGATAAATTTCGATTTTTTTCAAGTTTATCAGAATTTGTCTATTTTATGGAGGCCGGAATACAAAATATTTCGAGCTGCAAATTTGCAGAACATTAGAGTATGTCCTTGTGAACCTCTGTGATTTATCTCGGAAGTTTTTGAAACTTCAAAATATTGATTTCAAAAACCAAAAAAAAAAACGTTCTACATGTAGGACGAGCTACACATGGACTCTTCGCGCTGCTCGGATATTTATAGAGTCTCGCATATACATCACTTATGCGGTAGATTATCTTCCTAGCCTCTAGCCCACATATCGTGGATTTTTCAAGCACTGTCCTAAACAAGCCCACCGTGGGGGTGACAAAAGCGAGCAACGCCTACGATCCGGACCCAAGGACAACTCCGAGCTCCCGTGCCATGGCATCAGCTTCCGTGGGCGCTACGACATCCCGACCGCCCGAACTTCACAGCGAGCCATCCCCGGAATTCTCATCCGAGGCATCCTCCTCCTCACACCTGGACTCACCGTGGGTCGCGGCGGCCGAAGCAGAGGCGACGCAGGTGCCGTGTGGCGGCGGCCCCGATGAGGACGTGCTCGACCTGGACTCACCGTGGGTAGCGGCGGCCGAAGCGGAGTCGAGGCTAGAGAAAGACGGCATGGCCACGGCCGTGTCTGGACTTCGCCTTCAGGCTGAATACGAGGTGGACGAAGACAAGATACGAAACAACCTGGAGCGACAGGGCGACGAGGTATACTGTACTGATCAAATAAAAAAAATCAGTAATCCCGTGCCTTGAATTCTTGATCTTTGCTGTGATGCGTATATGGTTGAGAACTTGCGATGCAGTTTTCCTGCCCAATTGGATGGTTATGTGTTAAGGTTTTAGTAGATGTTTCTGCCAAAACCCTGGGAGGCTATCCTAGCGACTATACAACCTGAACCTCTCGAACAGACATACTCTGTTCTGGATAAAAAAAATCTCTTCAGCAATTTCGCTGATGTACTCTGTTCCGGATAAAATTGGACGCATTTAATTAGCTGATAATTCAATTTCTAAAAACAGATTATTTTGTAGACAATGTACTGATAGGTTGCATGTACAAAGGGAAAGATGGCCTGTTCGAGAAACAAGCATTGTCGGACTGTTGGATTTCGAGTTCGCGGTTGAGCTGGCTTGCTTCATTCAAACATTGATCCTTAATTTTCAGAACAAGCCAAAATTGTAGCATGTCTCATTCGATTTGCTCATTTGATGTTCATTGCAGCTGTTGGCATTGGAAGCAATATATGGAGACGACCTTGTTGAATTTGAAAGCAAAGCAGGGCTCCGCTATTTCCAGGTTTCTTGCGTTGTCCATCACTGCTATTTCATCTCTTCTTGGATGGTGGATAGTCTGGGTTTATTTCTATTGCATTTTTTTGTACCACTTTAATTACAGGTTTACATACGTTACGATCTTCATGATGGCGCTGAAGTGTGCGCTAAGCTTTCTTTGGCTAATGGAAAAACAAAACATGGAGGATGTGTTGCTGATGATATAGGAGAACATGATGATGTTGGGCCAGATGAATTTGCTTACACTTGCAACTTTGAGTACCTTCCTCCTTTGATATTGACATGTCTACTTCCAAAATCATATCCTAGCAAAGAGCCCCCATATTTTACAGTCACTGCAAAATGGATGGATGGGTCTAACGTTTCTCAACTATGTGAGATGCTTGACACAATCTGGGCAGAGCTGCCAGGGCAGGAAGTGGTGTATCAATGGGTCGATTGGATACACAATTCTTCTTTGTTACATCTCTGGTTTGATGGCAAGATAATGTTAGGTCAAGACGTCCCAACACATAGAGGAGATAGCCGTGCAATCTCAAGAATTCTCCCGTTGGAGTCTATGATCCCGTCCATGCTCAGTTACAGTAGCAAGAAACGCTACCAAGTTTTTCTTGATGATCTCCATATGTGCATGATATGCCTTAACCAGACCAAAGGTAAAACGGTATCCTTTTAGACTCCCTCTTTATTCAGCAGCAATAGTAAGGAACCAATATCTGCTATACATATATATGTTTCGTATGTAATGCTCTACATATATGTTTCGTATGTAATTCCTATGGCATTTCCTGCCTATAAAGTTTCTTGGGTTATACCGAAGTGGCCTAATCAAAGTTCAGTCCCCTATAAGCTAACTTTTTGAATCATTCAGGTTCAAACTTCATCAAGCTACCATGCCACCACTTGTTTTGTGTCAAGTGCATGGAGACGTTATGCAGGCTGCATGTGAAGGAAGGCACTTTGCTTCAGTTAGTATGCCCACACACCAAGTGCAACGCTTCTATTCCACACTATTTGTTAAAGAAGCTTCTTACCGAAGAAGAATTCGAACGTTGGGATAGGCTTGCTCTTGAGAAAGCATTGGACTCGATGGCAGACGTGGTTTATTGCCCAAAGTGTGTGATCGGCTGCCTGGAAGACGAGGATAACACCGCGCAATGTCCGAAATGTTCATTCATCTTCTGCGGATTTTGCAAGGAACTATGGCATCCAGGGAAGCAATGTCTAACTCCAGAACAAAAACTCCAGCGCCGCAAGGTAAAAATGCAACTAAAATATCTTTGGTGTAAGCATTGGATGTAGATTTCTTACTAAACATATGTCTTTCATTTTCTTTCTCCGATTGCAGGCATCCGGTAGGATGACCGAAAGGGAGATGGCACAAGAACTCTTGAACATCAGAGAGTTATATAAGGATGTCCGTTTATGTCCAAATTGCAGAATGGCCATCTCCAAGAGTGAAGGCTGCAACAAAATGGTGTGTGGTAGCTGTGGTCAGTTCTTTTGCTTCCGTTGCGGCAAGCCAATCGCTGGTTACGATCATTTCAGGTAGACCATTCACGTTCTTTATGTTCCTTTCAACAAGGGGAGGCATCTTGGATATTTGTGTTACTTAACTCCATGCGTAGTATCAATTATCTCAAATTGTTCACTGATTGTAGGAGCGACTCATGTCGACTCTTCGAGGCTAGAGATATGGCAGAGTGGGAGAGAGAGATGAACCAACTGCAATTTGGAAACCAGATGAGAAATATGTTGAAACCATTAGGCGCTCTCGTGAGATGTCCAAGGTGCCACGAAAAGACCCATAAGGTAAGACACCTATATTTTAACACTGCATGCAACACGGCGCCGTTCTGTATTTGTAGCACTGGTTTTCTCTCTATGCATCTAACCCAATGATGGTGGCCATATGCAGGATGATGAGAAATTTGTCTTCTGTTGGGCGTGCCGAGCAAGCATTTGCACACTCTGCAAGCAGACAGTCGAGGATAAGAGGTTGAAGAGGGGGCACTGGGGGTCACCGGATTGCATCGGTCTTTCCTAGTTATCGAATTTAAATTTACATTTTTACAAATTAGGACTTCAGCTTGAGTTTGTGATTTTAGAACTACATTTTCTCTCTAACATTATGCATAGCCATCACAAGCGAGGGTATGTGAATGTTGAAGGATATACACTTCCATAATCGTTTTTTTGAAAAAGACCCTACATTTTCTAGAAAACTATGATTAGGCCCCAAACTAGTGCATGGAAGATCTCGAATTTCCAGATTATAACGAGTAGGTAGTCAAGCCGCTTGGAATTTTGTAAATGAAAACTTTAGGAAGACCCATTAACGCCTATGTTTCATCAAGTGGTTGTATAATACCCCTTTTTTTTGCAAAACAAAATCCTGATATTTTTAAAAAAGATCACCTAAAGGTTTAAGAGATGCACACGGAGCTAATTAAAGATGATTATGTCATATAGGCTCAACCCTCTTTGATTTTCTAGTTCTATTCACCCTCACTAACGTCACATATGTCATGTTATATATTTTCTGGAGGCTTGGCGTATCAGCCAGCCGCCACTAACCACAACATCTTTCTCCTCCAAGATCCATGTTCACGTTCGTGTCTTCATAAATACCTGCTAGTTTTGGCGAATAACCCTTGAGTGCATCAATAAGATGTCCCCCATGCCTCGTGGAAGGCAATTGACCATGTGATTTGATGTCCCCACATCTCTTCAAGGCTACTCCCTAATCCTATGCCCCTAATTATATAATGTTTTGGCAGGGTAATTTAGCCTACGAAAACATTTTATAATTATGAACCGAGTTAGTAGATGGTAAGTGAAATCTTGCCCACAATGGTCTTAAACATTCTCTTCAAATCTTACCTCAAATTCACATGCATGTGAGACTTCATCTCCTCTGCCCCATGTTAAATTCGAGCAAGAACGATCTCGGTTCTACCCCAATATGTGAGAACTGTCGTCCAAAAGTTCACATGCAACGAATAATCAAATATTCTTCGGTAGATCATGCCTTGCGAATATGTGCCAAGATTTGACTAGTACTAATATATATGGGCTTTAGAACTTATAAGAATAATCACGATTTTCAGAATGCATTGACCACATAAGACTTTAGGTGGACTCATATAGGCTCGGTATGCACTAGTGCACCTTTAAGTGTACTAGGTTTGTATAAAGCATCTAAATTTCATGAAAACTGTGAAAAAAATAGTCAAACATAGACATGCTATGTCTCCAATTTCAGATCAAATTCTCCTCACAACTTCAGACACAAAAAGACAAAACAAACTATAAACAATCCATATACAAACCAGGAGGAATTACTATACATCGATGCTATTCATATTTGGGGGTGTAAAAAAAAACTGTGAGTCGAATTTGAATGCGAAATTTTGAGACATGATATATATTTATGTTGTGTCAATATTGTAAGAAAATTATAATTTCATTGCCCTTAAATATGCTAATCAATACACATCATATGCTTTCCCTGCCCAACATTGGGGAATTTGTGTACAGCCCTGACTTTGCTACGAAACCAAACACAAACTTCACGACCGGGCGAAAAAGGCCAACAGCACTGACACCGAATCAGGGACTGAACCCGACTCGACGACAGCGCCGAGCTCCGGCCATGGCAGCACCGTCCGTCGGCGCCACGGCCTCGCCGGCAGCCGAACCCCACCGCCACCACTTCCCGGAATCCTCATCCGAAGCATCCTCCTCGTCGCGCGCCGCAGGGGCAGAGGCGAGGCCGGTGCAGTGTGATGGCGGCGGCGAGGAGGACGTGCTTGGCCTGGACTCCCCGTGGGTCGGGGCGGCCGAGGCGGAATCGAGGCTGGAGGAGGCCGCCATGGCCGCGGGTGCGGCGCGGCTCCGCCTCTGTGCCGAGAACGAGGCAGAAGCGGATGAGATACGAGACAACCAGCAGCGACAAGACGACGAGGTCGGTATACTGAAAATTAATTTTAGGCTAGCGTCTGAATATTAGATGGGTTTTTTTGGTGAGGGCTCTGCAGAAAACTACAGAGCAACGCGATTAATTTCCTCTCGGATGTACTTCCTAGATTTCAGGGTAAAAGAGGCTTGCAATGTTCTCATATTTTAAGGCTAAAAACCGATTTGTAGATAAGAGGGGAAAAGTTGCTGTTCCGGTAGATAATCCCTCGTGACTTAGTGAGATTGTGTTGGTGTTGCTTTTAAGTTTGTGAATTGCGTTGCTTTATTGTACTGTTGATGCTTTACGATTTTAGCATTGCTCATTTGCCTCCTCATTTGATCTTCATTGGAAGCAATATATGGGGATGATCTTGCTGTACTGGAAAACAAACAAGGGCTCCGCTACTTTCAGGTGTCTTCTATTTGCCCATCAGTGTTTTTGGAAGATAAAAACTTTGTTTATATGATTATTTATTTACATAATTCCAGATTTACATACGTTACGAATTGCATGAGGGCGTTGAAGTGTGCGCTAGGTTTTCTTCAGCCAATAAAAATGGAGAAGATAGAGGATGTCCTGATGATTGTAGACAACAACATGAGGAGGATGAATCAGATGACTTCTCCTATTCCTGCAACTTTGAGCACTTGCCACCTTTAATACTGACATGTCTGCTTCCGCGGTCCTATCCTAGCAAAGAGCCCCCATATTTTACGCTCACCGCGAAATGGATGGATGGGCCTAATGTTTCTCTGCTGTGTCAGATGCTTGACACCATTTGGGCAGAGCTGCCGAGGGAAGAAGTGGTATACCGATGGATTGAGTGGATACGCAGCTCTTCTTTGCCACACCTTGGGTTCGATAACAAAATAACATTAGGTCCAGATATTCCTACGCACAAAGGAGATGACCGGGCAATCTCGAGAAGTAGCTCTTTGGAGTCTGTAATCCCTTCTATGCTCAGTTACAGTAGTAAGAAGGCCTATCAAGTTTTTCTTGAGGATCTCCATATGTGCATGATTTGCCTTAATCAGAGTAAAGGTAAGCCTTTCTTGTTGTGTAGTTGTGCCAATAGAGCATTTCCTGGTGTTATTTACTACCTTTGAACCGACAAGAATTATGGAACGGAGGGCGTACTTTTCTTGCATCTTCCTTGCAAGAATACAATCTATTCTGCAGCATCCTTTCAAGACTGTACTCTAGTTAACTGTCCCACAGTGGTCGCATACCAGTCTATGGCTAAACTTACATAGCTTATAATAGATATTATAAGGACCGGCTGGGATTCTTATTAAACTACTTAGGAAATTGAATTAGTCTCATTTCTGTTCATCCTTCCTTATGCTAACTTTAATTTTGAAACAATTAGGTTCAAACTTCATCAAGCTTCCGTGCCAGCACATGTTTTGTTTCGAGTGCATGGAAACTTTATGCAGGATGCATGTCAAGGAAGGCACTTTATTTCAGTTGGTATGCCCTGATACTAAGTGCAGTGCTTCTATTCCACCGTATCTGTTGAAAAGGCTTCTTGGCGAGGAAGAATTTGAACGTTGGGATAAGCTTACTCTCAAGAAAGCATTGGACTCGATGTCAGATGTGGTCCACCGTCCAAGATGTGCAATCGGTTGCTTGGAAGATGAGGATAGCAATGCACAATGTCCAAAATGTTGCTTTGTATTCTGCTCGGTGTGCAAGGACCCGCGCCATCCACGGAAGTTATGTCTAACTCTGGAAGAAAAGATCCAGCTACAGCAGGTAGAAATACAACTAAAATCTCGTGTGCTAAATGACTTGACAGATACTGAGACTAGATTATTTATGTTTCAGTCTTTATTTATATATATACCATACTAATTTTAGTAGTTGGGGCCAGAGTATCTCTACAAATCATCTTCCGTTTTGTTGATAAATCCTTCAAACATATAGTATGCTTTTGACTGCTGTCTATCATGAATCTTTGGAGAGTGTAAGACGCTTTTGGAACCTCCTTGTTGCATCATCACATGCCGAATTAGCCTCTGGAGAACAGCTTCATTTTAATGTATATTTATGTCTGCAGGCATCAGGCAGGGGAGCCACAAGGGGGATGGTGGAAATGTTGAGCATAAAGGCGCTTTACAGCGATGTGAAATCATGTCCAAAATGCAGAATGAGCATCAGCAAAACTAAAGGATACAACAGAGTGGTGTGTAGCAGCTGTGGTCAGGCATTCTGCTTCCTCTGTGGCGAGGCTATCATCACTGGCTATTTCCATGGGTATGCTATCCAAGGTCTTTTAAATAAAACAAGGGTCCATAATCTGGGCTTACTTATCTTTATGCATGTATGTTTTGACAAACTGTAGTGGGAAATGTGGCGGCCTGTTTGAGAAAGAAAAGGACACAACGGATTGGGGGAAGCTAATGGGACAGCTCCGCCGACAAGCTAAAAATCAACCGGTAGGCAGTACTGTAAAATGTCCAATGTGCCGTCAAAATTTTTACAAGGTAATGAACTCTATCTTTTCAATCTGCAGCATGGTGTAATGCTGTAGCATTTTGATCCATCTTGCAGATCACTAGTTTGCCTCCGTTGCATCTAACAAATTGCCACATGCATTCAGGATGCTGAAAAATATATTTTCTGCTGGGCGTGCCAAGCTAGCTATTGCACAATGTACAAAAAGCCGGTCCAGTTTACCGGGCAGCAGGGCAAGCACTGGGGTTCAGCGGAATGCATGGGGATAAAGTTCTAGCATCGGATACAAGGTGCCCAGGTTGTTACATTTCTGCAGACATTAGGTTGCAGTTTTGAGGATTAGGACTTTTAAGTTTGCTGTATTCTGACAAATCGATTAAAAACGATATATCACAACCAAGGATAATTTAGTTAGAGATTGCTAAGTTGGTACATATAAGATATGCATGTGAAGTGTCAACTACTCAACTCACTTATTGTTCTTGCATTTTAACTTCTTTTGTCTTTTGAAAAAGTCTTATTTATTTGTCTTTTTTTTGCGAAAAAATCTTATGCATCCGGCGCTGAGCATTTTGTGCATACAGTTTATACGTAGAAGATTGTCTGGCTGTCCAAGGGAGCCAGAATCCTTGTTAGCGGAAAGTGCATGACACAATGCTTGAAATGGGCTACCTCTGTTTCTAAATGGAAGACGTTTAGGGATGGAGTACTAACGAAATTCATAGATGCAGCACAGACACACAAAGTTATGTAAACACAGCACGATTTCAATATCAAGTCCCCTTTTTTACTTCTTATTACTGAGGGTGAATTTGATACTGAAACTGTGCGTGTTTATCTATGCTACGTTAACAAATTTAGCAGACCTTTTTCGGAACGCTGGTGAGGTTTTTAGCAGATGGGGATAGCAGCTCCCCGGGCACACCGAAATTCCTACTCGTTTGTACAAAGTGCGCGATGTCTTACAGTCAAAAGCTGAGAACCAGCAAAAGATGAAGCATCGGGAGGGAAATGTCTTGTAAACTGGAACTTGGTGTGTTCACCCATTTGCTTTGGTGGGCTGGGCATCCTGAATCTCCAGATGCACAGCAATGCGCTGAAGGTGCGTTTGTTATGGCAAAGCTGGATGGAACCATCCAAGCCGTGGCAGGGGCTACCCATAATGGCTGATGATTCAGTTAAGCAGTTCTTCACTTCCGTGGAGTTCAAGATCGGCGATGGCGCATTAACAAGTTTCTGGCATGTGCCCTGGCTGATTGATGTTCCTTTCAAGGAACGATGGGCAGAACTGTTCAAACACTGCACTATGAGAAATCTGAAAATTAAGGATGCCCTGACCGATGATCGATGGGTGAGGCACTTCAGAAGGGTGATGTCGCCGCTTGCTGTCAGGCAGTTCACGGAATTGTGGGAGGCTGTCCAAGGCATTCAGCTCACGGTCGGCATTGCAGACTCCCTCCAATGGAAATGGACAAACGATCGATGTTACTCGGTTCAGTCTGCCTATCTAATGCAGTTTGAGGGGCGACTGCGCTCGAACATGCCTCTGACGGTCTGGGACTCCGATGCTCCGCTAAAATGTAAGTTTTTTGCATGGTTGGCCTGCCTCAACCGATGCTTGACGGCAGACAATATGTTGAAGCGTGGATGGCCTTGTGATTCTGTTTGCCCGCTTTGTCGTTCTGCCAATGAATCAGGGCTTCACATCTTGCTGCACTGCCCCTTCTCATGCCAGGTTTTTTTTTTTTTTGACAAGTAAAAGGAGATTCCATTAAACTGGGTGCACAGCAATCTCGCTGGCGACCAAATCAGACACAAACGGAGGGACCTCGTCGGTCCATCCTGAGCACTCAGTATCAGCTTCATAGCCAAACTTGGCTAGGGAATGAGCGACCTTGTTGCAAGTTCGCCGACAGTAGTTGAACTCAAACAAATCAAAAGCCACAAAGCAGCGGCTTCTCGCATCTCTGAGCAGAACTCCAATCTCCGATAGTTCATGTGAGCTGGACTTGAGGGCTGACACGAGAGTTTGTGAGTCGGACTCAAACTGCACCCTGTGAAAACCAAGCATAGCAGCTCCCTCGACGGCAGCCACACATGCCTCTGCCTCAGCTTGTAGTGCATCTTTTAGATGTTTGAGCTTGCCAGCAGCTGCAGCTATGAATTCACCATCATCTGCTCTTGCTACAAAACCCCAGGCGCCATCACCTGAAGGTTCTCTAAAAGCTGCGTCAAAATTTACCTTGACATGGTTCGGAGCTGGTCTCTGCCAATGTTCAGTTTGAGATGTTCGTCCTGAATAGGTAGGAGTTTTATCCTGGGATAATGCCAAGTGCGGGCTGAAATCTAACATGTGCCGTTGGATTAGGCTACAGACTTCAGTTGCCGGCTTCTCCGTTCAGATCAAGCTGCAGTTAACTCTAAACCCCAGACCGGCTACTGCATCCTCTCTTGCCCAGTGGTGGCTTGACCAGATTCACAATAAACCAAAAAGCTGCTGTTCGCTCCTTGAATGCGGTGATAAATCTCGTCTGTTGGTCCCTATGGAAGGAGAGAAACGTCAGGATTTTCAATGGCCTCAGCTCTCCAGCTTTGGTGGTTTTCAGTAAGGTGGTCGAAGAAGCGGCGATCTGGATGGCTGCTGGAAAAAATAAGGCGGCACAGCTAGCACAAAGACCACTGGAACCGGACTAGGTGTTTTCATCCCTTTTGCGCTTGCCCGCATTTAAACCGCTGTTTGTTGTTGCACATTATAGCTGTACATCTTTACAAACTTTGTAACCTACACACTATTCTTTATTCTTCTATTCAAAAGAAAGCAGCGCGTCTGCTTTTCGTCATACTGAAAATACTGAATCACTGTACCCACTGAAACTACCAACTGAATCTGCATAACTGAATGTTCAAACAAGGAAGTGCCGCATCCTATAAAACCATGCAAGTCCACGTTTCTCCCCCCTGAAAACCACGGGCCAGTTGGTGGCACCGCTCTACATACTGATGCTCGCCGTTGTCGCCGCCCCGCCGGCGATTGGTCCTAGTGGTACTCCTCAGAGGGAGTCCGGCCGTAAATTAAGATTTGGTAGCCGTGTTGTTACATCTCACCATTTTTTCCATGCAGTTTTTATGAGTAAGACGATCGTAAGGGGCGTATGCGGTTATGCCCTAGCCGTTAACTTCGTCTCGGAAACGTATAATTACCAGTGATCTGTAGGCTCCGACATGGTCTTTGCTTGTGTCCGCGCTCGTGTCTGATACTAGCCAAAGTTCGTGTCGGAGTAGGAGTAAGTACCGGCCTTCCTCATATAATGACCATACCGTGATCGTCTAGCACACGTGAAGTGCCCCGTGAGTTTTTTCCGGCGAGCCAACGTACTCAGTCTAGCCAACAAATTAAGGAGTTCTCGATCACCTCGGCACCATCCATGGCAGCAGCATGGACGTCCCTTGGCACCTCGTCGAGGCGGACACGGGAACCCAGCCGTGGACACGGCACATGATTCTCGGCCGAGACGTCTTCGTCTAGCTACGCGGAGGCGATGCCGGAGGAGGACGTGGTCGACCTGGACTCCCCCTGGGCGGCGGTGTCCGAGGCGGAGTCGAGGCTGGGGGAGGCCGTCTCGGCGGCGGGAGCTCGCCGCCTTCGCGCTGAGGATGAGGCTGGGGAGGATGAGATACGAGACAACCTGCAGAGACAGGAGGACGAGGTATGGTGCACACTAATCTAGCTGACAAAGCTGGAAAATCTTACTGATTTATAATCTTGATCTGTGATGCGATGCGATCATAATCCCAATGTAGTTCTTAGGATTTTGACGCCGAGTTGGAGTGATTTTGTGTTCACGGAGACGGATTTGTTCTGTTTTGGGGGTTCAGAACTGACAAACTGCAATTTTTTTCACTGACAACAAAGAAATTCGAATATCTCGGATGAAAATTACCAAGTGACTATGAAAGTACACTATTTCTCTGTAACCGGCTAAAAAACATGAAACTTGATTAAATATCAGGGACGGATAAGTATCTCGCTCAAACTTGTATTTTGTATATATATTTGCCATTAGTGGCATACAAATGGCTTGTCCTTTTTTTTTTTGTAAAATCCCGAAATTACTCTATCCTCGTCACTAGGGATGAAAACGGAACATAATCTTTCCGACTTTTCCACGGAAAAAACGGAAACGGGACAGAAACACGGAAACGGAATTTCGCGGAAAAGAAACAGAAACGGCAACCTAACTTTTACGCAGAAACGGAAACGGAAAACCATATTACGGCGGAACGGACACAAAAACAAAAATTTCGTTTCCGGCAATACGAAACTTTCCGTTTTTATTATCCGTTGCTTTTAATTTCAGCATGCCCTATAATTATAGTGGAAACATTTCTGCACAATCCAAGACATAAATTAAAAAATAAAAGGCTTTCAAGCGACAATGTTTATAGCATATGTACTTACATATCATGTCCCTCTCGAGTCATTCCCATTTCGATATTTCAGTGTTGCTCTGGCGTTAGGGGCGATAGTAGGTATTTTCTTAATGTTGTGCAAGTTGATAATTTCTATATACTATATTATATAATCATGAGATATTGTTATATTTTATTTCATCTTAAAAACTTGACCACTTTGTTGGTTTGAACGAGTTTTCCTGCGTTGTTCAAGGGGTTTCTTGGTTTAGGCAAACATTCGCTTTTGTTTCGTGTCCGCGCCATATTCGGTCGATTTCTGTTTTCGATAATATCTATTTTTGTATTTGTTCCCGGAGTTTTCATATTTATTTCTGCTTTCCATAAAAATATATAAAAAATGTGGCAGTTCCATCCATATCCGCTCGCTTCTCAACTCCACTTCTCTCTACTCTATTCGGACCGAGACCCACAGTCCCACACTGTCAGAAGAAGAAAAAACGAAAATACCAGCCAGACCCAGCCACCCAGGTCACGGTGGAAGTGGACCCTTTTTTTACTGGAGGCGGATGGGAGCGCCGCCGGCCAGGTGGCCTTTGGGGCTGTGCGCCAGAGGGAGCGCAGCCCAATTCCTCCGCGCAGTCCCAGCGCGACCAACTCGGTTCCAGGCTTCCAGCGGGTGACCGCTGACCAAGCCTATGAACGGGAGCATGTTCCCCTCCCGTCTCCAGATGGTATAGTCTCGTCCACTGCATGTGCTGTGCGTGGTACTCCTAATGACTATGCCTCCATAACCTGTGTAGCATGAGTGTATTTGGATTTAGGAGGAGTACCATGTTCTGCTTATACAGGGAATAGGTTTCTATTCAGTTCATCAGTAAGTCAGTCATTCAGTTGTTTGTATATAAGAAATTGGGCACTGGTTCAGAAGTGTTTTTCTCTTCCAGTTATAGACTGTGGCTAGGACGATTAGCTGTGTTTGTTTCCTCACAAGATCTCATCGTTCACTGCAGCTGCTGGCATTGGAAGCAATATATGGAGACGACTTGGTTCAACTCGAAAGCAAAACAGGGCTACGCTATTTCCAGGTTATTTGTGCTGCCCTTCACTGCTACTCCATTGCTTACTGGATGATGATGAATCCCGGTTTAATGGTTTCTCCATTTCATATTTCTCTAATTACAGATTTACATACATTATGATTTGCACGATGGGGCTCAAGTGTGCGCTAAGATTTCTTCAGCCAGTGGACATGGAGAATGTCCTGATGATTGTACAGAACAACATGAGGAGTGTTGGAGGTCCTTGTGTTAGATATTAGGTTATTAGAGGAGTTAAATGTAAAAATGTTGTAACCTGTATAAACTGTGTACAGATGTGTGTGGAAAAGAATAGAAGAGTTTGAGAACAATCCCAAAATCAGTGAGTACCAACATGGTATCAGAGCTGGTTGTTCCGGCGCGCTCGCCGGCGGCGTGAGGTTGGTCGGCGGTCACGGAGGCGAGGTCAACGCGGGACGCGCAGCAGGGGAGCAGCACGCAGGGGGAGCTGGACGGCGCGCGGAGGCGCGGGCGTGGAGGAGCAGAGCGAGCGGGGCGCTCGAGGTGCAGCAGGCCAGCGGCCGGGCGAGCGCGGCGCGGGGCGCGGAAGAGAAGGAGAAGGGGCTGCTGCCGTGAGCAGAGGTGAGTTGCAGGAAGAAGCTGTAAGCTGAGATTTGGAGCAGAGAAGGGGAGCAGGTTGAGCTTAGTATTGGAGTGAAGGAGTAGCTTGGCTCGTGCATAATCGTGCGGCACGGGCAGGACCTCAAGAATAGGTTGTGGATTCAGTGTGTTGGTGTGCTGCCAGTACTGAATTTGGTTGAATTGCTCAAGTGATCTGCAAGAGAACAAGGTCCAACATAGCAGAGAAAAGACTAGTACGACAATGGATGCTAGGCAGAGGTACTCGGCTGTTCCAGAAGGTCCAATTTCTCAGAAATCAGTGGCAGGTACATATGATAGGAAATGCTTTGAGTGTGGTCAGCCAGGGCATTTGCGTTTTTCATGCCCTGAATTGGTTGGAGGAGGTTGGAGCAGAAGACGGTGGTGGAGTGGAAAGGTCGGTAGATATATGCCTGATGGTGTTGCGAAACCTTGGCAGAGAAGTGGGGATTGGCTGTGTCCAGTAACAAGCTGTGGGAATCTGAATTTTGCATTCCGTGATGCTTGTAATCGGTGTGGAACTATACGTCCTTCTAGTGTTAGTGGAGTATGTGCTGGTAGAAGGTCTCAAATGGTCACTGTCCGGATGACTGTTGATGATCTAGAAAAATGGTACCAGTTCAAAAAATGGTACCAGGTCAAAGGTACAGAACAAGGTGATAAGGAAATTTGTGAAGCTGCTGCTGTCTGTGCTAGACATTGTAGTAACATGTCAACTCCTGTTTGGTCAAATCGTAATGGTACACCATGGCTGGTTGACTCTGGTGCTTCAAGACATATGGTGGGGTCCTACAAAGAATTCTCAAATTATGATCCTAATGGAGAGGGAGGACAGAGTGTTAAGCTAGCAGATGGTTCCACCCAAGCTATTATGGGAACTGGGACAGTTGTGTGTGGATCTGATATATCCTTATCATCAGTTTTACATGTTCCCTCATTTCCAATAAACTTGTTGTCCATCAGTTGTATCACGAAAGAGCTCAATTGTGCTGCTATTTTTTACCCAACATGGTGTTTATTTCAGGAAATTGTTACTGGAAGAGTGCTAGGGAGGGGGAGCATGCATGATGGACTATATTACTTAGACAGTGATATTATCTCCCCAGTTGCAGCAGCTGCATTGTCCCATACTCCATTACAAGAATTTATGCTGCTCCATCGGCGACTAGGACACATATCTTTCAGGACATTGGGTAAACTCTATCCAAATCTCTTTAATAAAGTTGATAAGGAAAAACTTGTTTGTGATGCTTGTGAGTATGGGAAATTTATTAGAAGCTCTTATTTGTTATCTGATAATAGAAGTGCAGAACCATTTCAAACTATACACTCTGATGTGTGGGGTCCTAGTGGAGTGTGGTCCCTCCATGGATATAAATCATTTGTCACATTTATTGACTGCTGCACTAGGACTACATGGGTTTATGTACTGAGACATAAGAGTGATGTGTTTGAGTGTTTCAAAGACTTCCACAATTTAATTATGACCCAATATGATGCACGGGTGAAAATATTTAGAACGGATAATGGTACCGAATATTTAAACAAACAATTTGATGAATACCTGTCAAGCTTTGGAATTATCCACCAAACCAGTTGTCCAGGTATCTCTCAGCAGAATGGGTTGGCTGAAAGGAAAAACAGGCATCTCTTAGAGATCACCCGGTGTATCATGTTAGCTATGAATGTTCCAAAATATTTGTGGAGTGAGGCTGTGATGACAGCGGCTTATCTGATTAATAGGATGCCGTCTCGGATGCTTAACAACAAGACACCAATTGAGTGTCTAACTGGCAAGAATACATATATTGTGCCTCCAAAGGTATTTGGATGTGTGTGTTTTGTAAGGGACCATAGACCATCAGTTGGAAAGCTAGATCCTCGAGCAATGAAATGTATATTTGTGGGATACTCTGGAAAACAGAAAGGTTATAAATGTTGGTGCCCATCAGAAAAACGGATGTTTGTGAGCATGGATGTAGTGTTCAGGGAACATGAACCATATTATGGGGAACCAGTAGATTTAACCAATGTATTCCCTGATTTGTATGTTGATGATGCTATAGATTTGGACAACGAGACAGAGGGAGATAAAGAAGAAGAAGAAGATAGTGATGTAACATCACAGGAGATGATAATTGGAGTTATACCTAGAGATAATGTACAAGATGATAGGGATGTGATAGATGCAGAGCAAGAAGTGGTGCAGGAGGAGCAACAAGGTGATAGGGATGTGATAGATACAGAGCAAGAAGTGGTGCAGGGGGAGCAACAAGAAGAATCAAACGATGTTGGTCAGTGGCCAAAACCAAATGAAGAACGAGAAGTTCGAGTGTATACACGGAGACAGAGAATTGAGGAAAAACGAGTGCAGGAGCAAGAACATGGAGAGACACATACTTCAGACTCTTTTGATGGTATGCCTACTTCTCCACATGGTGATCTAAATGTTCCTATTGCTCTTAGGAAGCAGCCCCGCATTACTGCTGGGAAACTACCATCAAAACTATGTCCATATGATGTTTCAAATTATGTGTCATATGCATCATTGGGTTCCGAGTATAAGTCATTCATAGCTGCACTCGATTCTACTCTACCTATACCACGAGATTGGCAGGAGGCGAAACAATACCCGGAATGGAGGAAAGCTATGATGGAGGAGATGGAGGCGCTTGACAAAAACAACACTTGGGTACTTACTACTCTTCCTCCTAATAAAAGGATTGTTGGTTGTAAATGGGTATTTACCGTAAAACAAAATCCAGATGGTAAAGTGGAAAGATATAAAGCTAGATTGGTGGCAAAGGGCTATAGCCAAACTTATGGAGTGGATTATGATGAGACTTTCGCACCAGTGGCAAAAATGAACACTATTAGGGCGGTTATATCTATTGCAGCAAACAATGAGTGGAAATTGTTTCAAATGGATGTAAAGAATGCCTTTCTTCATGGAGATCTACATGAAGAAGTTTACATGGAGATTCCTCCAGGTTTTAATAGCAAAGAAACTGATGGTAAAGTGTGCAGGTTAAGAAAATCTCTTTATGGGCTGAAACAATCTCCTAGAGCTTGGTTTGGGAGGTTTAGGAAAGAAATATGCTCTATGGGCTATCGACAAAGCAATGCAGATCACACCCTCTTCTTTAAACGCCGAGGTGGCAAGATTGTTATTCTTATTGTGTATGTTGATGATATTGTGATCACAGGTAATGATGATGATGGAATAGCATGTTTGAAGAAGATGTTGGCAAAATCATTTGAAGTCAAGGATCTGGGTTTTCTTCACTATTTCCTTGGAATTGAGGTTGCCTATGGTACTCAAGGTATTTATCTCTCACAAAGGAAATATGTGCTTGATTTACTTGCGCAGACTGGAATGCTAGAGTGTAGACCAGCAATCACTCCCATTGAATCAAATATTCGCATTTTAGCAGAATCTGGTGATCCGGTGGATAAACATCAATATCAAAGACTAGTGGGGCGCTTAATCTACCTATCACACACCAGACCAGACATTGCATATGCAGTTAGTGTCGTCAGTCGTTATATGCATGATCCCCGTACTGGTCATTTGGATGCTGTGAATCGTATTTTACGGTATCTCAAAACCTGCCCTGGAAAGGGTATATTGTTCTCCAGAAATGGGCACCTAAATATAGAGGGATACACGGATGCAGACTGGGCTGGGTGCCTAGATGATAGAAGATCAACTTCGGGCTATTGTGTGTTTGTTGGTGGTAATCTGGTTAGCTGGAGGAGTAAGAAACAAAACGTAGTGTCAAGATCCACGGCGGAAGCAGAATTTAGAGCTATGGCCTCGGGCTTATGTGAACTGATGTGGTTGAGGATATTATTGATGGAACTGAAGCTCTTTCATAATACACCCCTCCGACTGTACTGTGATAATCAAGCTACAATCAGACTTGTTAACAATCCTGTTCACCATGATAGGACAAAGCATATTGAAATAGATAGGCACTTCATAAGAGAGAAGATAGATGAGGGGTTAATTCAAGTCCAGTTTGTTAGGTCCGGAGAACAAATTGCTGATGTATTGACAAAAGGGGTGTGTAATGTATCTTTTATGAAAAACTGTAGCAAGATGGGGCTCTTAAATATATTTGCCCCATCTTGAGGGGGAGTGTTGGAGGTCCTTGTGTTAGATATTAGGTTATTAGAGGAGTTAAATGTAAAAATGTTGTAACCTGTATAAACTGTGTACAGATGTGTGTGGAAAAGAATAGAAGAGTTTGAGAACAATCCCAAAATCAGTGAGTACCAACAAGGAGGATGAACAAGATGGCTTCTACTCTTGCAACCTTGAGCACCTGCCCCCTCTGATATTAACATGTGTGCTTCCGCAGTCCTATCCTAGCAAAGACCCCCCGAATTTTACGGTCACCGCTAAATGGATGGATGGGCCTAATGTTTCTGAGATATGTGAAATGCTTGACACCATCTGGGCAGAGCTGCCGGGGCAGGAAGTGGTGTATCAATGGGTTGAGTGGATACGTGATTCTTCTTTGCCACACCTTGGATTCGATAATAAAATAACATTAGGTCCAGATACTCCTACGTGCAGAGGAGATAACCGTGCGATCTCGAGAAGCGTCTCATTGGAGTCTGTAATCCCTGCAATGCTCAGTTACAGTAGTAACAAGCGCCATCAGGTTTTTCTTGAGGATGTCCACATGTGTACAATTTGCCTCAACCAGAGTAAAGGTAAAGTCTTTTTCTTTCCTTTTTCTCCTGTTTTGTTGTGCAGTCGGACCAATAGATCATGCCCTGTTGTTAACTACTTTTCTTGGATCTTCACTTAATTACTTTAATTTTGAAACAATTAGGTTCAAACTTCATCAAGCTTCCGTGTCAGCACTTATTCTGTGTGAAGTGCATGGAGACCTTATGCAGGATGCATGTGAAGGAAGGTAGTTTGTTTCAGTTGGTATGCCCTGATAGCAAGTGCAGTGTTTCTATTCCACCGTATTTGTTGAAGAGGCTTCTCGGCGACGAAGAATTTGAACGCTGGGATAAGCTTTCTCTTGAGAAAGCATTGGACTCAATGTCAGACGTGGTCAAACTGTCCAAGATGTGCAGTCAGTTGCCTGGCAGATGAGGATAAAATGCACAATGCCCAAAATGTTGCTATGTATTCTGCTCGGTGTGCAAGGACCCACGCCATCCAGGGAAGCCGTGTCTAACTCTGGAAGAGAAGCTCCAGCGGTATCAGGTAGAAATGCATCTGTGTTCTAAAGTTGCATTATAGCTATACTGTGCAATTATACTCATTTTCGTGGCCATCTTGTGTTTTGTACGTTGGTAAATGCTTCAAACATACGATATGAATTTAATCTGCAATCTATCATAGATCTCTGGAGAGTGTCAAACGCGCCACCTCTTTTTCGTGTCACTAAATGCCTATTGACTGCTGGAGAATAATTTCATGTTACTGAATATCTCCCGTATATTGTCTTCAATTTTATGTCTTCAGGCATCCGGCAAGATGGCCGCGAGGGAAATGGTGGAGGAAATGTTGAGCATACGAGCGCTTTACAGTGATGCTAGATCATGTCCCAAATGCAGAATGACCGTCAGCAAAAGTGAAGGATGCAACAAAGTGGTCTGTGTCAGCTGTGGTCAGGCATTCTGCTTCATCTGCGGCAAGGCTATCATCGCTGGCTATAACCATTTCGAGTATGACAGTCCTAGCTACCCACATGGTCTTTTCATCTTAAAAGGAAAACAAGGTCAAGAATCTAGGCTTGCTTATCTTTATGCATGTATGTTTTCACAAACTGCAGCCGGAACTGTGACCTCTATGAAGATAAAGAAAAAGACACAACAGATTGGCGGAAGAGACTGGACCAACTAGAAGCTAAAAACCGCCGACGAGCTCAAAGTCAACCGGTAGGCAGTACCGTAAGATGTCCGAAATGCCGGATAAAAATTCACAAGGTAATAATGAACTCTAACTTTTCAGTCTGCAATTTGTCTCAATTGCATCTAACCAATGGCCCCTTGCATCCAGGCTGATGAGAAATATACCTACTGCTGGTCGTGCCAAGCCAGCTATTGCACATTGTGCAGAAAGGATGTCCAGTTTAGTGGGTTTCGGAGCGAGCACTGGGGTTCACCGCAGTGCGTGGGGATAAGGTTCTAGCGCGGAATGGATGGTCCCATTCTTACAGTTTTGCAGATTAGGTTACAGTTTGTATATTATGGTAAAAATCCCTTCATTGTATTGTCTTCCATCTTTTGGGGAAGTATTCATTATCAAAGTTTATGTGCCGCGTTGTGCCAACTGTTTGTACAGGGAAGATGGGCTGGTGTCCAGGGGAGACAAAGTCCTGGATAGCAGAACGTGCATGAAATGATGCTAAAAAATTACTAACGAAGTTCATAGACGAAGCACTCACAAAGTTACCTAAACATGCATGACTTCAACATCAAGTAGCAGATGTGGGGAAGCCAGCTTCCCCGACACACGAATTTCCAAGTCGTTTGTACAAAATACAGTGCTTTCTGTTCAGAAGTTCATAACCACAAATAGCGGCTCCTTCCTGGTTACTGCCCGCCCAAAGCATGTTGCATCACTCCACCCGCTGAAACTACCAAACTGGATGTATACAACCGTCAGCTTGTAGGCTGTTACTACTGCACACATCAAAGTTCTGCATGTCTTAATCCTGCATTAACAGACACCAAAAACGTCACATGTAATAAACCATCCTAAATGAGATTTCACGTAACAGTCCAAACATAAGGAAGCGTCTTACTATAAGACCGCCCCAGTTCACGTCCCCACCAAGACGACTTCAGACCGACGATACCAGTCTCTTCAGCTACCGCAGCGCAACCATGGCGAAAACCAAAATGGCATCGCTCGCCATCCTGATGGTGCTCGCCGTCACCACCCTTGCCGCTGCTGGCGCCGACGCGTCACCGAAAAGAAGAGGCCAGGAGATCCACTTGTTCGAGGTCACGGTTCGCGTGACGGACAACATGGACGACGAGTACAACTACCGACTGCTCGCCGCCGTGCTCGGCAGATGGGTTCGTCTGCTCCTTCTGAATTCCACAGCTCCAGGCCAGCTCCGTCAGGTCGATAGTTTCTACTTCAGTTTTTTTCTGACGCTTCTCTCATTTGTTCTACGCTGGAAACCTGAAGCGTCGACGCGGCACGGAGCGCCACATTCGAGAATGAACCTGGGACCTTCAGCGCATTCCTCACCAACAACCAGGCCCGTAAATTATCAAGTGAGTAAAATTCCTACCACTGCTACATACTTGATCGGTATCGCATGGTACAATGATACTCATGCGTAAATACTTTCGTTGTGAAGAGGTCCAGGGGGTGCTGGGAGTTCGGGAAAGGGACGATCCTGTGCCTACGGAGGGCCACTGATACCAGCAAACACCAAGAGGAACTACAGTTGCTCTCCAGCGATTCCAGTCGCAAGTGATACAGATACTGCACGTAAGAGCATCAAGCTGAAGGAAGCAACGCATAGTTTTTCAATTTCACGATAAAAAGAGTGTGGCAGTCTTAATGCTTGGAAAACATGTTGTACTGAATCCGGCAAGCTTTGTAGTTATTAAGGCCTTTCACATAACCCCTGATCCTCAACATAAGAACTAGAATGGTCTCAAGGGCTCGGGCTCAGATGTTCAGCGATATCCAAAAAAAAGGCCTGTTAGGTATAACAGAAGGAGTCACAGATGTGGCTGCTTCGTTTCAAAAACAGATGTGAACTGTTAATGCTATCTGAAACTGAGTATATAGCTGTAACGGCACGGGACTAAACCTGTCCACCGTATAGCCGAAACCAGTATATGCTCGCCCTTGGATCGTATATCTCAAAAGGATCCTGATTCACAGTCATCATTCTTCCTAGGGTCCAGTCTAAACAAAGTCGAGGTCAGCGGTGTGCTGTTTGCACCCTCGGGGGCCAAAGTGCTCCGTGCTCTTGTACACCCTCTTCTGGCATAGAGCACAGTAATGGATTTGGCACGTTCCGCAGAAGATGTGATTGTTGTTTCCAACCTGCTCAAATCAGAGAGTCTTCATTTACCAGGATCAAGTGATAAACTAAATATACTACAGCTATCGTCAGAACACACTAAAAAATATCACTTATCCATGGAGTGCACAGAAACTTTACCTTGAAATTCGGCTGGTGGCAGTTCGAGCATGGATGTGCTCTGGATAGTGTCAATCCCAGGTCTTTCTGCATCTGTTTGACGACGTCATTTACCTTCACCTCCACTCTCAGCTTCTCTCTATCAATCTTACATTGTTCACTATCAAAAAGGGAGCATTGGTTCAGAATCAGAACTGGTACACAGAAAATAGCAACAGTACAGAATACTTGACACGTGACATATCATGCTTAACCAGGGGACAACACAAGAATATACCTTGTATGATCTTCATTTAGTGCCTTTCCACAGCTGTAACAGAACGACTTGTCACAGTTCCTGCAAAGAATGTGGTCGCAGCCTGACGCCCGTGAGATGGCAGTGCCACAATGCGGACATGCAACACAAGAACGAAGTATCTCCTTGATGCTGAATATTTCATTTGCCACGTTCATTTTGCGTCCAGTATTGCCTTTGCTTAAGTTGGGTACCTTTCCACGCTCCTGTATAAAACAAATAGCACACTGAACATTCTGATCTCAACAATGTTCTCATCGCATGAAACTTCACTTAAAGAGTCTTAAGACAAATGATGAATAGCCCTAACACAAATGATGTAATTGGCATGCCCATCTTACTGGAAATAGCCCCGAATTTTACTGTAACCTTAAAGTAAAAAAATGTGTTCTAAAAACAGAATGTCGATGAATAGTTGCTGTATCTAGAATACATACATACTAGATACAAGTAGGGCTTTATCTTTTTATAGAATACACAGAAGGGCTGTGTGTCTTTGTATTAGAAATGCCATGATGTGGCAAGTAAAGTTATGTTGTAATGTATTTTCATTGACAAAATTGCACTTTTGACCAGGAATTGTGTTGCTAGTTGCATGTTGGACCAGGTATATTCAAATGTTGTACATACTACATAACACAACAGTGGGGCCGCAATAATTTTGAACTTTGGACCAGGCTTGGCTGGTTTAGCACAAAACCAAATTTAGTAACAATTTGGGCATCCCAATAATCCTGTTCTAAATATTTTGGAAGTAAAACTCTCATAGTGAATATAACAGCCAATACTAAACAACACCAGAGAATATGTACTGTTTAGATGGATTTTGATTAAAGCATGGGAAAGTAGCTAATGATTATTACAAAAAAAAGGAGCGCGTAGTGTTTAGATGGATTTTCAACCTGTAAGGAAAGAAGTTTTTCTTCTGGGGTAATGCATTTCGTCCCTATGTGACGGCGATCTCTGCAGCGGGTGCAGAAGTTGAAGTGGCATTTGGAACACTGGGCAGTGCCCTCATCTTCCAGGCAAGGTGTTTCACATCTTGGACAGTAAGAAACATCAGTCATTGAGTCTAGAGTCCTTTGGAGTATCAACCTTTCCCATCTTTTGAAATCTTCATCTCCTAGCAAACTCTTCAATAGATTAGGAGGAACAAAGCCTCCGCATTGGTCATCAGGACACACCAATTTCAGGACTGATCCTTCCTTGACATGCATCTTTGAGTAGGTCTCCATGCACCTCGAGCAGAAGTAATGACAGCATGGAAGTTTTATGAAGTCAATGCCTGAGGGTAATCACAAGAATAACAGATTCAGATTTAACTTATAAATATTCCATATTACAGACATGACGGAACCTGAATTTTCATGAGGGTACCTCAGCAGAATGACACATGGACATGATTAGTTGTGCTAATCTTGAAAATTATAAAAACTTTGTAAAGAAGCTTACAATATTTTTATTTGAAATAAGCTTATCAATGAATAAGGGATTAAGCTCTTTAGTCATGTGGGTTGTACCTTGGATTCTGCAAAACCTGTAAATTACGTGTAGTTGCTCACAATATATGTAGTTAACACCATTTCCCCAAAATTGTACTTTTCTAACGATTGTTGTGTTGATTTTATATAAAAGCGGTATGGTATTAAAATAGATTATATACAGCAATGAACAGACCGTAGAGTATGTGTATTCCTGTAATCAGTATTATATCCCAGAACTAAAACTTTGGAAATCCAAACCAAAATTTGGGTTAAATTTATGTATTGAAAACATGGTGCCCTGGCTCCATGGAACCACAGCTTGGTGTCCTATATATACTACTATATCAGTGGAGCTCTCCCTTACTATTTGAAAACAATAGATTTTAGTTACGATGGAGATGGAGTTGTGAATTACGTATGGTGCTTACCTCAAGAAAGTGAAAGATAATCTAACGCATAACACAGTGCCAAAATGAACACCAGGGAAAGTACCGCTGCATCAAATGGAGCGTCCAAATTACCTGCGTACTCACGGAGACAAATCATGCAGACATGAAGGCCATGAAGAAACAATTCTTGGCATTGCTCTTCACTGTAGCTGATCAAACCTTCAACAATCTCCTCTGCAGACAGAAAGGCTCCAACAACCCGAACATCCACAGGATCCATCGTGCTATCAGACCGTCCTATGATTATTCCTCCATCAAAACCAAGATGAGAGAGCATAGAGCTCTGCAGCCATTGCACCCACTCAAAAACAACTTCCTGTCCAGGTTGCTGCGCCCAAATCGAGTCAAGCATGTGACAAAGGGAGGAAACCTTCGCACGATCCAACCATTGTACACTGAGAGTAAAGTATGGTGGGTGATGGCTCGGGTACGATGGAGGCATAACGCATGTTAGTGATATTGGAGCCAAGTGCTCGACACGGAATGTGAACCAGTTGTTTGGGTAATCATGAACATCCTGGAGAAGTTCTGCGGACACACTGATACCATCTGGAATCTCACAGTGCACATGGATCTGCAAAGAATTCAAAACAGGGGAAAATAGCATCACAATTTTGTTGATTTTTTGGATAACTTCTGAGTCCTGAAAGTCTGGAATTAATTAAAACAGCAACAATTTCCTGAAGAAAACAAATATAGGAAGACAAATATACCTGGAAAGACCGTGGTACAGACTTTTCACCAAGAATCTCTAGCTTGTCTCCATAAATTGCCTCAAGTGCCAGCATCTGTGCAATCATATACCAGAATATAAATTACATCGCAGAGAAGTTTGTAAATTTACTGTAGTGTCCATGCATCTAAATTCGAGAAACCCATCTCTCTTTGTACGCATGTTTTTGGCGTAACAATTTCTTCAGTTTTAGTCTCGCAGAACAAAATATGCAACTCCACCATTCTAAAGGGAACCTGTAAGTGCCCCTAAGACCGTGTTCCAAAGCCCGTTCAGGTACAATCTACACATGGCACGAAGGGAGACTAGAGAACTGGACAGCGGATCGGCCATGGACACGCAGTAAAACACCACTCCACAAACACTAACCATTTTTTTTTGAAGGAATCCACACTGCATATTCAACACAGAGAACAACACAGAAAAACACAGGAATACGCAGAAGAACAAACCCAAGAGCTCAGCACAACAGCGACGCCTGAAGAACTCGCGAGGCCGAACGCTGAACCACCACAACGCCTGGAGAAGACCTCATCGCCAACGCAACGCCGGAGAAGAAGACCGCAGGCCACCACCATCCCCGGGAAGAAGGCACCCCACTCATGTAGAAGGCCGCAGAAGCCACCCGCCGCAGGCGACGGGATCGAAGGACGGTGAACGAGAACGGCCAAGGCGCCTTCACCCCGCAACCACCAATCTTCCACCTTTCCCTGCACTGAACTCGCCAAGGGCTTGCCGGAGCCGCCGCCGAACTCCCGCCTTGACCACCACTTTCCCCCTCGCCACCACGGCCGGCGGAGAAAGATGGAGCACGACAAAGATGAAGCAGAGCGCGCCGACGGAGTCCCACCAGCCCATGCCGCCATGGCCGGCCGGAGAAACCAGAAGAGCGCACCGAAAAGACGACGGAGAACACCGAGATCCCACAGAAGCTTCTCCTGTACACGCGGAGGAGGCGGCCAGCGCCAAGCACTAGCTCCCCGCCGCACCACCCCCAGCACCCCCCTGCCATGGCCAGGAAGAACCACGGCAAGACGAAGAAGGGGGCGAGGGACAAAAGCTCCACAAGCCAGCCGCCACCTTCGCCGCGACGACCGCGCTCAGAGCACGAAGCCCCACCGGATCCGCCGATCCGGGAGGAAACAACTCTGGAAACTCGCCGACACCGCTCCTCAGAGCGCCGCCGAGGAGACCGAGCTCCAGAAAGAAACGCTCCTATCGGCGCCGATCTTCTCCCAGAACCGCCACCGAGGAGACCTACTACTACTCTATCTACACGCCGGGAGACCGGGAACGCGACCCCCACCACCCCCGCCGCCGCAGCGACGAGGGGCGGCGAGGATCTGCTCCGGCTCCGGCGGGAGGAAGGGGAGAAAACTTCTTCGCCCTGGTCGCCTCTCAGGTACTGTAGAGAGGGGAAAGCCGTCGACTCTTGTAGTAAAACCACAAACACTAACCATGATCCGCGCCGGGTACGTGCTCGCTCTCTCGGTGCGCAAAAAGGTGAGGGATTTGGAGGTTTGGGAGGAGACCAGAACCAAGAACCGCCGCGACCACGAGAGGGATCCGCAATGCAGCCCCGCAAAACTAAGTAATCCCTACCTAGCGGGGAGGCAGTGGTGGTACCTCGTCTTGCTGGAGCTGGTCGTTGGAGCGCAGCTGCTCGTCCGGCAGATCGAGCTCCCCTCCCTCCCGGAGCGCCGTCTCGCGCAGCATCCTCGCCGACGACGGCGAGTGGTCGCCGGCCTCTCCGTGGGCGCCGCCGCGGGGGCTCCCCATGCGCGGGCTGCGGGTGGCGGCCGGGGGCGACCTCGCTGGTTGCTACGGCGCCGCTGCGGGAGGAAATTGCTGTGTGCGGCTGGGTGTGTACACGGGTTTTGATCTTGGTGGTGGGCGGCCCGAGGTGGAAACTGTGCTGCCGTCACGCCGCCCCAGAAGGCCAGAACGTTCTGGAAATAGCGCGGCGAAATTTTTGGCAGGTTTGTTTCAGCAGCCGCGGGAACCCCGAGGTGCAACCTCTTTTTCCTTTGAGGGAAGGTGCAAAGTAATCCATCTTTGTATTGCTCACTTGTTGCTATTAGGCCATCTCCAGCCGTGTTGCCGCCCAGGCTCCAAAACTTCGCCTTTTCTGGGGCGCCGCGGCGCCAAACGGCGCGAAACTGAACCCTGGGGGACGCGTTTACCAGCCGTGTCCAGACCCAACAAAAATCTAAAAAATGGCGCAAACAGTTAAAAAGACGGCGAGTTCATCATATTGGCGCAAACTCGCCGAGATACATTGGCAGAAACTAAAACTAAAAATTAAAAACACTTTTATTCGGCCCGGGGCGACTAGTTCAGGCCCAGGCTCGCACGGATCGCGGCGCTGTAGTCGCCGTCGTCGTCGGAGCCGTCATCGCCGCCGGGGGGTCTGCTTGGGCCTGCGCCGTCGTCGCCGTGCTGCAGTTTTCTCAGCAGCAGGGCTTTCTGCAAGGCGTCTTCCTCGTCGTCGTCGCTCGGGTCGAGTTTGTAGTACTCGACCTCCGGCGCCACGGGAGGAGGCGGGATGCGGCTGCGACGGCCCGCATTGGCCGCGGTAGCTCGCTGGCGCTCCTGGCGCTGCTCCGCGCGCCTGCGCTCTAGGTCGGCGAGGGCCACACGCTGGCGTTCCACCTCCTCCTCGGTGAAGGAGTGGAGGCTCCAGTCGTCGGCCCATTCCGGCAGCACCGGCTGGACGGTGTTGAAGGACGCCTCCTCCGCCTCCTTCAGGCCGGGCCACTCCTCCTCCTCCGGCTCCGGTTTGGGCTCCTTCTTGGCCTTGACGAGGCGGCGGAGGAAGGAGCGTGGCGGTGAGGCGGTGCGGCGCTGGGAGCCGCCGCGTGGCTCATTGATGCGCAGGGCGCCGCTGCGCACCGGGGCAGGGCGCCCGGAGTTGAGCAAGGGGCGTCAAGGAGGAGGAGGAGGAGTTCCCCGACGACGAGGAGGCCGCCGCGCACATCCGGCGCGGTGTGTTCCCGTTGGCGATGTGCTCCATCACATTGTCGAGGCTGCGCCCCTCGCCGCTCCACCACCGCCTGCGCCCGCCGCGGTTGTGGCGGACCTCCACTTGGCCGTTGTTGCCGCGGTCGTTGAGGTCCTGTTCGTGGCGGCGCTGGAAGTACAATGTCCAGAAGGCGGAGTTGCCCTCTGCCCTCCAGCGCGGGTCCGCGGCCTGCTCCGCCGTCAGGCCCTCCCGGACCTCGTCGACGGCGTACTCGAACTCGGCGCCTACAGGGATGGGAGGCACGGGGATGCCACCCGTGCTGAGCGCCCACGCTGCCTGGCCGCCGGAGGCGCCGGGGAACGCGCATGTCCGGCGGGCACGGGTACCCGCACCGGTACAGGGCCCATGCCTCGTTCTTGCGGAGGCTGCGGTGGCCAAAGCCGTTAGCGGCGGCGCCGTCGTCGGCCATTGCTGCTGGCGAAGGATGGACGAGAGGGAGGCAGAGAGCAGAAGGACGGCGAGGGGCTGGCGAGAGCGAGGAAGGCGAGAACTGGTGTGGACGGACGGCGAGGGGTGGGGGATTTTATAGCGCGCCGCGGCGAAGATGCTGCGCCGCGTGGCCTTTCGATTGGACTTCGAAACGACGCGCGGCGGCCACGCCATTACTCCGGCAGCCTTTGACCGGCGGAAGCATTGGCCGCTGGCCACGCCAATAACTCCGGCAGGCTTTTGACCGACGCGGGAGCCGAGAAGATGAGGACGCGCCGCTTCACGGGCGTTCTGTTTCGCGCCATTTTCCTCGCGTCGCTGACAGAGCTGGCCCGCGTCGCCTTTCGCGCCATTTCACCCCCAGGCCGAACCCAGTGGGCTGGGTTTCGCCTGGGTGCGCCGGCACTTTTTTCCACCGAAACGGCACTAACTGGGCTTCTGGGGGGGGCGAGTGGTAGAAAAACGGCGCTTTTCGGCCGGCGCGGCGCAAAAAAGGCCTCCTGGGGGGCTCTGGGGGGGACGGCTGGAGATGGCCTTAGAGGATCTCCACCGGGTCTCCAATTGCGTGTCCGGCACCTCTTAATTGGGTCTCCTTTGGTGGCTGTCGGACATGTGTCCGCTCAACATTTGGAGGCCGCCCACAGCGGCCCACCCCTAAAGGCGAGCAAATTGTCGAACACCTCGGTGACGTTCAAATAGATTGCAGAAAAAATTGGAAAGTTCAAATTTCATTCATACTTCTTATACAATGAAATTTGAACTACGGCGCCCCTACCCTAACCCTAGCCTAGTCGCTGAAGTTGGCCTCCAGCTACGTCTCGTCGTTGTCGTCGCCCCTGCCATCGCCGTTGTCGCCGTCGTCGACCACGATGTAGGCGGAGGAGGAGCCAGATCTGCCTCGGCTGGTGGACGCGCCGTCTTGGCAGCGCGGTGCACGACTGCAGGAGGCGTCGCCGGAGGAGGACGAGGCTGCCGTCGTTGCCACCGGGGTGGCGATGGAGGCCATTTAGCCGGGGCTGTCGCACTCGATGGTGGTCACCGAGTCCACGATGGCGGCCAGGAACCCCTGCGAGTTGCCGTCGTGCCCGTTCCGCAGCGGGGACGGCACGGCGTACCCGTACGGGATCGTCTCCACAGGAGGTGGAGGCGTCCTGGCTCTAGGGCGGCGCAGGTAGAGCCGTCCGCGTGGTGGCGAACGCCGTTGTTCACGGCGTTCAAGGATGACGATGCCGTTGCCTCCTCCACGACGCAGAGGCGAGCTCGGCTCCTCCTTCACCGGGCGGCAGCTGTGGCGTTGCTGCTGCTGCTCCTCCTGGCGTCGTGGCCGCACGGGCAGCAGCCGCAGCGGGGTGGTGTTCCCCGCCCTTGCGTGCTGGCGCGGCGGCGATGGCGGAGCCCACAGCGTGGCCTATGGCCTCCCACAACTGATGGCGGCCTTCCGCGTTGTGGTGGCCCGGCCGTGTCAGGCCGTCGTAGAACGCAAGCGCCTCGGTCTGCTCGCGCTCGAACCGCCGCAGCCACGCTCCCCAGTTGTTGTCGTCGTACTCAGGGAGGGTGCGCTCGTGCGGGGTCAGCCAGGACCGGCGACGCGCGATATCGCACCGGATCTGGTCCTGCATCTCCAGCAGCGTCGGCACGGGGAGGCCGCCGTGGGGGGACGTGTGCCACCCCGAGGGCAGACGCGAGTCGGTGGCACCAACATGCCGTGGCGGTACAGGTCCCACGCCTCTTCGGTGGAGACCGTGCGCCCGATGTGCCTGCTGCTGCTGCCCTCCCAATTGTTCGCCATGGACACACAGGGTCTGGGAGACGGGGCGACAGAGGGTGTGGGAGAGGGAGAGAAGAGAGAGCGGCGTGGGAGAGAAGAGAGAGCGGCGTGGGAGAGAAGAGAGAGCGGCGTGGGAGAGGCAATTTAAGGGCGGCGGGGGGAGTTGGGCGGTGCGCGAGTATCCGCGCCGGCGTAAATGCCTTGCGTGGGAACGCCGCGACGCCGGTGCATGGACTGCCGCGCATGCTGTCGCCGGCGCGTGGACTGCCGCGCACGTTGTCGCCGGCGTTAATGCGATGCGTGCTGTCAGGCCTGTCGCCGACGTCTCGTCGCATCGCCTCCCGTCCAGTCCCATCGCCTGGGAGACTGCCCGGCAACTGACCGCCATTAACACGGCGGAACGGCCTCCTGCGCGCCTTCATTAACACGGGCGCGACGCGGTGTCTCTATAACGGGCGGGCCACCTCTGTTAGGGCCATGTCCGCCCCCATGTCCGGCTTCACAAGGAGGGCCTCCAAACTTAGAGGCCCGATTGGGGGTGCCGGACATAAAATCGCTCGGGGTGAGCCTTTGGGGGGGGGGGGGGTGCCGCGGGTGGCGATTTTTGCTGTCCGGACCCCCAATGGGCCTTTGAGGGGTCGTTTGGAGGGCCCCGGTGGAGATGCTTTTAGGTCAACTAGAGTGGACTAGGTAACTGCCCGTGTTGGGTGATAATTCATTTGTCACCGGTGAGAGTTACCACTATGATCGTATACGTGTGTTTTTCGTGAGTTGTGTTTTTTCGTGGTTTGTTTGTTTGTTGGGGGATGAGAATATGTAAAGTCAAGTAAATTACGATGTCATTGATGTTAGCGTGAAGAAACAGAATGTAAACTGCAGGAGAACACGCTGTGGCGTGGTGGTTGGGGAGCAGTGGCTCTACCCAGCCCACCCGTGTTCGACTCCATAAGGAGCGAATATTTGGGTTTTTTTCTCACCTGGCACTGTGTGCCATTTCCCCTGCGAGTAGTTCTTCCGAGTGGTATTACAGTGTGCCCACTGTCGCAAGGGATTTGCCCTGGTAGTCTTAGGCTCGCTGCGGCTAGTATGTGTTGTCTATCTAAGCCTGCGTACTAGGGGTGTGCGTGTGTGTGGTGTGCGTGTGGTGTGAGTTTAGTACGTGAGTTCAGATACTACAGCTGTATTAGCCTAGGGACTCTCAAAAAAAAATGTAAACTGCAGTGATTTAATGATAGTGCAGAAAAGAACAAAAAAAATGTTGATTGATTGAATCGTTACTTGAATAATTGATTGATCCGGTGGAGTGTTAGCGTCTCGCAAGATGAATGCCGCGCTCATGAATCGGTGGGTTTAGCGGATACTTAGAGGGGATGGAGGTTGTGGCTGCAGCTAATTAAAGCGAAATACCTATATAACCGTCCCCTTCTTGCTTGTGACCATCGGGATGGAACCCAATTTTGACGATCCATTCAAACCATCAAGCATGAGTATAGAAAAGGTGCCCTTCTCCATTGGCAGTGGAGAGGGCACACTCTTTTGGTTGGACCCGTGGCTTGATGAAAGCGTCTTACAACATAGGTTTCCAACCCTCTTTGCTATCTGTTCGGACCCGATGTAGCTAGTTTCCTCGGCAGTAAATAACGTGAATTGGAACATCTCATTATTGCGAATATTTGGACATGCCGCGACTACAGCTTGGAAAGAGTAACAGAGTTCGCTTCCGGAGGCGCTGTCAGAGGGCCAAGACCTCGTGTCATGGCACTAATTGGCGCCTTCTGGAACCTTCTCCGTAAAGTCGGCCTATCGAAGTCTCTAAGTGGTCTGGTTAGAGCTTGGGCTTCTCCATTGTAGAGGTATCCCTCCCCTTAAAAGTCAAATTCTTCGTGTGGCAACTCCTAAGTAGGGACCGCCTCCCCTCGGGGTTCGAGGTCCAAAAGCGACATGGACCAAGAATGGCCTTTACCCCAAGTGTGGGATACCCTAGACGGGAACCCATGTCTTGTTCACCTGTCTTGTTGCCAGATTTTTATGGAATTTCATCCACGAGGCGCTTGGGGTATGCTTGGCAGGCCTCAGACCTCATCAATTTCCTGGAGACCCTTAACCGAGGGAGACAACATTTTTTCTGGTTAATGTTCACGACGATGGCGTCTGACTCTTTGTACCATTCATAATAAGATGATGATCTAGCGGGTCTTTTTTCGGCGTGTTTTTGACTCCATGTTTAAATTCCTGACTTTCTTGCGGCGGTGGCACCTACTTTCTAGGCAGCGAGACAGGGGCGGTTACATGACATGCTCGTTGAACTTATGGGGACCGCAGGTCGCATCTCCTCTACATCTAGTAGCTGCGCCAGAGGGTCCCGAATTTTGTTTTCGCACCTTACGCTACCCTCCCCCCATGTGCCTCTAGCTCTTTTCATGTTGTTGGGCTCCTATACAAAGCCTTGTGGTGACTTAGAAAAGTTTGCTGGGGGCAGCAACACAACTTCTAGCTTCTCCTTTATACTTTTGATTTTGTATAGACTTGCTTGACACGTTGATTTATTTATAAAGCAGGACGAGAGCCTGAGGCGGCAGAAAACATAACCTTACCTAAGTCACCTAAGTGGTAGAGATAGAGATAGAGGTAAATAATTATTGAGAACTTGCCCGTGGCAAGATGGTTAGGAGGGTGGTTGTACCCCCAGCCCACCAGAGTTCAAACCCCAGGTTTGACGTTGGTGTTTCTCATTTAGGCAGAATATTCTTCAGTGGGAGGCGACGTTCCCGTCGATAGCGAGGCGCCCGTGGTGACTTCGTCAATCTCAAGACTCGACCCGCCGACTCGGTATTACGGAGGTGCTCATAGGGGTGGGGTGTGCGTGTGTGCGTTTATAGGGGTGAGTGTGTGCACGTGTATGTGAGCGTCTGTGTTGTACTGTGTTTTCTCAACAAAAAAAGGTAAATAATTATTTGGAGTAATTTATATAAGTAGAAAAATGATATTATAAATTGTTCCAGAAAATCATTGTGCAGATTCGATATGGGTCAAATCAGTTCGTCTCGTGCTAATCACGTCCATCCAGCACGTCGTCACATTACCATTGGACGCCTCTCTAGGAATGGAATTTTACAAAGACCACTTGAGTGTTTCAAAATTGCATAGGAAGGTCTTAAATGCCTCCAGACTCCAACCGTGATATCCTAAATCAGTTTTTCACATGTTTATTTTCTATGTACACATGTTAGAACAAATTAAGTAGATTGCAAAACTTTATGTGGATTGATATGACTTAGTTAACTGATTGATTACCCCTTTATATATCTTATTCATTTCAAAGTTGATGAGTTTTCGAAACTTTGGAGTCTTTTATGTATGGGGTGATGGTACCTAGAGATGTATTAATTTGGTCATGGACAAGATGGAGAAAAGTGATACTAGAAGCAACAAAATACATAAGAGCTAAGACTCAAATATTGTTGAATCTATCAGGCAGTGGAAACATTCTTTTGCGCTCAGCATGAAGGGAATGGATTAAACAACAAGGACAACTCACACGAGGGTTTACGTAAACAGACTGAACAATGTTGCACCAGAAAGAGAGAAATGCAAGTAAAGTTTACATTATGTTGTAGTTGTAAATACACGATCTTTTCGTAGATCCATTGTAATCTTGAAATTTTATAAAAATGGAAACAACAACTTTAGTCGCGATCTCTATATTTGGTTTACTTGTAAGCTTTACTGCGTATAACTTATATATCGTGCTTTCGACACTCTGTCTTGGTCTTTCTTGTTCGAGGTGCTGCGCAAGCTTGGTTTCAGTCACATCTGGTGTTCTTGGCTTGCTTTTCTCTTCAATTCGGCTACCACACGCATCCTGGTGAATGGCATTCCTGGGCGCAAGATTTCGCACGCTCGTGGCTTGCGTCAGGGCGACCCAATTTCGCGTATGCTGTTTGACATTGCAATGGAGTCCCTCACGTCCATGATTTCCTGCGCAATCCAGCACGGGCTTTTCACCCCAATAAATGGTGTTTCCCCTCTGCAGCGTCTCTCCCTCTACGCAGATGACATTGTTCTGTTTGTTAGGCCTATCGTGGATGACCTGGTGGCAGTCCGTAGGCTCCTGAATCTATTTGGTGAAGCGTCAGGGCTGAGAATCAATTACCTGAAGTCCTCAGCTACGGTAATCAGAGGGATGGAGGAAGATGAGGTCCTGGTGAGCAATTCTCTGCAGTGTACTGTCAGCCACTTCCCGATTAAATACCTTGGCTTGCAATTGGCTCTTCGACCTCTGACCAAGAGTGAGTGGCATCCTGCGCTGGACAGAGTGCTCAATTTCATGCCGGTGTGGCAGCGAGGCCTCATTGATCGTGCTGGGCGACTGGTGTTGATCAAATGCGTGGTGGCGGCGCGGTTAATTCATCAATTACTGGTTGCGGGTGCCCCATGTTGGATGCTCGAGGAGATTTACGGCTGGATGCGAGCCTTCTTTTGGGCTGGACAGGAGGAGGTCAATGGCGGCCAATGCTTGGTTGTGTGGCCGGCCGTGTGCAAGCCGTACTGCTATGTCGGCTTGGGTGTGAAGGACCTTAACCTTCAGGGCCTTGCGTTGCAAGTTCGGTGGGAATGGCTCCGTCGCACGGATCCCAACAGGCTCTGGTTTGGCTTGCCTATGATTCATGACAGCCATGCGCGTCAGGTGTTCGATAGTTTGGTCAAAATTCAGGTGGGCAATGGAGTGCACGTCCTGTTCTGGAGAGACCGCTGGTTACAGGGTCGAGCAGTTAGAGATATTGCTCCGGAGATAATCCCCTTAGTGTGTACGAGGAAAATCAATAGCAGGACCGTGGCGGATGCACTGGAGGGGAATGCATGGCTAGATGATCTGAGAGGTGTGCTGTCGCGAGAGGGTGCACTGCAGTGCGCGCAGCTATGGAGGGAAATCAATGTACTGAGCAGAAACACAGCCACGGCAGATTCTTCTCCTGGCCATGGTCGTCTACTGGTTCCTACACGGCCAAGTCGACGTACAAGATGCTTACTCAGGGAGCAATCAGAGTTGGGTATGACGCCTGTGTTTGGAAGTCGTGGGCAACGCCGAGCTGCAAAATATTCATCTGGTTAGCGCTCAAGCACAGGATTTGGACGTCGGACAGGCGTGTGCGGCATGGGCTGCAAGACACCGTTGACGCATGCCAGCTTTGTGATCAGGTCGACGAGACGACGGATCATTTGCTGCTCCAATGCGCGTTCTCGCGGCAAGTCTGGTTCCGATGCTTCCAGAGCACCAATCTCCGTGTTTCACCGCCGCGGGTGGAGGACCAGCTCGAGGAGTGGTGGCTGAGGACTAGGGTGGGAGTGGACAAGAGAGATCGCCGGTGTTTCGACACATTGGTGTTTGCTGTCTGTTGGGGGCTTTGGAAACAGCGCAATGCGCGCGTGTTCGGCAATGTCAGCCAACAGTGCAACAAGGACGCTCTGGCTGCTCGAGTGCTTGAAGACATGAAGCTTTGGAGCTTAGCTAGGAGAGGTAATGGTGTTGGTGTTCCCATTGTAGCGCGAGAGTAGGCTTTTGTGTTTCTGGTGTGGTGTGTTTCTGTCCCAGCTAGTGTTAGCTGGAGACAGTTTCTCTGTAATTTGACTCTGCCTTCTATAAATCAATGGCACGCAATTTGCGTGCTCTCAAAAAAAACTTATATATCGCCTTTGGGCAACCCTCTCAACAATTAAGAGATCCATTAGAAAAACAAGGGGACTAACTGAAGTAAGAAGTCTCCCAGATCTATGGTTATGGAGACATAGCAAATTTCTTGTAGTGACAAACATTTGGCAGAGAGGCTACTTTGATGGAAGGAAATTGATGAGGGGTCACCTCGGTAGATCTAAGGGTCGAGTATCCCAGGTTAATTGAAAGGGAGAAAGAGGGCGCGCTGGTAGTTCTGTCGGCTGACAAGAAAGGATTTACCCAGGTTCGGCCCCTCATGGTGAGGTAAAGACCTACATCCTGCTTGTCTGATCTATATAGAAGATGATACGAGGTTACATGGTGGCCACAAGGGCGATGGTGTGAGAGGTGGTCTCTCTATGCTATACGTGTATGTTGTCTCATGTATATATCTCCTCTATGGGGGTGCCATTGCCTGGCTTTATAAAGGGAGCCAGGTAGGGTTTACATGAGTTCTTGTCTTGTACTCCAAGTTGTAGTTTGTTGGGCTTCGTTGGGCCGCCATGTGGGCCTTTGTCATCTTCTAGTAGGCGGCATACTGGGTCCTAGTCTTGGCGTGCACCAGGTATCTCATAGTGGGACACCCGAAAGGTAGGCCCACGTCAGGAGCCCCCGAGTGCTTGGTCGAATCAAAGAGTCGGGTAAGGACTCTTTCCTCCTGGGCACACCGTCTTGTTCCTGAAAAGGATAGTTAAAGAAATTTGACTCCGGCCGTTGAGGGCTTACAGAGGATGCCTTAGTCGGTAATGTTACGACTGCATATTGATCTCATGCTATCGGGGGTGCGACAGCGCTCCCGATGGGAGTAGCCCCCGAGATTGAGCTGAATTGCTTGCAATTGAGGTTAATCTCAAGTAACATTCAGTCGAAAGAGATTTTTGATGTGCTCCCGATGGGAGTATGCTTTGGGAGTTGACTGTTAAAAGAGTCCTTTATCGGCCGACTGGCCTACTGAATGATATTTTTTGTCGATGACAGTGAACTGCGCTGATGGCTTGGAAGCAGCCCCCGAGCGTTTGGGTGTGATATTTACGCTTTGAATAAGATGACCTGTGCGGCGCAGCCCCCGAGCGTTTGGGTGTGGCCAAGGTTGTTTGTTTGACGAAGCTTGTGCGGCGCAGCCCCCGAGTGTTCGAGTGTGGCCAAAGTTATTTGTTTAGTGAAGCATGTGCGGCGCAGCCCCCGAGTATTCGGGTGCGGCCAAGACTGTTTATTTGGTGAGGCTTGTGCGTCGCAACACCCAGGAGAGTATCAGGTACGGCCAAGACAAATTTGTTTGTGGCCTGTGTGCCGCAGCACCGGGGAGAGCATCAGGTGTGGCCAAGGCGGATTTGTTTATGGCATGTGCGGCGCAGCACCCGGTGTCGTGGGATTGTCACGTCACATGTCATCTCAGGATGACTTCGTAGGTGTGGGATTTAGGCGACGTGGGATCTTCCGGGAGCGAGATTACACACAGGAGAACGATTTATACAGCTTCAGGCCCCGGGAAACATCATCCGGTAAAAGCCCTACATGCTGTTTGTGGCTAGATCTTATTCTGTATGCTGATGAGCAAGTCGCCGATGAGGCGCCTCTCTCTATTTTGTTGTCTCTCGTCTCTTGAGATCTGAGAGCTTTTGGTGCACCTTGCCCCTCCTTATATAGGTGGAAGGGGCAGACTTACATGTGGTGTCCTAGTAGGATACAAACTAGGGTTTCTATTACAAGTCGGTTCGTGGAGTCCTTGTGCGACTCAAAACATTAAGTCGTCTTGTTGGGCCTTCTCCACGTTGGACCGCATTTATCATATGTCAGGATATCCGTATCCTATATCCTCGACAGTAGCCCCCGAGCTTTTGGTCGACTTGAAGAGTCGGGCAGAAGGTCTTGATTTGATGATGATATTGTCTTCCTGGGACAAGAGGCTCATGCCGAGTTGTTGAACTAGTGGAGTTGACTCGCGAACATTAAACTTGACAAATCATTGATGTCGATGCCACTAAGTCGCAAGCATAGAAGTTGTTGAGTCGCCACTGATGTTTGTTGATGCTGTGTCATAGACGTCGAGGCTGCGACTCACAAGGTAGCTGGAGGTTGACGTAGAGGACTTCGATTTATACGCACTGAACCCATTGTGGCATCCAGCAAAACTGTTGGTTTAGACTGTTCAGGATGCTGAGTCGCATGGAATGTCCGGATGCTTCGCAGGTGTGACTCACAGTCATCTCGATCCGTCAATGGTTTGCTCGCATGAGTGGCCTTGTAGCTGGAATCTTGCCTTGGACGAATCAAATGCTAAATATTTCTTTGTCCGCGTGGTTGTAAGCTGCCTTCCAGTCATCATCCACGTAATAACTGCTGGGTCGAGGCGTGGTCTCCATCTTGAGCAGGCGTGAGGTACTAGTAGCTATAGTAATCTCTCGTGAGTAATTATCATGCATGTGATTGGAACCTTGACGGAAAATTCATGCAGTTGTTCTGGATCAAATCTGGCGTACGTGCATGATCACCGGGTACACGCCGTCGAGGTCGCCATGTCGTGCTGCCAAGAACGCACATTCCTTGCCAAGGTCATCTTGCCATCTCGCCGAGCTTTATCACTCAGCAATATCAGTCCGCCCAGAGTCTTGGATCAAACAAATATGAGCCGCAGCTAGTTTGAAGGAGTCAACATATTGCTGAAATTGCTTCTGCCGCAAAATCCATAAAGGCGAATCCATGGAGCCACGATGGCTAGCTATTTGTGATTGACTTTTCTCTTTTGTTTTGACGTGACCAGCCTATCTCGCACTCTGCTTTGCACGTACACTCATTCCAAAATTCCAAGTAGTACTCCTTTCCTTTGCTCTTGACTCAGTGAATCAATGGGAGCATCATGCATGTAGGTAGCTAGCTTGTAGAATATATGCATGGATCGGCCACCTTGCCGCAGAATCCATGCATGCGAACAATAATCTGTCGATTGATTGGCCATTACGACTGGTAACCGTTGGAGCTGAATTTAGGCCGCAATAAGCTAGGGACGTGTTGTTGTCAAGCCCCCAGGCTTGGTACTGAAATATTCCCGCACTCCTCAGAGAAATTTTAATAGATGCCGGCATAGCGACTGACGAGAAAACCACCAGTCATTGCTGAATGTAGAGTATGTAGCCACCGATTTGACTTGAAAACTCCCCGAGTCACTGGTTTGACTTGGTAACTGGATATTTTGTATCCTGAACTGTGATGCTGATGGATATGTAGCCCCCGAGGGTCGAGTCGCATGCTTGAGTATGCTGCTCGAGACTCAAATAATCTTTCAATTTAGGCAAAAACTCAATTGTCCTAGCCCCCGGGCATTAAGCAGACATGATTTTATTATCCTGCTTGATGGCATATCGTTGCAATTTGATCCTGCAACAGATTGATAAATATTGTTGCGGCAAGATAATAATGATGTAAATTACACTTGATGTGGATGTAGTTAAATAAATAATGGTGGCTTGTACAGCCGATATCAGGGGATAATTATCTCAATCATAAAAAAAAACTTATCGCGCCAATTCATATGGCCGAGTTATAGGTTCCTGTTAAATCAAAAGGCAAAGCCCCCAAGGAAGCAATGATGATAATCTTGATAATAATATGTTAGCCTTGGCGGCTGGTAATAATTATGATAAAAAGTTATTACTCCGTATGATAGCATACGGTACCCTGCGTGATAGTAAATTGTGACCTGCATGATAGCATATTATAATCTGCATGATAGCATGTTGTAATCTGCATGATAGCAGATTGTACTTTGCATGATAGCAAATGATTTTTTGCATGATAACAAATGGTTGCATGATAGCATGTTGTACGATGCATGATAGCATATGGTACTTGACTCAGTATTTTCTAGATCTAATGTGTGTTCAGGGTCGAGAACGGTCATGATAGGCATTCAGACTCGATTGACGCCACACGCGGGTACTTTAGTCCTTCTGAATTATCTCTATTACCGTTAAGTAGGTCTTCGCACGGCTCAGTATTTCCGAGGTAAAAACGCGTGTTCAGTGTCGAGAGCGGCCATGATAGCCAATTAAGCTCGATTGACGCCGCACCCCCGTACTTTGGCCGCATAGTGCAAAGATACTTCTGACTTAAGGCGAGAATAACCAGGATAATTTGCCACAACGAGCGATTCCACGAGAATAAGCCGAGCTTATAAAGCTACAAAGCCCCCATGAAACCCAGAGATTAGTGAAAATAAAGGCTCAGCGGCTCATATTGAGACGAAATGACAAACCTCCGGATACCGGTGGTGCCCACTTTATTTCACAATCCTGAAGTACGATCGCACGTAGGCGGCGATCGATTTTTGATATAATCGGCTGTAATAGCCGTGACGAGCTCTAATTAGCTTTGATGATAACCAGTTCTGATTAGCTGTAAATGTGATGCCACGGGTCACTGATTTGACCCAAGAATTAATACAACGAGTCACCTGTTTAACTCAAATGCCGATAAGATGATGATTCATTAGTGACTCGTAAACTGATATAATGATGAGCTGTATGCGAGTCATAAAATGATATGAAGGTAAATCACTAGGCGACTCATGAGATGATATGACAATGAGTCGGTGGTTACTCGCAAAATGATATAATGGTGAATCATGAAATGATAATGATAAATCATAAACTGATAATGATAAATCATGAGCTGGTATAATGATAAATCATGAGTTCGTATAACGATAAGTCATGATGTAAATAAAAGCTGATTTCGCAATAAATCATGCAAGCTATATAAAGATATCATTTTTGATAGATATAGTGTGAGCTATAATGAACTCGAATTTAACAAATCCAATGCGGTTTGAAAGATCCTACTTTAAGCAGTGGATGTAATTAAGCATTCAATATGATCTGAATTTAAAGTCTGCGGCATGATATAATTTGAATTACAGAGATATTTATAATAAGCCGTATAAACTAGATATGCAGCCCCTGAGATTTACTCGAAGGTGAAAATTAAATCTTAACTGTTGAAAATAAAAGGCTATGAAAGTTGAGCGTGATAGTAACTTAGCTTGTTTTTACTCTCCTGTCGTTGATGACGCGATATGATCCATGGACAGTAGATGTCAGTTCGTGGCGAATTTATGATGATCATGCTGATCTTTGGAGTCGGAGGTCATCGTAGGTAATTGTACTGATGTCAATACGGCCACCAATGCTGTGTTTAGCTTTCTATCTATGAGGTGCCCTTTAGTTGATCGCATCTTGATGCCCGTGCCTTGCGCGCTAGTTTTCCTTCCCCTCTGTTTTCTGTGGTCGCGAGCTATTTTTGATACAGGCTGAGGCCGCGCTCAAAATCTATCAGGGCGATTGTGAAATTCTCTTGTGTAAGTCGCCGTGTGCGATCTGCTCATTGTATACCTTTTTGAGTCGCATAGCTAGGCTGAAGCCGCGCTGCCTACGAGCTGATCGATCATTCGTTCTTTTCTCTTTTTCATTGGCAGTTCTGGATTTTTTTTTTTTTAGAATTCCTGGTCTTACACAGTACATCTGTAGTATCTGAACTCACGCATAACTCACACCACACACACTCAACACCACACGCACGCCACCTGTGCGCAAGCTAGACTTAACCAGACTATACTAAGCTTCTGGGCCCCGTGAGCCTAAACCTACCGGGAAACCCCTGCGGTGGTGGGTGCACCACAATACCTCTGATCAAACCACGGTGAAAATGGCCCAGAAGCAGGAGCCGAACACTGTTCACGTGAAACACTGTTCACGTGAACAGTGCCGCTCGGGTGAGGCAACCCGGAATTCGCTCCCCAGGAGTCGAACTCGCGAGCGGGCTTGCATGCCACTGCATGCCAAGCCACCGCGCCACAGGCGCGTCCTCCTGGATCCTTTTTCTATCAACAATGTTGGAAGCCGCGCTGCACATGGATTAATCCATCGTGAGTGCTAGCAGCTCTCGATTCGCTTTTTTTCTTCTTCTGCATGAACTTCTACCTGCATCTAGTCGCAGTACCAGGTCTTTGGTCTGTTTTCCATCTGCACTTTGATTTTCTCGCAACGCTGATATGTTGATGACGGTCGCAGCAAAGTGGAGTCGCCCGCGGCGAGTTGGAATAATCATGCTGATCTTTGGAATCACTCGCTGACGAACTGAGCTGACCACGCTTTCCGTACTTTCCTTTTTCCTTTCCATGTGAAGTAGTTGTGCCAGATAATTTTTTTTTGAAACGAAGGCAAAATCTTTGCCTTATATATTAATTAAGAAGAAGGTGCCCGGTTTATTACGGAAGAAACCGAACGAAAACCGTACAACTAACATCAACAACCAACACCACAAAGAAGAGCCCACGTCAAAAGAGCACCACCTAAGACGAGCAACCACCACATGCAAACAGCTACTCACCCAACCTATCACCACCACAAAACCGGAAACACAACAATCTCAAAAGGACTCAACAATCAAGAAAGGGCCGAAGATCTCCATGCGAAGGGAAGCTTCTTCCTTGCCTTCCTTCTAAGAGACTTCTCCACCTTCATGAATACACCGTCTGTAGCTGTCCCCGCCAAAACGGAAGCAATATCCTTGCCATATCCGGGGCAAGCCGCCTCCAAATCGACAAGCAAGTCGCAAATCTCTTTGCCAAAAAGGGACTCTGAGTTAGGCACCAACATAGTGGTCTCATCAACAACCTGGACACTCAAGGATGAGAAAGTGACAGAACCAGCCAGACCTCCACTATCCACAGAGGAGGGCAACTCGCATGACTCAGGTGAAGGTGGGAATGGCGCCATGTCCACCGCCAAAGGCTCCAATGAGCACAGCTCACTCGGAATCACCACAGATGGTTCCCCACAATAATCCTGCAGCTCAGGCAAGATCTCCACAACTGGAGCCACAACCTCGGTGAGGACAGCAGTCCTAAGAACAGACGACATCACATCCTGAGCACGGGGAGAAAATTCTCCGAAGCAGCATTCAGGCCCATCATCAACCGAACCGAACCGAACCTCAGGTGGCAGAGGCACAACCGGCGCAATCTGAAACTTCGCAAGAGCGTCACGGACCTCAGAGCGAAGCAACTCAACCTTCTGAAGGACCTCCATGCGCAGCAGGGCAAATTGAGACTCCAAGGAAGAGTCGCACACAACCTCAGCCAAACTCTGAGGCGAGAGGCGACAAGGCTGAGCGGACGGCAAGCAGCTTCGCTGGCAAGGAGCACGAGCATCTCTAGGATATGCCCGAGCATCCGGAGAGCAAGAACGAGCAGCGGGAGAGCGCGCACGGCAGAAACGCTCGCGATGACCAGGACGATGACATCGGATGCATCTGAAGGGCCCTCGACAAGTGCTAACCTGGTGACCCGCTTAAGGCACCGAAAACATCTCCCTCGAGCCCAACGCTTGAAGGCGAGGCTGCGCTCGAGACCGTCTGACCGATGCAAAGCCGATGTCGCACGGCCGGGACAGCCGCCCCGTCCCACCTGCACCCATCCTTCTTCATCTCCTAGAGAGGTAGCAGCAGCAGGGAGGCTGCCGCGGGGCTCCGCTGCCGCCTCCGCAACATGCTGCACATCAACCGAGCCAGAATCCAGGCCTTTGGTGGAGTCCATTGAGGTGTGCAGAACCAACTCTTCATCGTCTTCACCCTCGACGGAGCTCAAGGAAGCATCACAAAGCAGACTCGGAATCACCTGCGCTGCATCAGCACGAAACGACACCTCGGCAGGGACCGAGCTGTCCATGGTGGCCGGCGGCAGCGACAGGGACCCGAGGCCCTCAACGATCACAGCAGGGTCAGACCCAAGCTCTCCATCCGACCCAAGGACACACACCTGCCCGACGTGAGGGTGTGCAGGCGGTGGAGCGATGGAGACTGCCGAAGCAAGCTTGAGGAAGCGACGTTGACGACGCATCCGCCCACCAACAGAAGGGTCCGATCTGCGGTGAGCCAGGACGGCTGCAGCGAGCACGTCAGCCGGCGGCGCTGGGGCGGACGTGGTCGTGGTTGCGGTCGCGCACGCGGTCCCCAGCGCGCCGCCAGCAGCCAGCACAGCGGACGGGACTGCCGAGGGCGGCCGCAGCCTGCCGGCAAGGACACTCGGCGACGGGCGGCAGGACGACGGGGCCGAGCACATCTCCAACGCCTACATACCTGCCGCGAGCCAGGGGACGAGAGCAGCTGGTGAGGGGGCCGAGCGCGAGTGAGCTGAGCTCAAGGTCGGCGGCCGACGGGGACGACGCCAGAAACTGCGAGCCCGACGACGGCGGCGCTGGACTTCCGGATGGACAGAGAGAGGGCGCGGAGGAGGTCCCGGATCTGCAGCCGGCACTTGTGAAGGTGGACAGAGCTAGGAGATCGAGCGCCGGCGGCGGAGCTCCCTACGCGAGCTTACCATTCGGTTCCTGGGTGTTCACTTCTCTGCCAGATAATGGCAACCTAAGCCATCCCGAGCTTTCTTTTTTGCTTGTACGTGATTTCCATGCTAGCTAGCTTTTTTGAATTGCCATCCTTTTTCTAACGCTTGAACCGTACGACTTCAGTCCATCATTTGGCACTTTAATTACTCCATGTTCCAATAATTTTTGAGGTGGCACTAACCGCCCGGACGTTGGATGCGTACGAGCGGATTTGTGTACGCGGCTTCTTCTGCGATTTGTTGGCGTCTTGCAACGAGTTTGTGTATCAGCGTTTGAAGTAGGGTCGTTGTAACATGCAACCTGTGACTCCGAGTCGCGAACGGTGCTTGACGCTGGCCTGTGTCTTTGTTTGATATTCTATTGGATAACCCCTCCGGGGCTTAATTTGATCCATGGAGGCTTGTTGATCCGAGGCAGCAACCCGGCAGCGGATCTTTGCAATACGGAAGCTGGAGAGGTTGATGTAGATGTGGGCGATTACCCGGTGCTGATGGCCAAGTTGGTTGAGACGGTAAGCCGGCAAGGATGTCGAGTTTTAGCTGGTACTACTGACTGGCCGATGGTTGTATTTTTCTTTCAGGTATACCGTGATCTCTCGCCGGCTGATCCGGAGATGGTGCAACTCGCGTTGTGGAACCGGATGTACGCCTGCCTCCAGGTTCTCGAGCTGTTGAGTCGCCGTGATGCGTTCGAGCAGCTGCATGACTACGTAACAAAGCAGTAGCTCCATCTGATTTTCCTTTTTCTATTGGCTTTCTTTTTTTTGGAAACAAGGCAAAAGCTTTGACTTTTATATTGATATAGAAGGAGCAAAGACAAAGGTTCAGCCGAGACCAAAAATAAAAAGGCACAGAGCCACACCGGCAGCACCGGGTGCACAAAACCTACTACTCACAAATCTCCGCCAACTTCTTGGCGCCCGCCAGGATCCAGTTGCTGCTTTCACTTCTGATGCGCTGGAAAAGAACAGAGGGCATTGTGAAGGTGTTGTTGAAAACCCTCGCGTTTCGCTCCTTCCAAATTTCCCAGGTGATTAGGATGATCGCCGTCTTGAGACCCTCGTGGGAAGGTGAAGGAGTGGCAGCCAAGTCTTTCCAGTAGTCGAAAATAGTGGGCTTGGAGACCCCAAGGCCCTGAATTAGCGAAGGGCATTTTAGCCACGAAGACGCTTCGGTCCAAATCCTCTTGGAGTATCTACATTCGAACAATAGGTGTCTTCCCGTCTCTGGCTGATTTCTGCAGAGTTGACAGACGGCATGGTGAGGCCACCCTCTGATGGCGAGGCGGTCTGAGGTCCACAACCGGTTTTGGACGGCTAACCAAGCAAAGAAAGAGCACTTTGGAGGAGCCCAAGCATTCCAGACGACGGCCATGAAAGGGCAAGCAGAGGCACCGAAGAACTGCGCCTTGTAAGCGGACTTAGCCGAATAAACGCCCGAGGTGGATAGGGTCCAGGTGATTGTGTCCTCGGCGCCAGGGGTGAGCGTAGTGTCTTGAGTTAGCTCCCATAATTGCACGAACTGGGAGATGTGGTTGACCGTGAAGTTGGACACATCGAGATCCATAATCCATTTGAAGTCCGTGAGAGCGTCATGCACCTTTCGGTTCTTGCGTTTGGATGCCAGAAAGAGGTCAGGGGCGATAACTTTAGCAGGAAGTCCATCAATCCAAGAGAATCCCCAGAAAGAGGCTTTGAGACCATTTCCCACAGTGACTCTGGTAGCGGCATTGAAGAGATTCCTGTCGGTGTCATCGTTTGGCTTTTCAGAACCGACCCACGGCTTATCAGGAGAGGCCCACTCATGCCATAGCCATCTTAGACGAAGCGCCCTTGAGAACTTCTCCAAGTTGAGGATTCCCAACCCTCCGAGGGTTTTCGGCCGACAGACCTTGTCCCAGTTGACCTTGCATTTTCCACCACTGACTATTTCGCTGCAGTTCCAAAGCATCCCTCTCCTTATTCTGTCGAAAGCCTTAAGCATGGCTTTGTCGGCTTTGATGGCAGTGAGCAGAAAAATCAGCATTGAGGAGAGCACAGATTTGACTAGAGCATTGCATCCCGCGCGGTTGAGGAATCTTCCCTTCCAAGGTTGCAGACGAGACGCCAACTTGTCAATGTAGGACTGAATATCTGCTCGTCTTAGCCTGCCCAGAGACAAAGGCAGCCCCAGGTACTTGATAGGGAACTGTGCCACGGCAGCCGGAAAGCCCTCCAAGATGGCGGCAAGGTCGATTTCTTCACAGCGGATCGGCGAGATGGAACTCTTAGCAATGTTTGTAACTAGCCCGTCGCCTCCCAAAACTTTGCAGAATAGTGGCGAGGTTTGTGATATCATGCGCAGTAGGAGTTATAAAAATAGCCGCATCATCCGCATATAAGAGAGAGCCGCAAGTTTGCCAGCCGGTCAGGCAGGGGGTGGAGGAGACCGTGGTCAGTGGCCATCTGAAGAGTTCTGTTGAGGGGATTTCTATTGGCTTTCATGCGACTTGCCGTGGCCTGCATGCATCGGTACTGGTAGCGGCTTTTTTGGCAAGCTTTTGGATTCCTTGTAGCGATGGTGACGTGCTGATGTTGACTTGCCTGCATGCTGGCTGCTAATCTGAGTTGAACCTGAGTCGGATGTACCGCCCGCACGGGAAAGCGAACCAGAGGAAAAGACCAACTCGATCTGCCGGCGGCGGAATTCTTTGCATAACCCCAGCTTCGTACGAATCCAAACGTAGTTCGGATGCCAAAATATCTCGATCTTGGTATAATGGGTCGGCTGCTCCGAGGACGACATTGATGTAGATTCCTCAGCGCTGGTGTGATGGGTTGCCGACCAAATCCGCGCCGACGTGATTTCTTGAAGCTCGCGAGGGAAAAGTCGACGTAGAGCCCTCGCGATCATGTCGATGAAGCAGTCCACCGCGTGAGTTGCTTGACCCGACGCAGCAACGAAGTCGACGAGTTTTCTTGATGAAGGGATCCCGCCGGACTATGATTCCAAACGTCGCTAGCCCCACGGTGGACGTCAACTGTCGTGGGATTGTCACGGCACATGTCATCTCAGGATGATTTCGTAGGTGTGGGATTTAGGCGACGTGGGATCTTCCGAGAGCGAGATTGCACACAGGAGAACGATTTATACAGCTTCAGGCCCCGGGAAACATCGTCCGGTAAAAGCCCTACATGCTGTTTGTGGCTAGATCTTATTCTGTATGCTGATGAGCGAGTCGCCGATGAGGCGGCTCTCTCTATTTTGTTGTCTCTCGTCTCTTGAGATCTGAGAGCTTTTGGTGCACCTTGCCCCTCCTTATATAGGTGGAAGGGGCAGGCTTACATGTGGTGTCCTAGTAGGATACAAACTAGGCTTTCTATTACAAGTCGGTTCGTGGAATCCTTGTGCGACTCAAAACGTTAAGTCGCCTTGTTGGGCCTTCTCCACGTTGGGCCGCATTTTATCATATGTCAGAATATCCGTATCCTATATCCTCGACACCCGGGAGAGCATCAAGTGTGGTCAAGTCTAGTTTGTTTGTGGCATGTGCGGCGCAACACCCGAGAGAGCATCAGGTGCGGCCAAGGCGAGTTTGTTTGTGGCCTGTGCGGCTGACGAGGTGTGTCCTCGGCAATACCATAGTTGAGTACCTAGGGTTAGATTTACGAGGTAGAGAACGCGTAGTGCGGGTAGAATCGTCGGCTGATAAGCGGGATTTACCCAGGTTCAGGGCCCTCGACTGAGATAACACCCTACTTCCTGTCTGTCTGTATTTGATTGTGGAATATGATGTGGTTACAAGGGTCCAGCGAGGGTTTGATCTCGCTAGGGTTTGAGATCTATGACGTTGCGTGTCCTTGATCGGCCACCCTCCCAGCACTTATATAGGGGGCTAGGTCTCGGTTACGTAACCGACTTAGACTTTACAAATGAAGAAACTATAACCGACTATGCCTATCTTGGAGAGCAATCTTCTTCTTGGGCTTTCCTTGCTGGGCTTTATCGGACTGTTGGACAATTGGGCTTTAGTCATCACGTGCACCAGGTACCCTCATGGTAGGGTACCGTTTGGTATAACCTCGTCATTAGCCCCCGAGTGCGTGGCTGACTCGTAGAATCAGGCAGGGACTCACTCGATAGTGCACGTCCCATGATTATGCCTATGTTTTTAAGTCTCATATCTTTTATTTCGACTGAGATTTGTGTTTTTGACAAAGGATTATATCTTAGTAGGCCTGGATTTACTCGACTGATCAAGACCAGTTAACTGCACATTCGGGCAAAACCTTACTAGCCTTCAATCAAATTCGAGTCCTTGGGCTCGAACCTGGAACATACTGGACAGATTCGACTCAGCCGTTGAGGTCTTACTGAATCGTTCTGCAGTTATTTATATGCTACCTAGCGCGTCCGCCAGGATTTTCATCATGTCTGCTGACACGAAAAAATTTAAGGGATCGCACTGCCGGAGTGGCCCTTAGCCCAGCTCGACTGATCAGCGGGTCTTATCTTTGCATTTTTTGCATGCAGCATCTGAAGCATCATCGACTGACGCCACTCGGGAATTCTTTGATTTGCTTATGTTTTTTGCTTTTTGGACTGAGTCGAAGCTTTCATCGACTGTCCTTTTTTTGTCTTTGAATCTATCGGGTGCGCGACAGCGCTCCCTATGGGAGTAGCCCCCGAGATTGTGCTTTATTACTTGTAATGAAGGATAATCTCAAATTCGCATATCCTGCGTATGTTAGTCGAAGAATTTTTTTGATATGCTCCCGATGGGAGTACTACACTATACTCGATAGACTATCGAGTATATAACAACATCTTAGTCGACAGACGCTACATACCTTTCTCTTTGTTTAGTCGAACTGTTCTTTGCTTTCCATCCTTTGCTTGACGTCATGCATGACGTTTATGGCGTGCGTGCCGAATTTTGACAAGACATGTCTTTGTAGGCCCGTTGTCATGATTTGACCACAGAGGACGCCGCTTCGGTTCCGATTTGACCGGACGTGGCGGAGATTTCGCTGCGTAATGATAACTTCCTTGTTTTTCATGCGTAGTGGGCGGGGTGGCTTGCGACGGTTATTCTCCTATCATGCCACGTGTCTAACCGACCGAGCACGGACGGTTAAGATTACTTCGCCCTCTGCGGTAAATATAGATCCAATCTCCGAAATATTTTACCCTGCCATTTGCTTCCTCTGCTTTCGTCTTCCTCCTCGCGCCCCTTTCTTGCCACCATTCTTTTGAGCTTGCGCCCCATCCCCTTTGCATCATGGGGAAAGCCACGAAGCGTAGTGCTGCTGATGCGGGGAAGAAACACAAGCAGGTTGCTGCTTCCACGGCGACGCCCACCGCCGATTTGAAGAAGATCTCTGGCGACTGGTCCAGATCGACGGTCACCGAGAAGAAACTGGCCTCGCTTCGCCAGCAAGGTCTACTGCCTCCAGCGGACCAACTCGCCGCCCGTGCTCCGGCGAACATGGAGGTATTCCCCGAGCCTCGCACCGGTGAACGTGTGTGTTTTGCGGAGTTTTTGCCCCGTGGCTTTTCTCTTCCGCTGCACGATTTTGTTCGTGGATTTCAGTACGCCTATGGGGTGCAGATTCATGATCTTACCCCAACAGCGTTTTGCACATTGCCTGTTTTATGGTTTTGTGTGAATGCTTCTTGGGGGTATCCCCTAGCTGGGCATTGTGGAAGTCCATCTTCCAAGTGCGCCATATGTGCCGTGGTGGACGTGCCTGCCCAATCGGCGGGTTTGGGGTCCAAGTGCGTAGCGATCGCCGCTACTTTAATTTGAAGGCAGTCGACTTTGCCTAAGGCTGGAGGAGCAAATGGTTCTACGTCAGCGTCGACCAGGAGGTGCTTCCAGCGTTTTCGATTGGGAAACCTCTACTGAAGACGAAGGCATGGGAGCATGCTCTATCGACTGAGGAGAAGGCAGAAGCTGCGCCGCTTTTGACCAGAGTCAGTGAACTGCTGGGCACTGTCACTGGTGTTCAGCTGATCAGTACTTTTGTCAAGATGCGAGTGTGGCCTCTTCGTCTCCGGGTCAACCCCATGTGGCGTTATGAAGGCCCCCTTGATGCAAGCAGAATGAGCGATGTGGAACTGTCGCCCAATGAGCTAGATTCTCATGTGAAGGGAATCACCAGCATCAAGGCTGAAGCAGCTGACTACAATTTTCGCCATGCTCCATTTGGTCTCAAGAATGCTCTTCCTGCGGTAAGTATACCATACCCTGTTGTTTTTTGAGTGATGATACTCTTTGCTTCTGGTATTTACACCCTTTTTGAATATCGTTGTCTTTTTCTGTTATAGGGTCACTCGACTGAATGCACCCTTCCTCCTCTTCCCGAGTTTGGTCCTACGGAAGAGGTAGCTTTGCTGATTGAGGGGAAAAAAGCCACCCTATCTCCCCCATCCGCAACTGCTTCTTCCACAGAAGAGTGCGAAGTCGAAGAAGTAAACCAGGTGCCGAAGGACGGCGAGTCTTGGACTGAGCCTTCAACTAAACGTCGTCGACTGGTTTGCCCCTCACCTTCGAGCTCGCAATCTAGAGGTACAGAACAAAAAGACGACGAAGATTGTGAACAAACCTTTGAGCTTTGGAGGTACGACCATTGGGGCTGAACCAGAATCAGATGAGGAGGAACACAGGTATGCATTTATGTTTTTGCTTATATCTGTACCTTGTTTGCTACCATTACTTTTATGCTTTTGATTACCCTTTTCGCAGTGCTGGTGATGCGCAACAATGCTCAGCACCAGTCGTAGAGGAACCCACAGCGGTTCTTCCTCAATCCACTCCGACTGCCGCCGAAGCCACTTTAGTGGTTGGAGCGACTGAAGCAGGGAAAACAACGTCTGCCCCTGCTTTGGACGCTTGTCCTTCGACTTCGAAGACTTCTTCTTGGACTGAGCATGTGAGTATGCTTACTTTGATGTAGTTGAAGCTTACTTGTGTTTTACTGAAATTTTTTGATTATTATGTATAGCCCGTCCTCCGCCACATTGTTGCTACTGGCGAGGCTTATGTCCGGATGGAGGAAAATCTGGGCTTACTATGCTTGGATGTTGAGCAGCTCAGTCGTAAGTTATTTTTGCCTCCTTTGAATTTACGCATCCATCTTCCGTACCTTGCGACTGATCTGATCTTTGCTCCTCTCAGGCGACAAAAAATTAGCTGAAAAACGAGCATCTGATCTAGAGAAGCAACTGAAGAGAACGGAAAAACAGCTTGCAGATCAGCAGTCTGGCTCGATGAAGGAACTTGATGAAGTTCAAACTGCGGCCAATTTGCGCGAGAAGGAATATGCCCGGCGACTATCAAGCCTTTCACGTGCTGTGGAAGGTTAATAGCTTTGCTTGTACCTTTCTTTCCTTCATGTTTTGCTAATATTCTGAATGCTTTTCTTCTTGATCACTTGAACACTAGTACAGAACGACACATCGGAAACGGGCCAAAAACCCCTTCGGCAACGGAGAAAGGGTCCGTGTCCCCGACCCTGTCACTGATGTGAAGGCCTTCATCGGTAACGGAGGCAAAACACCGTTTCCGATGAGGTCCCCATTTGGCAACGGTTGTGCGCAACCTCCGTTCCTTTAGTTTTCCAACATCAGATACGGAGTTTTCCATCTAACCGTTTGCACTGAGCTTTTCTCATATTTCGGTTATATGCCATAATACATGAAAGGCTGATTGCACAATGCACTAAAACGTTATTCAATTCATAACATAGAACAAATGCCATCATTATATTGGTATACAATAATATCACCGTTTTTACAATTTGACTACAATCATATCTATCACACATTGGCATAATGTAATATCACCTATTACACTTTGACTACAATCATGAACTCTAAACCTATAAGCAACTAACCTAACAAGATGGAAGGCTGGCTTAATTAAGTCAGCATTCCATCTTTGACTTGGAGCTCACCTTCTATGAGCTCTCGGTCGTCGCTGTACCCACTTCGAGACCAGTATCCACGAAATTTCCTCGCCTTAAGGTTTCTTGTTCTCGGAATGGTACATTGGTACTTTTATGCAGTGTTGCCGAAATAAACTCCTGCGTGAAAGAAAAAAAGATTAGTGAAATGTACAAAATACATCTGGATAAAAAAAAACCGGTGGCTATTTTCCAGCAACTGCTTTGTTCAGTTGCCATTTTCGAGAAACTGATAAGATCGACGGCAAATATCCAGGAACTGCTCTGTTCGGTGGCAGACAGTTCGCATTCCTTCCTTCTCTTCTTCCTCGTTCCACCCCAATCCCCCACCCGCCATGGACGACCGCAACAGAACAACAAAACAACTACCGTCCATACCCACGGCACCATTCTGGAGGTGGTGTACACGAACGAGGAGCATACCGTGGAGCGGATCCTCGACAAGTACGAGGAATGGCTAGCAGAGGAGAAGCATCGGTTCATCAGCCTTGACATCGAGTACACCCGTAATCGTCGGGACATGGCTGTCCTGCAACTCGCCATGCGCCAGCATGTCCTCGTGTTCCATTGGTGCAAGTCCAAGAAGAATTGTCCAGAGTTGGGCAAATTATTTGAACGCGAGAATATCACCTTCGCAAGCGTGGACATCACCAACGACAGCAAGGTGCTTTCTTCTGCCGGCTTCCACATTCCACCGGAGTACTACATGGACATCCAACTCGTATACAAAATCAAGGGTGGAGACGAGAGGGACGGAATGGGTGATCTAGCGGCAGACCTCATCGACAAATCATACGCCAACATGAAGAAGGAATTCCCATCCAACCAGCACAATTTTTGGGAGTCGATGCCGCTGCACAAAGTTAACCTCGACTACGCAGCAATAGATGGGTACGTGACCTACGAGTTGTATCGCATGATCCTAACCTTGAAGGACAGGCTACGTCCAACATGGCAGGAAATGCTCTGCCCTAGGTGCAAGAATGCCCTAGGTGAATTGCAATAGGCTTTGGATGTCGGTGTTTAACTAGTTTGTACAGATGGTGCTTTAACAATAAGTGTTTGTAATTATCAGAACATGTATGTATGAATTTGGACTAGGCATTGGATGTCTATGTTTATATACTTGTAATAATATGTACACATGTTTGTGAGTGAGTTTGTTTATGTGATGAAATGCTCATACGTAGAACCTAGTTCATCGGCATCACAGCCGGTCACAGAAAGATTTATACCTTTCACCCGACAGGGGAGGAGGTGCAGGCCTCTGCCAGATGCGCTGCGATGCTACCAGCGCGCTGCGACGCAATCACCTCCTCCTCCTTATCCTTCGTCGACATCCACCTCGTCCTCCTTCTCCATATCAGACACCACCTACAGATCGGCCACTTCCTCCTCCACCTCCTCCAGATCAGCCACTTCCTCCTCCAGATGGGTTTCTGCTGGTAGATCCGCCGGATGTGCTGCACCACCACCTCATGAATGACCTCCTCCACATCGGCCTGGCTCAGAAGATGCCGGGCATCACCGGAGGAGGAGGGCGTCAGATGGTGGCGCTGCCGCATCATTAGCGGACAGTGTGCGGAGAGAGTGAGGAGAGCAAAAAGGTACAGTGTGCGGCGGCTAGGGTTGCAAGATAGACAGTGAGGGAGTGAGAATGAGACTGATGGCTTGCTCTGTCGGCAGTACATTTATAAGCGCCCAATTGGCAACGGACAATTTATATAACCGTTTCCATTGGATACAAGTTCACAACTACTATGTGCTATTGATTTTCGGAGCTGCATACGAACCTAATACATTCTACTGATTTTCAAAGTGCATACGAACCTAATACATTGTACTGATTTGCATAGCTGCATACGAACCTAGAACATTCTACTGATTTTCATTGCTGCATACAAGTTCACACCTAACAGCAGCACACAAACACACAAAATCATTCTAGCAATGCTCACAAGAACATTTAACTGAGCTATTTCTGTTCCTTTATGCCGCTCCTTGCGCACAGCAACAACATGGTCAGATTTAGTCGAAGTGTTTGTTGGGCTCCATGCCAAACCAGCTAGAGCTGCTGCAGTGTGCGGCTTCATCTCCATGTTCGCCTTCTTGACTATCAAGGCTACATTTTCCAGCTCTGCAGCATCCACTTCGACGCCATTAGCAAGCAGCATCTCAACATAATCTTCAATCCAAAAAAAATAATCACAGCTCCCAGAATACTCTTCGCCCCTCCCCTGCCAAATGGTAAATCGAATCCAGAGGCAAATCAGCATCACACATAGAATAGACTCAATCAAAACTGGTCGAAGCGTCGAACTAACCCTGTGATTTGGACACTTGAAGTAGATCCAGCCTGGGTTCAGATCCAAACGCGACACTCGACGAATCGCGTTCCGACAGCGGCAGCAAACGCACTTCACAAGCGACAGATCTGACCCGGCCCCGGTGGCGTAGGAGGAGGACGCATTCGATCTCCCCGACGAGCTCATGCTCTTGGCCATGGAGGACACGAGTCGGAGTAAAAACAAGCTGGAGCAGAGGAACAAGGGCGAATCGACAGTCTTTTATAATATCAAAGATAGTGCTAAAAAGGAATTTTATATACGCAACCTCGCCAACGGTTGTATACAAATCTCCGATGCCATTGAAGAACATATCGCACATGGAGTAAAAATAAACTCCGTTACCAACATATCGGCAACGGTTAATAATTCGCGACCGTTGCCTATGAAGGCGGGACACGGGCCAGCTTGCCTGGCGGGGCGGGTTTTCTCACGCGGAAAGCGCGATTCTCCATCGCCTAACCTGTGCCGTTTCCATAGAGGGGTATGCGATGTGTCGTTCTGTACTAGTGGAAGGAATTGCAGATGCTCTAGCATCCGCAAGTGTAGCGAGTGATGATATGTCATTTGACCATGCCTTCGAAGAGCTAAACACCGCCATGACTAACGCGAAAAATTCCCTGGCCACCTCCACCAGCACTCTTGGCGCCGTATTCCAGGCTGTGTTCCCTCAAGTGACGTTCCAGGGACTGCTCAGGGCTTTGCGGATGTCTTTGGACCCGACACCTCGACTATGGCAGCTTACGCCCGCGATCTGACGGTACACGGCTCGGAGTCCACCCTCAAGCTACTCCTTGGTAATGGCATAGCCATTGATTATGAGACTATCCTTGCTGACTTCCCAAAAAAGCCAGACGGAAAGCCATTATCTCTGAGGGGTGTAACTCCATCCGACTGGCCAAACTTTCTATTCATACTATGGAACGTAGATCAGATGAGATCGCTGCTCGATCACAGTCGCGTAGAGCTAGGTCCGAGTCTATGTCCCATGTTTAGGGAGTTGTCTTGATTTTTGTAAATATAACTTTCATACATCGTGTATGCTTTTCCTGTCTTATGAATGCTATTGAATTCTTATGAAGTGTTTTGTTTCTGCTTGCTTTTCTGATTTTGCATCCGAATGCTTGTGCTTATGAAGGATGAACCTATTATGTAGTAGAACGTTTATAGATATGCAGCCCCGAGCCAGTCGAGCGGGGTGTATGTGACAAACGTTTACCTACTTATGTAATTATCCCGCTCCCGAGCACGTCGAGTGGGTGGTATGCATGTAATCTTTTTCTGACTCATGTTTCTTTTCAGCCCCCGAGCCTGTCGAGTGGGGTGTGTGAAATTTGCACTTTGTTTATTTTGAGTTGTTTCCATATCTTGACGAATCGAACTTCGCTTTGATATCACAACTTGTGTTATCATTTCTGTTGACACCCAGCCCCCGAGTATTCGGGTGGGGTGTGATTATGTTATGATTTTGTGAGAAAGTTTTATGATTCAGCCCCCGAGTCTTCAGGTATGGAGAAATAAGAAACTATGCAAACAACTCATAGAGGAACATTCTTCTTTATTCCAAATATAGACCAGCAAGCCGCCTCATTAAAAACCTTCCAGTCCCCTTAGGTGCCCTGGTAAGGGAAAAGAGTGCGTCTGAAACCTGCTGGTTGTTTGACATTGTGCTCTTATTACATTTATCGACTAGGAGTCTAAGTGTGGAAGCGACGCTCGAGCGCGCTTTCCTATGCGCTTGGCAGGCTTGTGGATACCCGCACTTTCTTTGACGGGTCAGTCGGATGGACTTGGTGCTTCCTTTCGTCATCTGTGGCGCTGACCGTCTTGTCGACTGCTTGCTTCTTACGCTCAGGCATGAGTGTATGGTCATTGGTGAGAGAAAGATCTTCGAAGTTTTGCTCCATGCCGAACATCTCTGAGATTTTGCTGAAATCTCGGTCGCAAGCATCGGACCTTTGGAAGTTTCCGTTGACTGTGATGACTCCTTTGGGTCCTGGCATCTTCAACTTGAGATATGCGTAATGTGGAACTGCCATAAATTGAGCAAACGTTGGGCGTCCTAGTATGGCGTGGTATTGTGATTTCCAGTCGATGACTTCAATCTCTATCGACTCTGTGTGGAAGTGAGTGGCGTCGCCAAACGTAACGTCGAGTTGTACTGTGCCTTCAGGGTTGACTGCTTTACCTGGAACGATACCATGGAAAGTATTTGAAGATTTGGGGAGATTTTCGACTGACTTGTTCATTTTGCGGAGTGTGTCGGAGAAGATGATGTTTATGCCGCTGCCTCCATCCATGAAGACCTTGGTCATGGCGTATCCACTGATTTGAGCGTCGAGTACCAGGGCTGTGGCCTGGTCGGTAGACTGCGGGTGGATGATCGTCTCGACTGAAGGTGATTGTAGTATCGGCTCCTTTCAGCAACTCTGGTATAGCTGGTGGCGCCATAACTGCCATGTTTACGTGTCGAGTATGTAGCTTTTGTTGCCTGTTAGAGGGACGTCCTTTTTGGATCATGTACATCTGCCCCTGAGGCTTTGGATATTGCTCCTCCGCTGCTTGCGGTACGTGATGTATGGCTCCTGCGACCTGGTTCCCTGCATTGTGCTGTGGTGGAGGTAATAGTGCGGGGACGGTTGTGCTGGTGGTGCTGCCACGGGCATGGCTGAGCAGTCGCAGGTGTGACTCTCCTCGTCTTTATTATGTAATCTATCGCCATTTGATCGAACTCTCTACAGTTTCCCATTGTGTGATTGGAGATGAGTCTTCCATCGTCTCCTTTGAACAGGTGGAGTCTGCAATAGTCGTCCATTTTCTCCTCGAATGTCCTATCTGGCCTTGGATCAGTGCGCTTGCGCCACTCTTGCCTTCTGTAGCTACCCGTGGGCTGATCGCGGTCTCGATTGTCACGGCGATCATCGCTTCGACTGTCCCGGCGATCGTCGCTTCGACTGTCGCGACGCTCTTCGGGTCGCCTGTCATCTCTGCCCTGACTATCTTGTGGCTGAGTGAAACCAGCCGCCATGAATTTGACTCTATCGTCGTCGCTGTAACGGCCTTTGCGTTTGCGCCTTCGATCATCTTTGTCGCGGTGGTCTCGACTGTCCCTACGATCTTCGCGGCTCGCGGCGAGACTGGGCGCTTAGCCCGTATGGAATCTTCTCCGTCTGCCCACTCGGTTGCTATCTTCATGAGCTGCTGTGGACTTTGGCTTTTGACGACCAAGTGCTTCTCTGAAATCTTCTCGAAAGACTCCTTGGGTGAAGAATCCACAGCTCTGTCTTCGGAGATTGTGCCTATGGAGTTGCGGATGGTTGTCCATCTTCTGATGTATGCTCTTAGGTCTCATCCCACCTCTGCGTGCAGGCCTGTAGTTCTGCGAATGTTTTGGGCCTTTCACACAAAGGGTCGAAATATTTGATGAAATCTTCCCGGAATGATCCCAGGAGTCGTATGTCCCTTCGGGTAGAGCTTTGAGCCAGTCGCGTGCTGTGCCTTCGAGCATCAGCTGTATGTACTGCAACGCTGTTGTAGTTGTTCCTCTTTGACACACGACTGCTAACTTGTATCCTCGAGCCACCCTGATGGCTCTTGCCTGCAGTTGAACTTCGGCGTTGTGGATAAGCTGAATTTTTTGGGCATCTTGGCTTCGCGGATGCGTCGAGTGAAGCATCGAGCTCCACATGGCCCTGTGTCGCGATTGTCTCCTGAATCGCTGCTATCCGACCTCTTGGACCTGCTCCGTGATCGACGGCGATATGAGTCTCTTCTTGCGCTGCTCCTATGAGGGCTGCGACTGCGACGGTCTCGCGATGTGTGCCGTGAGCGGCTCCTGCTGCGCTCTCTGCCCTTCTCGTTTGGAGTCCTTTTGCTGCGAGTGTCAGTGCCTTCATCTGCTGTTGATGTGCGACTGCAGCCGGGTCACCTGCCGGAGGTGCCGTTGCTCTTAAGTATGCTCCGATTTGCAGCAAGGCTCCTTCAGCTGTTTTGGGTACGAGCCCCATCTGCGTCTAATGTCATGAACGAGTGTTCTAAGTTGCGAGTGACGCCCGATCTTTCTCCTTCTGGGATGTTTGCGAATCGCGATCTGTGCCTTGGCTCGTTGCCCCTGTGGAGCCGAGGGATAGTTGCCTCCTCCTCGCACTCGAGATACTGGCTTGCTTTCTGCGCTCTTCGAGTGTTGCCCTGTACTGATTCAGGCGCAACGTCTCTTGCCAGTTGAAGTAGTTGTACGCCATCATCTCTTCCGGGTTGCATCTGCAGGCATCATTGTGCACTCCTTGATGACTTTGTCCACCTTTGCTGCTATCTCGGCTGTGATGGTCAATGTTGATACGCCATCTGGTAATGTGACCGTGCACGGGAACTCCGTGGGTCTTCGACTGGCTGCTGCTGTCGAGGTTTCTGCGCTGATCGCGGCGTAGACCTGGCGAGGTATGATCGGAGGACAGGTGTATGTGCTGTCTATGCCAGTCATGGATTCAGCTTCCTCATCCAGGCTCATGTCAGAGTTACTGCTTTTGCTGATCTGTGCGTCGGTGTCGACGTATGCTTCGAGTGTATGCTCAGGATTGTCTCTGCTGTTGGAGAGGAACTCTTGATCTGCTTGGATCTCTGGTCCGCCGAAATCGGCGAGACAGATGCTGTCGTTTGCTTCTTCAGAGTGCATGTAGTCGAGGATCATGTCACGTGATTCAGCGTCTTCGACTGTACTAACCTGATAGGTGGACTGTACTTCATCGTCTGCGAACTCTTTTGCTATGAGCTCGTCGATCTCCCTTGTTGACATGGATGAGGCTGGGGATCCTAGCGGCGAGATCGAGTCGATCTGTGGTGAAGCTGCTTCCATAACTGCTGGCGTAGTCGAAGGAGCGTCGAGTGTCTCCACCGTGATTGGATCTGTCAAGTCCTGCACACCAAACTTGTCGACGAAAAAATTGTGTTTTCCAACGATTAGATCCAAACCTGAGTCGAGGCTGGCAAAGGCCTCTTGAGCTTCTGGCGAGTACGGCTTGATCCGTTTTGGTGATGCGATCTTTGAAACTGGCGAGTGATCGCCTGATGATCCGACGTTAGTCGAGCTTGCCGGCGAGTTGCCGTTTGCAGATGTGGCCGGCGAGTTGCCGTTTGAAGATGGAACCGGCGAAACTGTGAATCCAACACTACCTGTTCCCACAGACGGCGCCAATTGACGAGGTGTGTCCTCGGCAATACCCATAGTTGAGTACCTAGGGTTAGATTTACGAGGTAGAGAACGCGTAGTGCGGGTAGAATCGTCGGCTGACAAGCGGGATTTACCCAGGTTCAGGGCCCTCGACTGAGGTAACACCCCTACTTCCTGCCTGTCTGTATTGATTGTGGAATATGATGTGGTTACAAGGGTCCAGCGAGGGTTTGATCTCGCTAGGGTTTGAGAGCTATGGTGTTGCGTGTCCTTGATCGGCCACCCTCCCAGCACTTATATAGGGGGCTGGGTCTCGGGTACGTAACCGACTTAGACTTTACAAATGAAGAAACTATAACCGACTATGCCTATCTTGGAGAGCAATCTTCTTCTTGGGCTTTCCTTGCTGGGCTTTATCAGACTGTTGGACAATTGGGATTTAGTCATCACGTGCACCAGGTACCCTCATGGTAGGGTACCTGTTTGGTATAACCTCGTCAGCGGCGCAGCACCCGGGAGAGCATCAGGTGAGGCCAAGGCGAGTTTGTTTGTGGCTTGTGCGGCGCAGCACCCGGGAGAGCATCAGGTGGGGCCAAGGCGAATTTGTTTGTGGCCTGTGCGGCGCAGCACCCGGGAGAGCATCAGGTGTGGCCATGGCGAGTTTGATTGTGGCATGTGCGGCGCGACACCCGGAAGTGCATCAGGTGTAGGCAAGGCGAGTTTGTTTGTGGCCTGTGCGGCGCAGCACCCAGGAGAACATCAGGTGAGGCCAAGGAGAGTTTGTTTGTGGCCTGTGCGGCGCAGCACCCGGGAGAGCATCAGGTGTGGCCAAGGCGAATTTGTTTGTGGCCTGTGCGGCGTAGCACCCGGAGAGCATCAGGTGTGGCCAAGGCGAGTTTGATTGTGGCATGTGCGGCGCAACACCCGGGAGAGCATCAGGTGCGGCCAAGGCGAGTTTGTTTGTGGCATGTGCGGTGCAACACCCGGGAGAGCATCAGGTGAGGCCAAGGAGAGTTTCTTTGTGGCCTGTGCGGCGCAGCACCCGGAGAGCATCAGGTGTGGCCAAGGCGAATTTGTTTGTGGCCTGTGCGGCGCAGTACCCGGGAGAGCATCAGGTGTGGCCAAGGCGAGTTTGATTGTGCACTGTAGGAAAACCCTTATAGGCAGGTTGGCATTCTGTGGCGCACCCTTAATTGGTGCGCCACAGAAATATTTTTTGTGGCGCACCAAGCCCGGTGCACCACAGAAAGTCACATTTCTGTGGCGCACTAAACCACATGCGCCACAGAAATTAGACATTATGTGGCGCACCAAGCTCACCTTTCTGTGGCGCACCAAGCATGATGCGCCATAGAAAGTCACATTTCTGTGGCGCACAGAAAGTTATCTGGGCGGGTAAAATTTGAAAAAAAAAAATCTGTGGCGCACCAATCCTGACCTTTCTGTGGCGCACCAATCCTGGTGCGCCACAGATTTTTTTCTTTCAAATCCCCCCATGTGGATCGCCTTTTTAGTCTTGCAGGAAGTAAAATGAAATGATAAAAAATAAATAAAATCCTTTCACATGTTGTTAGGTATGAGTGTCTAGTAGGTATAGAAATTTTGAAATATGAATTTTCACCTTTTCTGCAACAAACAGGAAAAAACTTGTAATGGCCATAACTTTTGCATACGACGTCGAAATAACGCGTTTTATATGCCAAAAAAACTAAAAAAAAACCGAGTCCGAATCCACCGGGGTTTACCCGGTCATCAATTCACAGATTTCTCAAATTCCAAAAGAAAAAAAGTTATTTCAAGCAGACGATTTTTCGCAGCAAAATAAAAAAGTAAAAATTCAAAAAAGTCCAAAAAAAGATACAGAAATGTATAACCAAGAAGATTGTTGAATTTTTTGAAGTGTTTCGAATTTTTTGGTTTTTTATGTTTTGGAATTTTTTAAGTTTTTGAATTTTTTGGATTTTTTTAAGTTTTTTGGATTTTTTTGGATTTTTGGAGTTTTTTAAGTTTTTTGAAACTTTTGAATCTCCTTTTGAAACTTTAGAAGTTATTCAAAAATCTGAAATTTAAAAACACACATTTATAACACATACCACACATATACATATACAAGACTTAAGAGGGTTCATATGATATATATATCAATAAGAACTTGAGTAGCACAAGGGTAGGTAAAGTGGGTGGAACTTAGAAGTGAAGCGTGCTAGGATTGAGGTAATTTGAGGATGTTTGACCTAGCGGGAAGGTATCAATTCAAAAAATTCAAAAAATCTAAAAATAATTCCAATAATTAAGATATTTCATATTTTGATTTTTCTGATTTTTTAAACTTTTTATATATTTTTTCATTTTTTTCATTTTTTGAATTATTGATAATTTCTGTGACGCACCTCGCCAGGTGCGCCACAGAAATGTGAGAATTCTGTGGCGCACCAAGCCAGGTGCGCCACAGAAAAAAATTAGTGGCGAGAATTCTGTGGCGCGCCCATCAATTTGGCGGGTGCGTTTTTTGAAACTTTTTATATTTTTTTTGCATTTTTTGAATTTTTTGAATTTTTGAGAATTTCTATGGCGCACCTGGCCAGGTGCGCCACAGAAATGTGAGAATTCTGTGGCAGAAAAAAATTAGTGGCGAGAATTCTGTGGCGCGCCCATTAATTTGGCGGGTGCGCCACAGAAATGCAAAAAGGTGCGCCACAGATAGGTCTTTTCCCACTAGTGGTGGCCTGTGCGGCGCGACACCCGGAAGTGCATCAGGTGCGGCCAAGGCGAGATTATTTTAACGCGACAGACCGGAATCGACGCGGCGGGAGTAGTCGACACGGCGGACCGGAGTCGACGCGGCGGGAGTAGTCGACGCGGCGGACCGGAGTCGACGCGGCGAAAGTAGTCGATGCGGCGGACCGGAGTCGACGCGGCGGAGTTTTGTTGCTGAGGCAGTCGAGACGGTGGACCGTAGTAAAAAAGCTTCAGCCGCCGAGTGTTGGCTGCAACCGAAGAAGGTTAGAATTGGAGAAATAAAATATGAAAGTGACTTAGCTGTTCGTGAGCGATAGAAATCTGTAGACTATAGATGTCGGCTCGTCAATGTGGTGGTAGAAGTTATCAAGTCATGGACTCCGATCTTGTCGAGTCATGGACGTCGTAGTGGACGGAGTCGACGCCGTGAAGTGGTACAGCGGAGGGAGTCGAAGCGATGGACCGGAGTCGACGCGGCACGGGCAACGCTCAGCCCCCGAGTCCCTTATCAGGCCGGCGAAGCGGAGTCGACGATGCAGAGCCGATGAAGGCACTCGAGTCGCGTGTCGAATGCAGAAATGAACTTATTGTTGTTGACGAAGCGCCAGCCCCGAGTGTCGGAGGCGGAGCCGATGAAGGCAAGGCCGCCAGCCCCCGAGTGTCGGAGGCAGAGCCGATGAAGGCGAGGCCGCCAGCCCCCGAGTGTCGGAGACGAAGACGATGAAGACGAGACCGCCAGCCGCCGAGTGTCGGAGGCGGCGTCGATGAAGGCACCCGAGTATCGAGTGCACTGAATCGTCAGTCTGTCGGGCACGGGGGGTCGAAGTTGAATTCGTTGCTGATGTCGAGTGACAGCCCCGAGATACTGGGAGTCGACCATGTCGGGTCCGTAATGTAGTTGAAGCTGGGTGTCGACCGACTAGATCGCCAGTTGACACCACCGCCTACTTCGCGTGGATTTCCTCCTCCTTGTGATCGATCATGGGTGCCCTCGTACATGTACATGCAGACATAGGAATTTAGAGTCACAACAAAGTATTACCGGAAGAATAAGACAAGATTTGAGTAATTAATGAAGATCGGGGGATGTGGAGTATGCATATGCGTTGCATGCTACTAGCGGAATAAGCGCTGCTCTGCCCGTGGGCTAAAAAATTTAATTATTCAATCGTAAAGTTGTTGAAAATTAAAAATTGTCTGCATTTCGAAAACTGTTCAAATTCGGAAGTCATCCAGTTTTTGAATAGTTTAACGCATTTGAATTCCTTTTGACGTGTACGAAAAATACAAATTTGGACGGCACACGGAAATTTGAAATTTGAATTTTGGTCGTCCATATTTTTTTTATATGACCACTTTGACATATTTGCCTTTTTTTCGTGGACATATTAAAATTATTGGTTTACATTATTTAGAATTTTTTCAAAAGTATATGGATAATTTGGCCTTTTTTCCCAAAAAAAATGGTAAAATCTGACAAAGTGGGCCCACTTTGGCGTCATGCTGACGTCACAGCGGCCAGATCTGGCCGGAGCCGCCCGCGGCGGTGCCGAGCACGCCGGCGGCGCGCCGCTGCGATTTGGCACGCGCGCCTGCCCGCGTTGGACGCGCCTCCTCGCGGCCGACCCGCAGGTGGCGGTGCCGCCCATTTTGGGTCGCCGGAGCGGCGCCGGCAGCCTGCGGGAGCGGCGGAGACCCGCGCGGATGGCGGTGGCGGTCCCGGCGCAGCCGCGGCGTCCTGGCGGCCTATACGCGGCCAGGAGGGAGAGGCGGCGACGCCAGAGCGCGTCGTGCCCGTCGATCCGGCGGGGGAGCGGCGGAACGGCGACGGCCGCGACGCGGCGGGCGCACGGGAGAGGGAGAAGGGAGGGGGGGGGGGGGTTTCATGGCGATTTTGTAGATAAGGCCCGAACTTGCCGGAAATTGCAATGGGTCCTTTGCGGGCGTTTTTTTTGCAAAAAACGGTGCGCCAAAATTTGTGCACGCGCGTGACCGTCTGCGACCGGGGGCCAACCGGGCGACGTGTCGCACGTCCATTGGTAGAAAATACCCGGTACTATAGGTAGCTACAGTACCGTCGGGGGAGGGGGGCGACGTGGTTCGATCCTGGCCGTCCGTCGCGTGGATCAGACGACCAGCGGACGCCGGCGACGTGGAGGGTTGAGAGGCAGCGGTTTCTTCGACCTGTTATTATATAGTAAGGTGGCAGACCTGGCTGCTTTTTGTTGTTCGCCGTAGTCGGGTCCTCGGTCTGGACACACCAGCCTCGACTGCCGCTCCTCGTCGGCTATGGTCTTGTGCCTCGACAGCCTCGACTGACTGCTCGCCAAGAGCTCGTGGAAGCTAGATGGGCGATGGCCGGCCGACGTATCCCATGTGCTCGTGCCTGCAGCGTGGCTCGCCCGACTGATGTAGAGGAGTCGATAAGTACACTCCATCGATCCCGCCTCGAAACTCGAGAGGGTTTCAGTTTGCTTCAGATTGGATCTAGTCGTGCATTCACGTCACGCCGCCGCCTTGATTAAATCGGACGCAGAAGTAGATGAACCAGCGAATCGTTGATGGGATCGCGCGAGGCTGCCCACACGGAACGCCACCGCCAGCTTTGATCGCACCGGTGGAGCGGTACGGTTGTTGTCGATGAAGATTGGATCGCGCGTGGCACGGAACCCCGCCGCAGTTGTCGATGATTTCATACGTGTCGAAGTAGATGTGATCTAGTCGCTGTTGTTGATGGAGATTGGAGCCGCCGAAACGTTGAATCTAGCGCGCGTTCTTCCCACAGACGGCGCCAATTGACGAGGGGTCACCTCGGCAGATCCCAGGGTCGAGTATCCCAAGTTGATTGAAAGGGAGAAAGAGGGTGCGCTGGTAGTTCCGTCGGCTGACAAGTAAGGATTTACCTAGGTTTGGTCCCTCATGGTGAGGTAAAGACCTACATCCTGCTTGTCTGATCTGTATAGAAGATGATACGAGGTTACATGGTGGCCGCAAGGGCGATGGTGTGAGAGGTGGTCTCTCTACGCTATACGTGTATGTTGTGTCATGTATATATCTCCTCTATGGGGGTGCCATTGCCTGGCTTTATAAAGGGAGCCAGGTAGGGTTTACATGAGTTCTTGTCTTGTACTCCAAGTTGTAGTTTGTTGGGCTTCGTTGGGCCGCCATGTGGGCCTTCGTCATCTTCTAGTAGGCGGCATACTGGGTCCTAGTCTTAGCGTGCACCAGGTATCTCATAGTGGAACACTTGAAACGTAGACCCACGTCAGAAATATTGGGTTTGGTCCAGACGAAAGTGACTCTTAGAATCTCTACTATATAATATGTCTTCAGGTGATGGTCGGTCCGTTTTTCACTTTCCGGTTTTACTCTTGCATTGATAGGATAATTACATGGTATGCTAAAACGATAAGGCCAAAGCCGTGATCCGAAAGCAGTCCCGATCGGAGCAGGACTCCGATGAAATAGGAATAGCACTCCATGTCGTACACGCGTTTGGCTTGTTTTCTTATTCTCCGCTTCCACATATGATCGTTCACGTCATGTGTGGATGTGCCTTTGGCAATACTACTGTCATCGAGTTGTGGCGTCATGAACCGAATCCTGACGCAAGATCAACCATCAACGCCGGCTGTCCGACCTCCTCAACTGCATGCGCAGACCCATGTTTCGATTTGGCTTGCCTCATGGAAGGAATGGGCCACTAGTAGACACTCAGTCATGCAAGATCGATCAAAGAGTTCTTTAGAAAGACAGCGTACATGAGTTAGTATAAAATAAAATCTCTAAAATCCCTTGAGCACTAGCCGAGTAGCGTCATCAGTGAGGTAAAACAAAGGTACGCTCAAGAGCACAATCATCATCAGCTAGCTAGCCAACTTAGTACATGCGGCAAATGCTCTGGGTTTGGTACATACGGTGGTACAGGTTCGAACTGCGAAGAAGATGAACCTAGCGGGGGAACAAAGGCGACATCTTCACTCTGGAAGCCGATGGAGAGTGTGACATGATCCTCAAATTTGTCATGAGACTCGCCCAAAATATTACACTAGCGCTGCGCGGAGGCTTGCAGCTTCAGCATAGTCGTCAGGGTGACATGCAAGAGTAGCTTCTCCGAAACGAGCAATGACATCAGCCACAACACCTGTGGCGGAGCTACTCACTTGACATCACAACATTTTCCAACGCCCCTTAATTTGTTTTTCAAAATTTATGTATCAGGCCCCTAGAATTACAAAGTGGCTCGGTGCATTCACATCAGTGGTCCTAGAGTCTAGCTCTGCCACTGATGACACACCAACTTTGTACAAAGGTATTGTGGACCCTAGCTCCGCCATTGACCACACAACAAGTTTGTACAAAGGCACTGAGGAGGACCTAGGACGAGGAAGAGTGTTGGCGAGGTATTGGGATGAACGTGGACGCCGAAAGGCCTATGGTGTTAAATCTGTTATTTGAAAAGATGAAACATACACACTATTTGAGGAATAGAAGAATAATGAATATCATCTTGTTGTCCCGTAGCAACGCACGGGCATTTAGCTAGTAATGATGTAAGAATGATAGAGGGAGAAACACTAGAGGAATATTCCAGAGGGAGGGGGCTGCCTCTCAAAACATCACACAGAGTAGGAAGAAATTTTACTCATGCAAGTTTGATGACATAGAAAAAGTTGCTGGAACTCAAAGTGAGGAGAGGCGGGAGATTTGGAAAAGGAAGGAGATCAAAATGAGTATGATTGGAGCTTCTTCACACTTGAGATGGTTGGGAAAGGAGGGGAAAAGGGCAAGGATACATAATTAGCTTGGATGAGCAAAGAGGATCAAATCTTAGATCCAGGGCAGACCAACATGTTGTGGACAAGGATGAGGTGAAATTTTTGGAGATACGAACATGTAAAAAACCAATTCCTATGGTGTTAAATTCTGCAAATGAGTTATTATATGACACCCAAAATTTTGGAACTAAGAAAAACTTAGTTGAAAGATACCCAAAATTCAGAGCCAACAAAAACTTTTTTTGACATGCTTCGTTACCGAGTATGTTTTCCTTCCCATTGCTCTGTTTAACCTTGTGAGATTTGTAGTTTTTGTTAATAAAAATAGAAATACCAACCTATGAACTCAACCTAGTTGAAATGTCATGACCAGAAAAGTAATCCATATATCTTCTCCAATCTTATTTTGGTCAAGCGCCATTTTCAATTATGCTTGATTTTACCTGCAACCCAAAGGCCTAGGATTTTGAGAAATTAAAGGTATTTCCGAAGTTACATGTTTTAAAACTATGGAGATCTTGTAAATAATTACAGTTCCTATTTCATAAACTCCTATTTAACTTTCTTTGGATAAGATACAAGTGGGAAATATATTAGCCAACATATTTTTCTTTATCAAAAGTTCAAAACCTTTTGAAAAATATCAAGTTATGAGTTGGGCATCTTTCGACATTATCTTGCCATGATTATGTTTGATCACCATCTCACCAACTTATTACTATCCCTAAATTTGGTTGAAACTTATTTGCTTGCTTGCCTTGACTTGTTGGGACTTGCTTGACCTATGTTTCCCTTATGATGAATTGTTTGTCTTGAGTGCTTTTCGTTTGACAATTATTGTTGTTGAGTGTGTATACTAAATGAAAACAATCTTGAGAATCTTTACTTATAGAAAATTTCAGCAAAATATCTCAAATTGAAATTCTGACTTATCTTACTTTATGTTAATGAATACCATATCTAGAGCCTCCAAAAATACCAAATCCTTGTCATCTTGGTAGTACACCTTCCTAAACCTCTTATACTACATATGGTCTATCTATTTATGCTGAAGTTTGAATCTTTGGGGGCTTGTTTGGCAATTTTTTCAAGCCCACTTTCTAGCCTAATCAAATTAGTGACCAGTTCCATATGCGGTCCTTTCTGGCTGCCTTGCCAAAATTCGAAATCCAGGTCAGTGAGTCAACCCACGCAAATCCATTTGTATTAACATTACATGTGTGAGGGAAAACCTAAAATTATTTTGGAACCGCTTTGTTTGGCTAAAAACCAATGTTCCTAATTTATGAACCAAAATTCCCTAGGCTCATATTTTCATCCCCTATCTCCTAGACATCATTTCTATGCTATATTATATTCAAAATTGAGGAGCATTTGACCTTTTCCTTCTCAGGACAGAATTGGTAAAAACCAATACAAACCATGGAGAAAACTTTAAGTCAGTTGGTGGCAGCGCTTGCCATCCTGATACTCGTTGTTCAGTGCGTTCCTCACCAACAACTAGGGTAGTATATTATCAAGTGACAAGTGAGTTGAATTCCTGCCGGTACTAGTGATAATTCTACTGATGGCACATTGGTTGGTACCAACACAACGGTCACCGAGTTCGAAAGTCATACAATGTGTCATCATAACTTTTCGAGCTCATTGACTAAAAAGTTATGTTATTCTGAATCCAGCAAACTCAGCATAAAAATAAAATGATTTTCATGGTTAAGAGATTCACTAATAGTCGATAACATGATTGGTAAATGTTGAACCGTTATATGGGCCAGGCCCATGTGTGTAAGTGAAGCTACAAGGAGAAGGGATATGCGTGCTCCCAGACCTAATTCGAATTGAGCCCTCACCCAGCCGCCAGCCACCAAGGAGACAACCAGGTGAGCTCCTTGCTGCTCAACATGGTATCAGAGCACGGGGTGATGGCCGTGGCGGCGGGGGTGTTGGCTGGCTGGTAGGATAGCTACCTAAGAGGCGGGGCAGAAGAGAGGAGGCGGCTACGGTGCATGCTGCATGCGCGCGTGAGCAGGAAAGAAGAGGCTCAGCTTTTGTACGGGGAAGAAGAAGGGAAAAAGGAGAGGAAGCTGCTGTGTGAAGGGCAGCAGCGGAGGAGGAAGGTGAGCGGGATTGTGGCTGCTAGAGAAGAGAACAAGAAGGGAGGCGTAGAGGAAGTTGTCCTGCTGCGTGTGTATCTCTCCGGTGGGGAAGAAGTGTAGTTGTGGCAAAATGGGTGATGCCAAGATCCTAGCTGATGCCCTGGAGAAGCTCACCATGTTTCTCAGCTCCAAAGCTGAAGGATCGGCTGCTGGGACCATCGTTCCTCAAGGGGAAGTGGTACAGAAGCTTGTGTTGCTGCCTACTGAGATCAAACTTGAGGGTAGTGCCAACTATCTGAGTTGGTCATGGAGGGCTCTACTGATTGTGGAGCAGAAGGACCTGGAAGGGTATGTGTTGGGAAAAATTTGTGCTCCAGAAGACAAGACCGATGCAGAGGGAAAGAAGTGGAAGGCCATCAATTCTTTGCTTGTTGGATGGCTGTTGAACTCGGTGGTGCCCTCTATTGCTCACTCCGTGGAGGGGATAACTACAGCTGCGGAGATGTGGAAGACTCTGTCTACACAGTACTTCGGCAAGGGCAATGTCATGCTCATTGCTCAGATTGATGGGAAGATTCATCGTCTTCGCCAAGGTGAAATGTCAGTGATGTCATATGTGGCAGAGCTGCAGGCTTTGTGGGCAGATCAGGATAATTGTGACGCTCTCGAACTCTATGATGCATCCAGCATGGAGTCGGGGCACAAGTGGATAGCACGAAGGCGTGTGCTGAAACTTTTAGATGGGCTAGACCGTTGTTTTGATGGCAGGAAGGCTTCCTTGATGCACCAAACTTCTTTGCCGACTATTGATGAGGCTATTGCAGCAATGAATCAAGAGGAAGTGCGCTTATCTCTTGAGAAAGCAGATGAGAAGGTTGTGTCGACTCCAACGTTTGCAGTTACTGAGCGCAGGGAGTGGAAAGATACCAGGGACTGTTTTACCTGTGGGGAGCAAGGTCACTTGAAGTGGAACTGCCCAAATCGAGGCAGAGGCAGGGTATATTATAGAGGGGAGGTAGCAGAACTTTTGGAGGCAGAGGTGGATACTCAGGGGGCTAGAATGCTAGAGGCAGAGGTGGATATTCAGGATACTCAGGGGGTCAGAAGGCACACATGGTAGTAGAAGAGGGCACAAAAGTAGATGATGCTACCTATGGAGACTTTGCTCACTGGGCCTCCACGAATGAAGGTAATTCTGAAAGGGCTTCTCTTGCTGCTAATGAAATTGATACAGAATGGGTTCTAGACTCCGGTGCCTCTAAGCATGTTGGGGGTAAATTCTCAGTGTTTGAGTCTTACAATAAACATCCTTCTACTCATAAGGGTACCATTCAAACAGCTGATGGTACAAAACAGCCTGTTGCCGGGGTTGGTACAGTGAAGTGTACTCCCAACATCTCTCTATCCTCGGTTTTGCATGTGCCAGCGTTTCCTGTCAATTTGGCATCTGTAAGTGCACTGATTGATCAAATTGACTGTAGTGTGACTTTTGACAAGTTCGGTTGCTTGATTCAGGAGCGACAGACGAGGCAGATGGTTGGGACTGGCACCAGGCGTAGGGGGCTTTGGTACATGGACAAGGGTGTGTAGCCGGATCTGGTGTATGCTGCAACCATGGAGGACAAGGAGAAGCGTGCAATGATCCATCATTGTAGGATGGGGCATGTAGCTTTCGATAAAATGAGTAGAATATTTCCTGATCTTATGAGTGGAATAAGCAAGAACAATTTGTCATGTGATGCTTGCGAATATGCTAAGCACACAAGAGCCTCGTATGTGAGTAAGGGGCTGAGGAGTATATCTGCTTTTATGCTTATTCATTCAGATGTATGGACATGTCCAGTAGTGTCAGTTAATGGAATGAAGTACTTTGTTACATTCATTGACTGCTATTCTCGTATGACGTGGGTTTACTTGATGCGCCATAAGGATGAGGCGTTCAACTGTTTTCAGAACTTTCATGCGTATGTGAAGAATCAGTTTCATGTGCAGGTGCAGGTGATCAGGACTGACAATGGCACAGAGTATGTGAACACCAACTTTGAGGCCTTCTTGTCTGCCAGGGGATTCTTCATCAGACATCTTGCCCAGATACTCCTCCACAAAATGGTGTGGCGGAGCACAAGAATCGCCATGTTTTGGAAGTAGCTCGGTCCTTAATGTACACGATGAATGTTCCCAAGTTCCTGTGGAGTGAAGCAGTCATGACAGCCACATACTTGATCAACCGAACGCCTTCCAGGATACTAGGTATGAAATCCCCATGTGAGGTGTTGTTTGGAGAAAATAAGTTTGTTGTCCCTCCAAAGCTATTCGGAAGTACCTGTTTTGTTCGAGATCATAGGCCATCTATTGGGAAGTTAGACCCACGGGCACTGAAATGTGTGTTTATGGGTTATTCCTCGAGTCAGCAAGGGTATAAGTGTTGGAGCCCCTAAGCAAAACGCATGTTTGTGAGTATGGATGTCACCTTCAGGGAATCTGAACCATTCTATGGTGAACCAACTGATCTGAGTCTCTTATTTGCAGAACTTGACCACCTACACTCTGTGCAAGATGGTCATGAGGGGGAGAAAGTTGTATCGCGTACTCAAGGTGTTTCTGTGGGTACTAAGATTGATGATGATGTGCAGATTGAGGTTCAGCCAACAGTGGATACGATTCAATTTTGTTCTCTCGAGGTTCCTGTTCCTGTTCGTGATCGTTGGCCACAGAATCTCTGTGTGTACTCTAGAAGCAGCCGCCTGCGCAGGGGGAGCATCAAGGCAGTGATATGAGCTCATCTGACACTGCGGGACAGCAGGCACATGTGCAGGGGGAGCAGCAAGGCAGCGATGCTAACTCAAGTGACACTCTGAATCTTCCTATTGCCTTGAGAAAAGAACCACGAGCTAAGGCAGGAAGGCCTCCTGAAAAATATAGGGATGAGCAGGATACTATAGTGGCAAAGAAGGCACTACAAACTATTCGAGATGACCATGATATTGGAAATTTTGTGTCCTATGAGGCTTTATCTCCCTCCTACAGAGCGTTTGTTGCCTCTCTACAAACTGTGTCAACACCAAAGGATTGGAAGGCTGCAAAGCAAGATCCGAAGTGGCGTGCTGCAATGATAGAAGAGTTGGAAGCACTGAAGAAAAACAAGACGTGGGTGCTAACCACATTGCCAGCAGAAAAGAAAGCTGTGAGTTGTAAGTGGATCTATACTGTGAAGCAAAATCCTGAGGGGAAGGTAGAACGGTACAAGGCCAGATTGGTCGCAAGAGGGTTTAGTCAAACTTATGGAATTGACTATGATGAGACGTTTGTTCCAGTGGCAAAGATGAACACTGTAAGGATATTGGTTTCATGTGCTGCTAATTTTGGATGGAAGCTGCATCAATTAGATGTCAAGAATGCCTTCTTGCATGGTGACTTGCAGGAAGAAGTGTACATGGAGATACCACCAGGGTTTGGCACCTCAGAGACCATGGGTAAGGTATGCAGGCTGAAGAAATCCTTGTATGGATTAAAGCAATCACCGAGAGCATGGTTTGATAGGTTCAAACGTGCTGTTTGTGGTATGGGGTACGGTCAATGCAATGGTGATCACACGGTGTTCTACAACACTCTGATAAAAAAATCACCATTCTTGCAGTTTATGTGGATGACATTATCATTACTGGAGATGATCAAGAAGAAATAAAGAGATTGAAAGGGTGTTTGAGCAAGGAGTTTGAGGTAAAGGATTTGGGCAACCTAAAATATTTCCTTGGCATAGAAGTGGCCCGGAATGAAAAAGAATATCTTTGTGTCAACGAAAATACACATTGGATCTCTTGAGTGACATGGGCATGATGGGGTGTCGAGCAGCACCCAACCCAATTGAACAAAATCATCAAGTGACTGCACAATCAGGTGATCTAGTGAATAAGGAAGATTATCAGAAACTAGTTGGGAGATTACTATACTTATGTCATACAAGACCTGACATTACATATGCAGTGGGTGTAGTGAGCAGGTATATGCATGAGCCAAGAAGTGGGCATCTTGATATAGTGGAGAGAATCCTGAGATACTTGAAGGGAACTCCAGGAAAAGGGTTGTGGTTTGGAAAAAATGGACATCTCGAGGTGGATGGCTATAGTGATTCTGACTGGGCTGGTTGTCAAGATTCTAGAAGATCAACATCAGGTTATTGCGTGTTTGTGGGAGGAAATTTGGTGTCATGGAGAAGCAAGAAACAAACAGTTGTGTCTAAATCAACAGCAGAAGCTGAGTATAGAGCTTTATCTCAAGGGCTGAGTGAGATGCTCTGGGTAAAACATCTTCTGAGCGAGTTGAAACTTCTGAGGAAAGGACCCTTGAGAGTGTGGTGTGACAATCAATCAGGTATAAGCATTGCAAATAATCCAGTTCAACATGACAAGACAAAGCATGTGGAAATTGATCGCTTCTTCATCAAGGAGAAACTCGATGCTGGGATCATCAGCCTTAGTCATGTTAGCTAGCAGCAGTTTGCAGACTGCTTGACAAAAGGTTTGGGAACAAAGAAATGTAACTTGGCGTGTGACAAGATGGGGTTGATTGACATCTGCCATCCATCTTGAGGGGAGTGTTGAACCGTTATATGGGCCAGGCCCATGTGTGTAAGTGAAGCTACAAGGAGAAGGGATATGCGTGCTCCCAGACCTAATTCGAACTGAGCCCTCACCCAGCCGCCAGCCACCAAGGAGACAATCAGGTGAGCCCCTTGCTCCTCAAACTGTAGGTTTTTTAAACCGGGACTACGTCTAATCCAGAGCCATCGTTCTTCTATTGTCTACTCTTTGCGATCTTGTGATAGTGTGCTGCTTGCACCCTCGAGGGCCAAAGTGTTCCGAGCTCTTCTTCACCACCTTCCGACACAGAGCACAATGATGAACCTGGCATGCGTCGCACAAGACATGGTTGTTGTTTCCAAGCTGCTCACATCAGAGACAACGTCTTTATTCACAAGAATCAAGTGAAAAAAAAACTTCAGATCTCGGTAAAAATAAAGTACAGCTATCTACAACCACCAAAACATTTACCTTGTATGTTATCTGGTGGCAACTCGGGCATGGATGCGGGTTGCATGCTCCGAATTTCACTTTTCGCCCTATCTCTTTGAGGGCAGTAGCCGAATCCAGATTCTCTGTCAGCTTTTGATGATCCATTTTGCATTGTTCACTTTCAAAGGGGAGCATAGATTCAAATTTGGTATCAGAGCATAGCTATGGGACAGGAACACTTTGACAAATCACACTTAATTAGAAGAGTGTACCTTGAATGAATAGAAGTTAGTGGCTTGCCACAGCCATAGCAGAACGACTTATCACAGTTACTGCAACGCATGTGGTCGCAGCCTGACACGCGTGAGATGGCGCTACCACAATGTGGACATATAACAGAAGAACGAAGTACTTCCTTGATACTACGTATTTCATCCGCCAAGTTACTAGGTCCAGTATTGCCCTTGCTTAACTGGAGTACCTTTTCGTGAACTGGAGTACCTTTTCACGTTCCTTTATAAAACAAAATAGCACACTGAGTACTGTGATCTTAAGACTGAAGTGTTAAAGAAAACTATATTTACAAATGCTTAACTATATATGTTTTACATATCACGAAATATCTAATAAAGTAACAATTTCGGTACTGAGTCCCCAGGTTCTTAATGTTGGAATTAGCTCTCGTAATGAATATCAATATTGCAGGGACTTGCAGCTAATACTTGTCATAAAAAATAGCATATGTATAGTTCAGATGGATTTTAAATTCAGAATGAAACTGGTAGATAATACTCCCTCCGTTCGGAAAAGGATGTCACAAAAATGGTCTATCTATAGTTCATTTTTGTGACATCCTTTTCCAAACGGAGGGAGTATATACTTACTACAAAAAGGTAAATATGTGATGTCTAGGGGGATTTCGAACCTGCCAGGAGAGTAGTTTTTCTTCTGGAGTAAGGCATCTCTCCCCGATGTGACGACGATCCCTGCAGCGGATGCAGAAACTGAAGAGGCACTTGGAGCACTGGGCGTTACCATCATCTCCCAGGCAGGCTGTTTGACATCTAGGACAGTAAGCTACATCAGACATTGAGTCTAGAGTCCTTTGGAGTATCAGCCTTTCCCATCGTTCGAAATCTGCCTCTCCTAGCAAGCTCTTCAGTTGATTAGGAGGGACAACACCTCCACATTTGTCATCAGGGCACACCAATTTCATGACTGATCCTTCCTTTACATGCATTCTTGAGTATGTTTCCATGCAATTCCGACAAAAGTAATGATGGCATGGAAGTTTTATGAAGTCAATGCCTGATAATAATCAAAAGATACAGATTTAACTTTAAGATATTCCAGATTGCTTTTGGTAATTGTAATTGCAAGGTCGCTTGGACTGACGTTTGTACCCCAAAATCCAAAGGAGGCCTTGGGATTCTTTGCCTCGCCTCACAAAACTCTTCCCTCCTCTCCAAATTCCTTTCCAAGCTCCACGCCAGCTCCATCGCGCCTTGGGCCACTTGGTTTCGCCGTTCATACGGGTGGAACCCCTCTCGTGATCTTGGGGACTCCCACCGCCTCGACACCCCCATTTGGAAGGATATTCTCTCCGCCCTTCCCTCTTTCCACTCGAACTCTCGGGTCGTCATTGGCTCCGGGGAGCTCACCTCCTTCTGGTTTGATCGCTGGACGGGGACGCAAACCCTGGCCGAGTTGTTCCCCGCCCTCGCCTCCCATTCCACTCGCCCCAATATCTCTGTTAGTTCTGCTATTTCCTCCGCCTTTTCCGCCTCCCTCGTCCCCCGCCTCTCCGCTGTCGCCTCTTCAGAGCTGCCCTCCATCTCGCGGATCATTGGCGGCTCTGACCTTAACCCCGACGTTGCCGACTCCCGCCTCAATCGCTTCACTAACAAAATTGCTTCGAATGGAGATACCTATGCTGATTTTTTTAGGCACTTGCCATCTGACGAGTTTGCAGGAGCTGTTTGGTACAATGCCGCACCTAACAACTACAGGATCTTCAACTGGCTGGTCCACCGACGCCGCGTCTCGACAAACGAAAGACGCTTCTGCCACTCACTCGCCGACTCCCCCGCATGCCCCTCATGCGCTCAAGATGAAGACGTCGACCACCTACTTCTTGGGTGTCACCGTGTGCAAGAAGTTTGGCGCCTTCTCCCACCGCTCGCGCCCGGGCCTACGCCCACCTCCATCGAATCGCTTTGGGCAACTCAGATGCCTCACAAGGACAGGCTCACCGTTCTCTCCGCCGTCCTGTGGAACATTTGGAAACGGCGAAACTCCATCATCTTCAAGGCTATTGATGAGCCCCCAGAGATCACAGCGACTAAATGCATCCAAGACGTCACGCTCTGGACCCATCGCTGTCGAGACCCTTTTTTTTTTGCGATGAAACATCAGGTGATTACAGCAAGTAAGCAGAAAAGAACACCACAAAGATAGAAATTACAAACAAGTCCTTCTGCATCTCGATATCGCCGGCGAGGAGAAGAACATGCCGATAACACGCCGCCGCTGCATCTTCCCTCTTGCCTTGGATCGGAAGAAGCCCCCTAGCGGACGGGAAGCCGTCGGACCTCGAACCCCGAAAGGCCTCCATCCTTCTCCACCGGCAGCATCGCCTTGCACCATCACCATCAGCTTCGAAGTTGTCAACTGGATCCGCCGCCACCAGATCCAGAGGGGGAGGACCCGCACACGGCGATCCCGGAGGACCGTGAGCACGGGGAAGGAGATGCTCCGCCGTGGAACTCCAGGGAGCTTCACCGCCAAAGGGGATGAGCACCACCTGCAAACACAACACCGGCCACGCCACCACCTCCATGACGACACCGGCTGGGTCCCTACTACTACCTACGCTATATACACGCCGGGATCCGGCGATTCCCCACCCTCCCGCCGCCGGAGGGCAGGGAATCACGCGGATCGCCGGCGGCGAGGTGGGAGCAGAAGGGGATCTCAGAAATCGCCTCTCTCGTACTGTGCGGGAGGAGGGACCGGTCCAAGGTCAGAAATCCGCCGCTGTCGAGACCCCTTGACGAAAGACTTCCTCTTATATTGGTGTAATTTATTTGTTCCCCCCTGAACACTGGATGAGGATCATTTGTTTCTCTCCCTCTCATCCCCCTCACCATATGTAACCTAGCATGTAACTCTATGGTTGGCCCTTCATAATAAAGTTCAGGCTGGCCCCGGCCCGCCGTAGTTTCAGTCAAAAAAAAAAAGATATTACAGATTTCGTACATGATGGAACTTGTATTGTTCATGATTACTAGCCGTGTGTTTCTATGAAAAACAACACAAAAAGGCGGGAGTTAAGCCATGGTCATGGGGATGTCCAGAAGAGCCTTGTCATGGGATGGTTATGCGGTTCCGGCAAAAACAAAAAGATGGCGGAAACACGGAATGTTGCAGCAACTAAACGACCATTAATAGGTAAGATAAGCTTGTCAGCTAGCAGGAGCATTAAGGTTCTTCTGTATCTTGGTTCCAGCAGAACCTTGTAACTACTTTTATTTACTCACAAAATATACAGCTAGCAGGAGCACCATGCAATTTTTTTAGCTTCGTCTATGTATGGGTCACAAAAGAATTTGGTATTTCCTTTGTGAGGTTTAACTTGTATACTAACTAGTTGAAGATAGTTTCAACTAAAATTAAAATCATACTTCTGCGCAGAGCTTTCACTCGGATCCTTCTGCGCGCGTCATCTAGACAACACGAGACTTCCAGAGCATGACCAGGGGTCGTCGCCGAGGCACCGACACCAGAACCTCCCGCTGTCAATCCCCTCGCCACCCACATGGCCAAAGAGATGACCACTACCACTGCGATGCTGCCCGCCGGCGACAGTCATACAGCCTCTCCATGCACAGCCTCCGCCCTGGCATCCACGAACTCCAGCCTATGTCGAGAAATAAAGACCACCGCAAGACCAACGAATCGGGCGAGGGAGACTTTGCAAAAGATCATAGCCCACCTGGCTCGGATCCAGGTATGGTTGGACAGCAGTGGTACAGCCCGGCTGGCTCGCACCCCGCAGCCATCAATAGCCCGATCGGGCATCAGTCCACGCCACAACCAATAGGAGGGGATCAACGCCCTCCGCCGTCGAAGACGGTCGTTGACCGGACGCAGCATCAGGTCCCGTCAGGCCCAGATCAGGCCCGTGTAGGTCCAGATCTAGGCCCAGATCAGGCCCGAGAGGTCCCGCCACCGCGCTGCAACGTCTTGGCTGTCGCCGCCGTCCAACCTGCACCCCTTGTCGTCCCGACCAAGACCTTCCCCGCAGAGCCTCGCCACCACCTCCTCCTTCTCCTCCTTATCATCATTGGACTGAAAATCGATTAAGGCAATAGGATCGGGAGTAAAGGTTCGGTTGATGGCAAAGCCGTCCTTGCCCCTGCGCAAGCTCGGAAGAGTTCTCTCGAGCGCCGAGGAGTCCTGCCTAGACATGAACAGTCGGCGATCTTAACCCTCGCCCGACTAAAGAACCAAAGATAGATGATGGGGTGGCGGCCGTTAGAGCTATCACCGCGACCGGAAGTGGAGCGGCCATCATCACGAGTCGTGCAACGATCAAAGGATAGATAGTGTGATGAATGCATCGTCACACGCCATATATTTTCTTTAGTTATGGTCAGAAATTGTGTTGTAGGTTGAAACGAGACATAGGACTTCCCTGTGGATTCTCCCACGTGGAATTTTGATACAAGTTAAGGGCTTATTTGATTCACATGATAGGAATATCAAAGAAATAGGAAAAAGATTTGAATAGAAAAGGATGGCAGGTGCAAAACTTGCCTAGTTCCTTCTGCATAGGAATCAAAACATGAAATCTGAGTGGATTTTAAGTTCCTCCACATTTTGCATTGAGACCAAGATCTGCAGAAAAAATCCTATGATTTTCCCTTCCAATGATGAATAGTACCATCTATGGAAATTTTCCTAACCCTCTACTTTTCGTCCAGATTTCCCTCCAAATCAAAGGGGCCCTAAAAGTCTTGGGAGGTATTGAGAAATCCACATAGGGATCTTGGGGGAGCTCATATTCTAGGTTTTTCTTCTAGTCTAACCTCAAATCTTAGGGAAGGGGGCCTATTCATAGGGCTGGCCACGAAGAGGTAAGTTGTGGGTAAGGTTACATGACCAAATGCCAAAACTGCACGAAAACAAACATGAGTTAGTACCGGCTAGGCCGGCGGTATTACTGGCACAGGAAAAGGGGTTCTCATCGCATTGATCATCCCAAACATATACGGCTGTGAATGCATCATATCCAACAATAGCCTTAAGAACAAAATGTGTTACCCTCAGACAAAAAATATGAAAAACAAATGCAACAAGATCACAGTTATCAGTGTGTGTTGTTTGTTTTCCTAGATAGCAACGAAAAACGAATAAACCTCTGCAATAAGAATCGTGAACATTGCAAGATAATGAACATACCAAGCAAAACATAGCTCTTACCACATAAAAAATGTTGCAGCGAATATTTCGAAAAAAGTGGGCAAAAACAAAATAAGCTTTTTCAGGTGGACAAAGACATGAATTTAAACGCCCTAAGGTGGTACGAAAGGATAAACATGAACTTCTAAAAGAGTTCACTATTAGGAATTTCGCAAAACCCAAACTGTGAAGCTTGTTTTGACGTGTATACAAATTTTATTATCAGAAATCCCAGGGATGCTGACAGACAATGTGATGATCCTATGCCTAGGGGTGCATCAGCGCTGCCAAGAGGATACAGTATGTACTATCCAACTATTCCAATCGCAAGTATTCAAACAGATATATCGGATTTGTAATGTCCTTCGATCTCAATCGGAACTATCCAAACAAATAAACAGGCACAAGGGACATGGACTGCTCAACGGTTCTTTTTTATTTTAAGAGACAGGGTCGCAATCGTAGTTCCTTGAACATTATGCTGTACTGAATCTAGCAAGCTTGCAAAAATATAACAGATGGTCCCAACCTAAAACATTAATGTAAAAAAAGTCGAGGTTTACTGATCTCTTCGATAACATGTTCCATAAGAAAATGATTGTAGCTAGGTCTAACTATTGCTATTCCAAACTGTATATATTCACGACTGATGCCGATCGATTGTAGTCGAAACCAATTCTCCACCTTCAGATCATTTCACAGAAGTTATGATGCAGAGTCATCCTTGTTCTTTGTTCCAATCTGAGCAACCTCGGGGTCGACAGTGTGCTGCTTGCATCCTCTGGGGCCATAGTGCTCCGAGCTCCTCCGGACCAGCTTCCGACACAGCGCACAGTAATGAGCCTGACATGCCCCGCATACGAGGTGGTTGTTGTTTCCAATCTGATGACATAGGAGACAGTGAATTCATTTTCCAACACCAGATGAAAGGATGATGAACAAAATATACAGTATAATATATCTGAATTCTGAATGCTGAAATAACTTTTTACCTTGGGACGTGGCTGGCCGCATTGTGGGCACGGATGCTGTCTGATGCTGACGGGCAATCTGACTCTTGGTTCTTCTTCATGTGCTTCGTCCCCTTCAATGAAATCGAGGGCCCTCACATTATTTCTTCTAGCAAGGGAATAGTCAAACGGTTTACGACATTTCGTGCAACGCATGTGGTCGCACCCGGAAATGCGTGTAATGCCGATACCACAACGCGGGCATGCAACGGATGAACTGAGCACTTCCCTGATGCTAATTATTTCATTCGCCAAGGTAGTTATCATGCTAACTTCGCCTTTGCTCATGCGGCGCACCTTTGCACGTTCCTGCATAAAACAACAGCACATTTATAATTGTGAGCTGCTGGGAATGCATCATATCCTACAATAGCCTTATAAAAATGTGTTATCCACAAAGAGAAAATTAGCATGTTAAAAGTTATTGTGTCAAAAAAATGTGTACAACATACTTGTAATGCCTTTTATCTAAACAGAATAAATAAGTTTTACGATGGTAAATTATGTACATAGACATGTTGAACTGCAATTGCTATTACTATACTGCATTCAACACAAATTTCCACGTGCAGCACTTCAGTAGGGCACATGATTCAGTTCACACTTAAGGTTTTCAATATTATTTAAAAGTATTTTTCTTAATTCTGAAGAACCGAAAAAATCTTGTCCTTTATAAAATATCCAATAGCAAACTTGAAATCCTCAAGCCACTGTGTCTTTATGTGTCCTAAATTGGACTTGGATCTGATACTCCCTTCGTTTAGGTTTATAAGTCCTCTACGTATCCCTAGGTCGTAAATTTGAGCAACATAATATGATTTATATATTGTAAAAATATATATAATTAGAAAATTCAGACTTTATATTTTCTAATGGTATAATTTTTGTATTTTAATTTTTATATTATATTAGTTAAATTCACGACCTAGGGATACGTAGAGGACTTATAAACCTAAATGGAGGGAGTAGTTAACCTTCACACCTATTATTTAATGCAAACGATAATCTGTATTGTTTAGCTGATTGTGTATAGAGCATGTCAAGGTAGATCCATTTGCTACCTGTAAGGTGAGTAGTTTTTCTTCTGGAGTAAGAAAAATGCAGCCTCCTGTGTGACAAGGATTTCTGCAATGGATGCAGAAGTAGAAGAGGCAATTGGAGCACTGGGCTTTGTCCTCGTCTTTCAGGCAACCTGTTCCACATCTTGGACAGTACACTAAATCATCCATTGAATCTAGAGCTTTCTGAAGCATCAACCTTTCGCACCGTTCGAATTCTGCATCTCCCAGCAACCTCTTCAGTAGATTATGAGGAATAAGGCATCCACACTTGTCACCAGGGCACACCAATTGCAGTACTGTTCCTTCATTGACATGCATCCTTGAGTATGCCTCCATGCACCTCCGGCAAAAGTAATGCTGGCATGGAAGTTTTACGAAATCAACACCTGAGGGTAATAAAACACATGGATATGATTAATTGTGGTATGGCATTAGGCTGTACCTTGAAGCTTGCAATTTTTTATGCAAGTTATATTTGTTTTTCAAGGGATATAATTTGTGGGGAATCATTTGTAGCTGAGCGGAAAATGGTTTATTCTGTCAGGTTTAACTTATTATCTTAGCAAGTGGAAACGAATTTGAGCAAATGCTAACATTGTAGTGACTTCAGTATGACCGGGTCTGGGACTCTGGGTATATACACCAAAAACAGAATTTTCAAAAATACAACAAACATTGGCTTGAATTCATACCCTATTAAATCACGGAGACCAAATTAGGCATCCAATTTATATATTGTGAAAAGATAAATAGTAAAATCCTGAAAAAAAAAAGATAATCTAAAGGAGAGCACAGTGCAAGAGATGAGCGCCAGGAAGGGTGAGCACTGAGCACCAACTGGAGCATTCGAGTTACCTGTGTACTCACTAAAGCAAATCATGCAGGCATGAAGATCGCGGAGAAAGCATTCGTGACACTGCTCCTCATTGTAGCTGATCATCCGTTGGACGACATCCTCTACAGACAGAATATCTCCAACAATCCGAACATCCACAGGACCCATCACCATACTATCATCAGGCTGCCGTACGACTATTCCATCACCAAAACCAAGATGAGAAAGAGTAGAGCTTTGCAGCCATTGCACCCACTCATAAACAACTTCCTGTCCAGCTTGCTGTGCCCAGATTGAGTCGAGCATGTGACAAAGGGAGGAAGCCTTCTCCTTATCCAACCATTGTACACCGAGAGTAAAGTATGGCGGACAATGGCTTGGGTACGATGGAGGGACGAGGCATGTCAGTGATAGTGGAGCCAGGTGCTCGACACTGAAGTTATCTAGGAACTGTCTACTTGAGTCATGATGATGATCATCCTGGAATGGTTCTACGGATACACCGATACCACCTGGAATTTCACAGTGCACCTGGATCTGCAGAGAGTTAAAAAAGGGTATCATGATTTTTGTGTCTCGATGATACTACTGATTTTCTGGGAGTCAAACAGCTGTACCTGGAAAGACCGCGGTCTAGCCTTTTCATCGAAGACGCGTATCTTGTCTCCATAAATTGCTTCCAGCGCTAACATCTAAAAATCAATATTATCACAAAAAATATTACCTCAGCATTTGCCTTTTGGAAACTTGCTATACTTGTTTTACACAGGTTAAAAAACAAGTTGTTTGGCATAATATAGTTATGCACATAACTCTAATTTTTTTCTTAAAGAGATAAGTTCCACCTACTCCTGGCAGCACTATGAAACTAATTGTTTTGTTCGAATATAATGCATGCCAGAAACCTCTAAGTGCCACTCTAATTCTGAAACCAACTTTTCTCGACCATTGTCTATATGCATTGTTTCAGTTTTAGAGCCTGTTTATTTAGCTTAATGGCAGAGCAGCAGAAAATTGGAGCTTGTTCCCAAATCACAATTCACAACCTCTGCACAACACAAGAGGGCCATAAACCGGCGTGCCATGGTCCTGGACACCTGGTTTGCAATGTCTGTTCACGTTTTTCAGCAACAAATTCATCCACCCGGTCATGGCGAAACTGCACTAGCCTATCTTCCGGCAGGCAAAATCACGGCAGGGGTAGCAATTCAGTTACCAGAATTGGCCAAGGGTTTATCAGAAACGAGGTATAGTGCGAAGGGCGGATTCCAGTAGCGGATAGTACCTCGTCCTGTTGGAGCTGATCGTTGGAGTGCAGCAGCTCGTCTGGCAGATCGGGCTCCTCTCTATCCCGGCGATCCCGGAGCGCCATCTCGCGCAGCATCCTCGCCGCCTCCGTCGACGGCGAGATGCCTTCCTCGTCTCCGTTCGAGCCCCCGTGACCGTGAGGACTCTCCATCTGCAGGCTGCGGGTTGTCGCTTTGCCTGGTCGGAATTGCTATGGTGCGTGACCGGAGAGATTCGGCTGTACACGGATCGAATAAGCTGATGCAGTGATGCCCAACCATGTCTATATATCCGGACCGATTCAAATCTGCCTCTTCTTTTCTCGAACCTCAGCACTGACTTTGATCGATAAAGTTGAAAAGAGTTGGAAGTTTATAAGGGAAACTTTCACACAGCACAACGCACCACGCCGTCCCCCAAGCCACGCTCCAAAAAGACAAGTCGATGACCATGTCGCCCTAGCAAACCATTGCCGATACTAACACAGCGGAGGCAAGCTCAATGCAAGGCGAAACCCGGAGCCTAGCTCCGACATGTACGCCGATCAAAGACCACTCCTCAAAACGAGTCGACGACCATGTCGCCCTAACAACCATAGCCGACAGTAACATGGCGGAAACAATCTCAATGCAGGCGAAACTTGTAATCGTCGCTACAACATCCACGCCAACCCCAAGGCCTTGCACCACCTAGCCGAAAACGAAGGCTCGCCGCCGTCAACCACTAGCGACTCCACTGGTCACTCTGGCCGGTGGAACATCGCACTCGCCCAAATCTGCCTTTTCACCAGCACAAAATTTTACATGAACTAAAACAAATCCTAACAAAATATTTTTCCACTCAAAAGGAGCTGAGTTAATTTTATACAAAATTAAAATTATGCGAGAACCTTCGTTGGTATCCACAGGTCATGTGGATTGATATCTTTTTTATTATTCTATGGCTGATTTCAGAGAAGTACAAGATGTGTCATGCAAGAAGAAAGGGCTTGAAGATCTCGAAAATTTGTTGTTTTATTTTGTAATCTATGTAGTAAGCTCATGTATCTCTACCATGTACTATTCGCCGCTATAATATATATGATATTGATTGTAAAAAAAAAGTTACACAGTGACCACGCGAAAACAATCCACCCGCCATGGCTAACCGTGTATATGCGTGTAAGTTGTAACGACACTTAAATAAACCCGATGGAACAACCTAATGTAGTAGAAAACCGATGGTCCAACTTTAAATATTTTCACGAAAGGTCTGATCCAGAATCATTGTTGTTCTTTCTTCTAGCCTTAGCGGGCTCGGTGTCGACAGTGTGCTGCTTACATCCTCTAGGGCCATAGTGCTCCGAGCTCTTCCTCACCACGGTTCGACACAAAGCACAGAAATTAACCTGGCATGCCGGGCACCAAGGTGGTTGTTGTTTCCTATCTGCTCATATCAAAGCCAGTGAATTTCATTCCCCAAAATTAGGTGGAAAACTGATGGTAAAAATCTATATGATATTACCTCTGCTTCTAAAATAATAGTCAAAAGTTAAAGCTTTCTAAATTTGACCAAATATATACAAGAAAATATCAATATTTACAATACTGAACAAATATATTTTATGGTGGATATTTTGATATTGATTTCATATTGCAAATGTTAACATTATATTGTCTATAAACTTGGTCAAATTTTAAGGATGTAGAATTTTGACTAAATTTATAAAGCTTATTTGTCGGAATGGAGGGAGTATTGAAAGCCACAACAACTGTACCTTGGGATGTGGTTGGTGACATATCGGGCACCGGTGCTGTCTTGGGCTGACGAACAGACACAACCTTTTTTGTTCAATTTGTACCTTTTCCACTTTAAGTAAATCAACCGCCCTTCTATCTGTCCTACTAGATTCATAAGCCTCGTCATACTTAAATTCATGACGACAGTTCCTACAAACCATGTGGTTGCAGCCAGACACGCGTATAAAGGCGATACCACAATTAGGACATGAAACGGAAGAACGGAGTACTTCCCTGATGCTCAGTATTTCATTCGCCAAGTTAATTCTTCTACCAGTGTTGCCTTGGCCCAATTGGCGCACCATTGACAGGTCCTGTATAAAACCAGATTATATGAGTGCTCGTGCTTTTCATATGTGGAAGTTGAGCTTGGCTCTGATTGTTATTTTTTTTTTCTGCAGGTAAGCTCTGATTGTGAACATTAATGGCTAACGTTTATGAATTATGGCAAGCGAGAGATATGTAGTGTTTATCATTGAAGATTCGTTTGCTTACCTTTAAGGTCAGAAGTTTTTCTTCTGGAGTAAGAACAGTGCAGTTCCTCCCTGTGTGACAAGGATATCTGCAATAGGTGCAGAAGTTCAAGAAGCAACGGGAGCACTGGGCTTTGTTCTCGTCTGAAAAGCAAACTGTTGCGCATCTTGGACAGTACACTAAATCACTCGTCTGAAAAAGGGTAAAACATCTTATATTTAGGAAAGGATGGAGTATTATTTAAGGCAAACGATAATCTGTATTGTTTAGCTGATTGTGCATAGAGTATGTCAAGGTAGAATCATTTGCTACCTGTAAGGTGAGAAGTTTTTCTTCTGGAGTAAGAGAAATGCAGCCTCCCGTGTGAGAAGGATCTCTGCAATTGGTGCAGAAGTAGAAGAGGCATTTGGAGCACTGGGCTTTGTCCTCGTCTTTCAGGCAACCTGTTCCACATCTTGGACAGTACACTAAATCAGCCATTGAATCTAGAGCCTTCTGAAGCATGAACCTTTCCCACCGTTCAAAATCTGCATCTCCTAATAATCTCTTCAATAGATTAGGAGGAACAACGCCTCCGCACTTATCACCGGGGCACACCAGTTGAAGTACTGTTCCTTCATTGACATGCATCCTTGAGTACGTCTCCATGCACCTCCGGCAAAAGTAATGATGGCATGGAAGTTTTACGAAATCAACACCTGAGGGTAATCGAAGACATGGACATGATTATAAGGGGTAAGTTTCACTAAGGTATATAATTTGTGGGGGATCAATTGTAGCAGCAAAAAAATGATTTATTTCGTCAGATTTAACTTGTTGTCTTACCTAATTGAAACAAATATCTAAATTGTAGTGACTTGAATTATTATTACTGGGCCTAGGAATAAACACCCAAAAAAGAATTTTCAAGAATAAACACCCGAAGTCCTAGGGAGCTGTAGCAATCCTCCAATTCTGAGGTGACGCCGATGAAGCAATACGCCGATGACAGTCACCGTGGAGGACTTCGTCGATGAAGACTCGGAGTCGTTGCAGGATGCCGATTCAGAAGAAGAGGACGCTGAAGCTGCATTGTTGGGTGATCTCCTGGCTCCCTCGTCGGCCCTTGGCGGGGTGGGAGGGGTGAGCGTTGACGGAGACGCCGTGACCCCGTTGCTGAGCTCGGTCCAAGACCTCTTCACCAGGCCGGATGTTCCCCTGCTTCCTTGTCATGCGCTTCGGACGCCGGTCCTGGCCCGTGTTGAGTTGTCGACGCCGGAAATTCGCCACAGTGCTCGGTTGGGAGACAAACCGAAGATGCACACCATGGATAAAGTTACCCATGTGCTGAAAAAAAAGATGGGAATTCAAGTTGCAGATGATGCCCCTTTGGAGGAGGCTCGGAAGCAATTCGTGGGTAGCTTCAAGACACAGATGTCTGACTCGGCTTTGCAGGGCCTCACTCGCCTTTTCAAGCTCAACATCCCGAGTCTTGCTGCTGTTGACGACGCGCTCTTGGTCCTGGCTGGTCCAGGGGGTGTGGAGTTTGCGCCTTCAGCTAAGTAGGAGGTTTACGTCTAGTTCTTCTGCCCTTTCCAGTGTGATCTGGACTATGACGAGGGCCGAGTTTTAGAAGTTCTGATCGACTGAGTTTATACTCTGGCCGGTTTGTATCTTCTTTTTTATTTTGGCCTAGGCCTTTGATGTTTGCTCCTTCTATATCAATATAAAAGGCAAAGCTTTTGCCTTCGTTTCAAAAAAAAAATGCTGGGTCGAATTCGTGCACATTAAATCACGGATCCCTAATTCGGCATCCAATACATATACTGTGAATGGTAAATCCTGGGGAAAAAAGATAATCTAATGCAGAGCACAATGCAAGAGATGAGCACAGGAAGCATGAGCATCAACTGGAGCATTCGAGTTACCTGTGAACTCACTGAAGCAAATCATGCAGGTATGAAGGCCATGAAGAAAGGATTCATTACACTGCTCCTCATTGTAGCTGATAATCCGTGGAACGACATCCTCAACAGAAAGAATCTCTCCAACAACCCGGACATCCAGAGGACCCACCATACTATCATGAGGCTGTCGTATGACTATTCCATCATCAAAACCAAGATGAGAAAGCATAGAGCTCTGCAGCCATTGCACCCATTCATAAATAACTTCCTGCCCAGGTTGTTGTTCCCAGACCAAGTCGAGCATGTGGCAAACAGAGGAAGCCTTCACATTATCCAACCATTGTACACCAAGAATAAAGTATGGCGGATGATGGCTTGGGTACGATGGTGGCATGAGGCATGTCAGTGATAGTGGAGCCAAGTGCTCAACACTGAAGTTTTCAAGGAACTGTCTGTCTGGGTCATGATCATGATCATCCTGGGATGGTTCTACGGATACATTGATACCATGTGGAATTTCACAATGCACCTGGAGCTGCAAAAAATTTAAAATGATAAAAAGGTGTCATGGTTTTTTGTGTGTCAATGATAGTTCCTGATGGACCAACTTAAAACAGTTGTACCTGGAAAGACCGGGGTCCAGCCTTTTCACCCAAAATGCTTATCTCGTTACCATAAATTGCCTCCAGTACTAACATCTAAGAGATAGTATATCACAGAGAAAGATTATATCAGCATATTACTTTTAGATATCTAATATTACTTTCTTACATCCAAGTTTGAGACGGTCAGTACTTATTTTCTGTTTCTGAACACGAGTCGTTTGACATATCAAAAAGTAGTGTAGTTTTTTGTCATGAAGAGAGTAGTCACCCTATGCAGTACTATGAACTTACATATGGAACTATTCACATTGTTATTCAAACAACGGTGCAACAATTTCGTTGTAATATTCTGCATAGCAGAAACCTGGAAGTCTCTTTTCTAATTCTGCAACCAACTTTTCTAGACCATCGAGTGCATCGTTTCGGTTTCAGTTTCAGAGCCTGTTTAGCTGAATGGCATAGCAGCAAGTATTTGGATCTTGCCAACAAGTCGCTGCTATTCCCAAATCAAAACCAAACATTATCGTTTAAAAAAAAACTAAACATTAACATTAACCATGATCTTCAATGGATGTTTCCTGTTTTTCTTCTACTCCGTACAAGTTCATCCACTCCGTTACAACGAAACTTCCCAGCCTAAACCTTCCTGCAAGCTCTATCTTCAGCCAGGCAGAAATTGCGCGCCATTACTAGATTTGGGCGGTCACGGCAGGGGTTGCAAAGTTCTCACAATTAGCAAGGGTTTATCAGAAACGAGATGTAGGGCGAACGGTCGATTACAGCAGGTCGTACCTCGTCCTGTTGGAGCTGGTCGTTGGAGCGCAGCTGCTCGTCCGGCAAATCGGGCTCCCGACGATCCGGGAGCGCCATCTCGCGCAGCATCCTCGCCGCCTTCGCCTCCGGCGACGGCGAGAGGCCCTCCTCCTCTCCGTCAGAACCGGCGTGGCCGCGAGGTCTCTCCATCTGTGTAGTGCGGGTTGCCGGGTCGGAATTGCTACGGTGCGCGTACGGCGAAATTCAGGTGTACACGGATCAAATAACCGTATCTACATATATCCGGACGTATCCAAACCTGCCTCTTCACCGGCTCAAGCTTATAGGTGAACTCAAAAGGAGGTTTTGCTATGTCTCAGTCGACTGAGACGAAGCTTATGTCTCAGTCGACTGCATCACCGTCCGATCAGCTGATACGTAGACATTAGACGAAGCTTATGCCTTAATCGGGTTTTTTCGTGCTTCTGTCTGATTTTGGCCCGCGAACGCAGCTGGCGCTCGTTGCTGGGCTGGTTTTGGCTCGCGTAGCAGTTGTCGCTGGTTATTGGCCTTTTTTTTTTGTGTTTTTTTTTTGCCGGTTGTCTAGGCCTGGTGGTGTGTGCCGGCTGTTGGGATTTTTTTTCCGCGCTAACGAGAATTCAAATTTCGTGTGCTGGGCTGGATAATGCGGTCCAGGGTCAGGTGTTTGGCTTTATTTTTTATTTTTTCGCGGGGGATTTTTGTCTAGGCCTGGTGGTGTGTCATATTTTTTTGTTGGGCTTAGGTTTGTTTTTTTACCTTTTGGTTATGTGATCCGACTAAACAAAATAGAATTTATGTCTTAGTTAGCGTTATATTAATGGGCTTTTTTTTGCTTTTTTGGTTGTAGGGTTTATTTTATGGTTTTTTTATTTGTTTGATTTGTTTTCAGATCGGTTGGGATCGATTGGCGGTTTCCAACTTGCAACTGAGTTTTTTCTCTCCGACAGGGGGGGCACTTTCAGTTGCAGTTGTAATTGAGTTTTTGCAAAAACACGAGGCCAGTTGCAACTGCACCTGGAACTGAGTTTTCATTATTATAATTTTTGTTAATTTTTATTATTCTTTTATTCTTTTAGCCAGTTGCAACTCCACTTGAAACTGAGTTTTTTCTCCTAGACATGGGCACTTTCAATTGCAGTTGCAACTGAGTTTTTTCTCGAGACAGACCAGTTTTTTATTTTATTTTATTTATTTATTTGTTTTTTTGGAAGCTAGTTGCAACTGCGCTTGCAACTGAAATTTTCACGTGACAGGCCAGTTGCAACTCCACTTGCAACTGAGGTTTTTTTATTATTATTTATTTTAAATTTTTTTTTGGAAGCCTGTTTGCAACTGCACTTGCAACTCAGCTTGCAAAAAAAAGTTTTTTTTTCCCGAGATAGGCCAGTTGCAACTCCGCTTGAAACTGAGTTTTTTCCCAGGATATGTCAGTTGCAACTGCGCTTGCAACTGAAATTTTTCCCGAGACAGGCCAGTTGCAACTCCGCTTGCAACTGGGTTTTTTATTATTATTTATTGTATTTATTTTAATTATTATTTATTTGTTTTTTTTAAGCCAGTTGCAACTGCGCTTGCAACTGAATTTTTTTACTGCGACAGGTCAGTTGCAACTCAGCTTGCAACTGAGTTTTTTCCGAGACAGGCCAGTTGCAACTCCGCTTGCAACTGAGTTTTCTATTATTTTTTATTGTTCCTTTATTTTTTATTTTTATTTTTTTGGAAGCCAGTTGCAACTGCGCTTGCAACTGAAATTTTCCGAGTCAGGCCAGTTGCAACTCTACTTCAAACTGAGCTTTTTATTATTGTTTTTTATTTTAATTATTATTTATTTGTTTTTTTGGAAGCCTGTTGCAACTCCGCTTGAAACTGAGTTTTTTTCCCAAGATTTTTGTAAGTTGCAACTGCGCTTGCAACTGAAATTTTTCCCGAGACAGGCCAGTTGCAACTCCGCTTGCAACTGGGTTTTTTATTATTATTTATTGTTTTTATTTTAATTATTATTTATTTGTTTTTTTAAGCCAGTTGCAACTGCGCTTGCAACTGAATTTTTTTACTGAGACAGGTCAGTTGCAACTCCGCTTGGGAGTTACTATATTATTATTTTGTTATTTTATGTTTATTATTTTTATGTATTATTTTATTTTGTTTTTTGGAGCTAGTCGCAAGTGTGCTCGCAACTGAGTTTTTTTCCTAAGACTGCACAGTTTCAACCATACTCGCAACTAAGTTTTTTTCTGAAGACTGCACAATTTCAACCACACTTGCAATTGAGTTTTTTTTCCGACATAGGCCAGTTTCAACTGCATTCGCAATTTGAGTTTTTTTTTCTAGGACAGGACAGTTGCAACTGCACTTGAAACTGAGTTTTTTTTTAACGATAGCCATTGGCGAGAGCCCGTCCGGATACCCACCCAGCTTGAGGTGGGTGCCGTCCCGACGAGGCGAGAGGTGGAAATATTTCAGTTTCGACCCCATCCGCAATTGAAAATTTTGCAACCCAAGTGCAACGGGATAATCTCAGTTCCTAATTTCTCCCACTAACTAGTTTTATTTTATAATTTGTCTCTCATTTCCCTAGTGTTTTTGTACATCCCTAGTGTTTTTTGTTTGCTTGTGTAAAGAAAAGCATGAAGAAAAAACAAATTTTAACGTACCTCTACAAGCTACAGCGTATCAAGCTAATAAAATGAAAATGGGCTGGGTGAGACATATCGGCCCAACATGTATCAGAAGTTTATGGCCCAGGTCGCTTTCAGAAAAAAAAATAGAAGGAATAGCGGGGCATCGTGGGTTAACGAAACGAGATAGTCGCTCCAATTAATTCTACGCGCGTGACGTAAACTGACTGAGACTTAAGTTAAGTCTCAGTCAGCTGAGACCTAGACACACCCTTAATTTTATACAAGTCTATGTTACAGACAGTGACCACACGAGAACAACTCACCCACCATGGCTACGAGCTTTACAACGCTCCTCACGCAACACTCAGACCACTAGGGCATGTCGCAGTTAGCGCCCAGTTAGCCTGACCATCCACGCTCCACCCAAGTACAGGCCAAGCAGCGGACCCGCCAAGAGCATCTGCGTCAACGGATCAGTCGACGGCGTGAGTATGGCGGCGGCGACCACAGCGCCGACAACGACATACCTCCAGATCGATAGCATTTGTTCGCTGGAAACCAATCCAACTTGCCCCAGCAGAAGCTGAATCACAGGGACCTGGAAAATGGTAGCATTGTAGATCAGTTCTCTTTCTGATTATTAGATCACGCTAGAGGAACGAAACCCAATGAATAGCTCATTCAGATAACGTTATATATTCAGATACACACGAGCGTAAATTCCAGCTCTTATCATTGATCATCTACTGACATGATTAGAAATGGTATGTAGCTTATTACATTCTTAGTTGTTTGCAGTGGTCTGCATGACACTCATGACAATATTCCAAACATAATACAAAGTAGATTTGTGGAGAAATTTCTTGGCAGGTATACCTTGTTTGCAAAAAAAAGACTAATCCGCCCTATTAGTGGTCAGGAAATCCACTGTCTGCAAACATGTCACACACCATTTTACCACCCTGACGTCAACCTAGCGGCCTACAACTAAGTGGATTCTGAGGAAAATGCATGCCACATGACCATTTTATCGACGTAAACTTGGCAGCTCATTTATGTGATGCACTGGTTAATTTTGGTTCAAATATAAAACAGAGGAACACTTTCCCACACTTAACCTTGATATCATGTTCTACACATATAGGGCCATTTGTTTACCTGAAATGACAACCCTGTGCTGAAAAGGAGCACAAGTACAAACTCAAAGTACTGGTCTATTGACCATATCGACTCCACCGCCCCTTCAGCATAGTTCACAAAGAAGTTCAATGCTGCTGGAGCAAGGACAGTGTAGGAGAATAAAATGCCGAGGTAGAACAGAACTGAAGAACCCAAAACAATGGGCCCCAGGAATTTCCGCTCATCCTTGGTTAAACCTGGGAGAACAAATGCTATGATCTCGTACAAAATGATAGGACTTCCGATCAGAAGGCCACAATAACCAGAGACCTGAACAGTGTTGAAAAAAAAATCAGTTACCCGCAAAAAGAATTGCTTTAATATGTAACTATAATATACAAAATCGAAGAAGGGTGCATGCTGATTAAAATCTATACTATAAAATATTAAACTCTGTTTCCACATAGACTAATAACCCACACGAAATCCACCAGTCTTAGGAGTAGTTTATAGACCAGTATGTGCAGTAGTTTGTGCCTTTCTGCATAGTTAGCCACTTTTTCATGGATATAGAAACATAGATCAACGAACGTGAAGCTGCAGATTTATTTTCTAAGAAGCTGCAGTCACTCAGATGTACAATCCCATGTACTTAGGTTTGAGTTAACCACATGTTTTAAGCAAGCAAGATGGTGCGATAGTTTCAAGAATCAAACTTGTGACTGTCTGTCCTACTGAACCGTAACCCCATGTTCAGTTTTTAAGAGGCTGGCGGAGGTAATCTGCTAGTATGAAGATAGAGCAAATGAGTGAGACCCATTTGGATTACTCAGTAGATATGGTTGCATAGGTGTCTTTGTACCTGACACACTCCCCTGTCTGTACACTATGTACGACCATGTATAACTTCACAGTACAATATTACTATAACATTCGAATAAGAAATGTGACTTAGAGGTTTACCATCACAGCCAAGAATATTATCAATGGTCTAAGAAAAATAAGAGCAATACAAAAAAAAAACTATCTACGTGAAGAATGCTTAGATTTGCAGAGGTTCACCTTCAATGTTGTAAAGAAAAATTCCCCAGGAGAGAGCTGCAAGAACCGGACACCCTGAACACTAACAGGCGCTTCTAGAATCTTGATTATATCTTTGGAGAAGAAAAAACAACCAAGAATCGAAGCTCCAACAGCCAGTACTGATACAAATATCCTCTCGCGAAGTTCCTCTAGATGATCAAATATACTCATTTCCTTATCATCTGGAAGTAGCTCTTTGCTCGGATAGAGAAAATTATACAGGGTACTCGGATCTTCTTCCTGAGTGATGCCACCAAAGGATCCATTTTCGACTGTAAAAGGTAAATATGAGCAGTCACATACTCCGGAAACAAACTCCACCAATGCATAATACTAACAATTAGTAAGATTAAGGCCTATTATGGGCACTAAAATTACAAGGTAAGTTTAGCAGCTGAAAACCGTTAACACTGATGAACTGGACAGTGCCCAACTTTCATACTATATAGCTTTTTGGTCAAGCATGGGTGATAGATTCTCCATAGGAAGAAGTCCATATGATCGACTGGCAGATTCTTGATACTTGAGAATCAATTCCCCTCTGGGTCACAAACTCATGAACTAATTTCATTCCAATATTTTAACGTTGTATGTACCAATGGCTGACACACAAGACAGATCCTTGGTACTTAACAGTCAATTCCTCTCTGGGTCAGAAACGTATCATATTCCGACTGACAGCGGAGCGCAGACCCTCAAGTGCCCCGCCCAATTACCCTCTTCACATGCGAGTTCAACTAAACGCCCTTCCAGCAGAGCAGTGATGCAAATCCGGGTAGAGGGAGCGTACCAGGGGCTGTAGGTGGATCCTGGAGCTGGAGGCTGGTCGACGGGGCCTCCTCCTCTCTCTTAGGCACCGGCGAACCCGTGTCCCCTTCACCGGCGGAGCAGCGAAGGTGCCGGCGGCGGCGGCAGTGGAGGGGCTCGGAGGCGAGACGGGGCAGGGAGACGCGGTGGCGGCGTAGGAGGATGCCGCCGAGCTGCGGCGGCGGGTGGGAGAGCAGCGCCCCCGCGCTTCCCATGGTCTCTGTCTCGCTGCTGCCGCGCTTGCGAGGCCGCGGGAGCTCGGGAAGATAGGTGATAATTATCTATGGCTCTTCGGCGAGCTCTGAGCTCCTCCGCCTGGGATGGGCTCGTGCCGCTGTCGGGGCCACACAACACGAGTGAGACCAGCAGCTTGCTTGCTCCGAATTATAACCTTAATATTGGTCGCAAAAAATAAATACGAGCATATATATAAGCTTATTTTTCCATTTTGGAAGGAAGAAAGAAAACACCACAGCGACAAAAGGATAGACTGTTGAGATATGTTTGTACATGTGTTTCCTTGTGTAGCAAGTCTCCTCTTACCTTATATAGCTGAGGATAGATTGCCCCCATGTACTACATATACCGTGCGTTGTGCACCCGATGAATATATCGTGAGTGCAGCCTATCAATCTACATGGTATCAGCCTCCCTTCGATCATCTCTCCCCTAAACCCTAGCGCCGCCGCCGCAATTCTGCCGCGCCGCCTCTCTCCCTCGCGCCGCCGCCGCACTTCTGCCGCGCCGCCTCTCACTCTCGATCTCCAGCTCCGCCGTGCCTCGCTCCCCTTGCCGCGCGCCACCCTCTTCTTCCTCGCGCCGCGCTGCCCATCTTGCTCGCGTCGCGACACACCCCAACCCTAACCCTACCGCCATGTCTTCCCCGTCCCAAACCAGCAACCCCTTCGCCTCCTCCTCCAGCTCCGAGCCAGCCCCACCCCATCCCGACTACATCCGCGACGTGCCCATCCACAACCATGTCCCTGTCAAGATATCCCACTCCGCTGCCAACTTTTTCGCATGGAAGGCATACTTTAATCTTCTGTTTCGCGAGTACCACCTCTCCGACCACGTCGACGGCACCACCGACTTCACCATGCACCGCGACTCCAACTGGATGTCCATCGACGCCATCATCATCCGCTGGCTCTTCCTCACCGTCTCGCCGGACATCTTCCACACCGTCGTCCGCGACGGCGATGATGCTCGCACGGTGTGGACCAAGATCACGGGGCTCTTCAACGACAACAAGCTCCAACGCGTCGTCTTCCTCGACGCCTACTGCATGCGCCTCAAAACCCTCTCCGACGAACTCAATGATCTCGGGTTTAAGATTGGTAATGAGATGCTACTAACCACTCTCACCGCAGGTCTCGGCGAAGACCTAGGGAACGCCGCCTCCAACCTCACGCTCATGGCGAACCCCACCTTCGAGCGCGCCATCGACTACCTGCGCCTCGAAGATCGTCGGATCAGGAGCGTGCGCGCCAACGTTGTACACACTGCCCTCGCCGCAGGTGTCGGCCGCGGCGTCCCTGCCCCGACTCCGCCTACGCCGCGTCCTTCCGCGCCTGCTGCCCCTGCAGCCTCGGCTCCTACACCCCCACAGCAGCCGCCGTGGCGTCGTCGGCGTGGCCGCGGCGGACCGCCGCGCAACAACGGCGGTTTTTGTTAGCGGAGGACCGCGCCCCGCCAACCCGCACCCAACGCCGCCATGGAGTGGCGGCCACAACCCGTGGACAGGCGTGGTGCACGCGTACACCATGCTGGTGCCGCGCGCTCCGGCACCCAGCCTCCTCGGCCCTCGGCCCCAGGCTCACCACGCCCTCTTCGCCGCGCCACAACCGGGTCACGGCGCCGGCGTCCTGCCCTACAACTACGCCACGCCGCCCTCTCCATATGGTGCTGCGCTGCCCCAACCTGGCTACTAAGGCGGCCCGACCGGCTATGCTCCTCCTTAGCCGGACTACACGGCTCCATGGGATCCCGCGCTTCTCGCCGCTCTTCAGCAGGCGCCTCCCCCTGCCTCCTACAACGGTGGGGGTGACTGGTTCATGGACACCGGCACCTCCGCTCATATGGCCGCTCATCCGGGTAACCTATCTACTTCCTCTCCCACCTCCACCCCATCTCGCATCATCGTCGGTAACGGCGCTGGTCTTCCTATCTCACACATTGGTTCCACTAGTTTTCCTTCATCTTCTAAACAACTGTGTCTTAACAATGTCATAGTCTCTCCACACCTAATTCAAAACTTAGTCTCTGTTCGTACTCTTTGCCGTGATAACTCTGTCTCTGTTGAATTTGACACGCTTGGTTTTTTTTGTTAAGGATGCCCGTACCCGGATGGTGCTCCACCGATGTGAGAGCCCCGGCGACTTGTATCCCGTCCAGCACACATCTTCATCCCACGCTGCACCTCGGGCCTTCTCAGCCGGCGTTGACCTATGGCACGCTCGTCTTGGACATCCCAATTCCACCACGCTTCGTCAAATAATGAGAGATTTTTCGTTTTCTTGTAATAAAACGGAAGCTCACACATGTGAAGCATGCCGTGTCGGGAAACATGTTCGCCTCCCCTTTAGTTCCTCCTCCACAGTTGCGTCTTTTCCGTTTCAGTTAATTCATAGCGATGTATGGACCTCTCCGATACCTAGTAATTCTGGTTTTCTCTATTATCTTGTTATTTTGGATGATTACTCTCATTTTGTGTGGACTTTTCCCCTTCGTAAGAAATCTGACGTACCCGCCACCCTTTCCGCCTTTTACTCCTATGTGTCTACACAATTCGGTCGCCCCATACATGCTCTCCGGACAGATAACGGGAAAGAATTCGATAACCTAACAACGAGCACACTTCTCTCCATCCACGGCACCATTTTCCGCCTCACATGTCACTACACCTCACAGCAAAACGGCTGGGCTAAACGCGTCCTCCGCACTCTCAACGACTGCGTCCGCACCCTCCTCTTTCACGCCCACATACCACCGCAGTTTTGGCCCGATGCTTTAGCCACCGCCACCCTCCTCCTGAACATTCGTCCATGTCACGTCCGATGGAACTATACACCTCATCAGCTTCTGTTCGGCTCTCCCCCATCATACGATGACCTTAGGATTTTCGGTTGTCGTTCCTATCCCAATACTGCCGCCACCGCCCCTCACAAGCTAGCTCCTCGCTCCTTGCCGTGTGTCTTCCTCGGTTACCCGGCTAACACCAAAGGCTACCGCTGCTACAATCTTGTGTCTCACCGTGTCATCACCTCACGACACGTTTACTTTGATGAGCATTGTTTCCCATTTGCACAGGAACAGGTTGTGGTACCACCTTCGCCCGCGGTTGACTTACCGTGGCGCCGCGGTCCTCCTACCTCGGATGCGCCTACACCGCCGGTGCTCGTGGCCCCTCGCTGCCCTGCGCCCCCGACAGCACCGGTGGCTTCCCCCTCTGCGGCGCCCTCGAGTGGCCACTCGGGCGCCGCCTCGCCGTCTGCCTCGTCCAACTCGGCACCAGCTGCCTCCCCACCGGCCGGCCCTACTACTCGCGCACGCGCGGGTGTCCGCCGTCCGAGCACGCGGTACCCTGCGGACGCTTACGTCTACATAGCGTCGACCGCTGCACCCGCCCCGCTGCCGGTCTCCGCCGGGGCGGCCCTCCATGACCCGCTGTGGCTTGCGGCCATGCAGGACGAGTTCGACGCCTTGCAGCGCAACTAGACATGGCAGCTTGTTCTGCGACCCCCTCACGCCAACATCATCACCGGGAAGTGGGTTTTCAAGCACAAGTTCTGGCCGGACGGTACTCTTGATCGTCATAAGGCGCGTTGGGTGGTTCGCGGTTTCCGCCAGCGCGCCGGCGTGGACTTCACCGACACCTTCGCCCCGGTCATTAAACCCGGGATGATTCGCACCGTTCTTCAGCTCGCGGTGTCCCGCTCCTGGCCGGTGCACCAGATGGACGTCTCCAACGCCTTCCTCCACGGCCACCTCGACGAGCAGGTGTTCTGTCAGCAACCCACGGGGTTCGTCGGCGCTACCCGCCCGAATGATGTGTGCTTGCTCTCGCGCTCCTTATACGGGCTCAAGCAAGCACCCCGCGCCTGGTACCAGCGCATCGCAGCGTTCCTTCATCAGCTCGGCTTCCGCTCCACATGCTCCGATGCGTCGCTGTTCATCTACCATCAGGGAGACGCCACAACTTACTTGCTGCTCTACGTCGACGACATCATCTTGACATCATGTACTCCTGCTCTTCTGCGACAGCTCACTGATCGCCTTCGTGCCGAGTTCGCGCTTAAGGACTTGGGCCCTCTACACTACTTCCTCGGCATCGAGGTGGTGCGTCGTCCGAGTGGCTTCTTCCTTCATCAGCGGAAGTACGCCCACGAGCTTCTTCATCGCGCCGAGATGCTTAATTGCCACCCTGCGTCCACTCCCGTCGACACGAAGGACTAGCTGTCCGCGACTGATGGCTCTCCGGCCCACGACGCACTGTTCTACCGGTCCATCGTTGGTGCCTTGCAGTACCTCACTCTCACTAGACCGGAGCTGCAGTATGCTGTTCAGCAGGTGTGCCTCCATATGCACGCCCCTCGTGATGCTCATTGGACCGCGGTGAAGCGGATTCTCCAGTACATCTGCGGCACCATGGACCTCAGCCTCTCATTACATGCCTCCACCGACATGGACATCATCTCCTACACGGATGCTGATTGGGCCGGTTGCCCCGACACGCGACGCTCCACCTCGGGGTATTGTGTTTATCTTGGGCCCTCGCTCGTCTCTGGTCATCCAAGCGGCAGCCCACGGTCTCTCGCTTGAGTGCTGAAGCTGAGTATCGTGCCGTTGCTAATGTGGTTGCTGCGTGCTCATGGCTCCGCCAGCTTCTCCAGGAGCTCTTGTGTCCTGTCAACAAGGCCACAGTGGTCTTTTGCGACAACGTCTCCGCCGTCTACCTCTCCGTCAACCCGGTTCATCATCATTGCACCAAGCACATCGAGCTTGATATTCATTTTGTTCGGGAACAGGTGGCTCTCGGTCGCATACGTGTCCTACACGTACCCACCTCCCAACAATTTGCGGACATCATGACGAAGGGTTTACCTACGGCGCACTTCGAGGAGTTTCGATCCAGTCTTTGCGTCAGCAATGGCGACGCTTCGACTGCGGGGGGATGTTGAGATATGTTTGTACATGTGTTTCCTTGTGTAGCAAGTCTCCTCTTACCTTGTATAGCTGAGGATAGATTGCCCCCATGTACTACATATACCGTGCGTTGTGCACCCAATGAATATATCGTGAGTGTAGCCTATCAATCTACATAGACAAAGAAAAAGAAAGAAAACATATCTTCTTTGTTTTCTTAGACCAAAAGGCTCAATAAGTGATTGGTTTTTTCCCGCAACAAAAAGTGATTGGTTTTAAATTAGAGTGAATTTCACTTTTCACCTCCAATTTATACATTTGTGACATTAATTACCCCCCATCTCTTAAAAATTCAACTACTCCATCTATTAAGAAACATATAGAATATCAACAAAGGTAAAAAAATTATGAAGAGAATTTCATAATCGAACGAGGTTAGAAAGGGAGTAGATCGACACAAGTCGGTGGATCTCAGCAAAACGAGGAAAGGGACTTGAAGCCGACGCAATTATATATCGAGTAGTAAGGGGAATGTCAGAGGCCTTGAACAAATTACGTTGATGCCCAACCAAAACACTGAGATTAACAACAATAAAGGGACGATAAGAAAAGGTACAAATTCGATATTAGTTGTTGTTGATTTACTACAAAGTCATGACTACCCTCTCCTTCATACGCTTTCTTTGTGTGCCAGAGGGGAAACCTTACGATCAGGCGTTGGTTCGTGCAGCAGCGTAGCTTCCTTTATTTAAGGTGTTGATTGATACTTGACGATTCAGTGCTAGGGGTGCGTTGGTTCTTTTTTGGAGGGCACAGCGGTTGCGGGTCACAGTTGTTTAGTCAATCCATTTATGTCTCATTTGTTTCTTTTTTTCTTTCTTTAGGTATTTGTTGGCTGCCATCCCAGCCGTTTTGTTGGTTGTATCGGGTTTTGTTATATTAATATAGCGGTGGTTCGGAATATTTGCCTATCTCTACTATATAATATGGATTAAGGAGGTGTTGGTACGTCATGTACAAAAGATGGATATACCCTCCCACCAAATCGCATATTACCACTTCTTTGCCACAAAACGGTTCGTCGGCTATTTTTCATTTTAGTCCTCTGAAATTTGGAAAATAACGCGCAGTCCATAATGCTAACCGTTCTCTCCCAGACAAATTGTACGCCGCGCCGCTGCAGGAGGTGCTCGTTGCCGTGGATCGCCCAGATCTCTCCATCCCGCCGACCGCCGGTACGCCGCGCTGCTGCAGGAGGTGCTCGTAGCCGGGGAGCGCCCAGATCTCTACTTCCCCACCGCGGCCGCCGGTCCGTCGCGACGTTGCCGGAGAAGAGGCAGAGGATGGTTTCAGCGGCTGCGGCCAAGAAGGCGCAGCACGCAGGAGAGGGAAAAAAAACTGCCCTGGGCTTCTAGAAGGAAGGGGCCATGGGGGAGAGGTGCCCGCCCACTGTGGCGGAGCGACCAGAGGCTGAGGCTACGCCCGCGATGGATGGGGCGGCCAGGTATGCTTTCTGGGATCTGGGAGGCCAGGTATGCTTTCTTGAGCTATAGATCAAAATTACTTGCTGACAGGCTCTTCAATGGAACTTATCCATTCACCATTCAGGCATTCAGAGTTGTTTTCAGTTTATTGAAGATAGGTTGGCGTTTGCTCATCTGTTTTAATGGAGATCAAAATGATGAAATCTGGGAATAGAGAGATACTGCTTAAGAAGTTTAATTGTAACCATAGCAGAAGCTGCATCTGTTTTATCTAATTGTGCTACAACTGGACAATACACTGATTGGAAATGAACGTATTGTGAACTTTAACTGAGCAACAAAGTTCTCTTTCCATTGCAATTTGCAAAAAATATACTCATTGACGTTAGAATTGTGCATTTGTATTTTTCCATGCTGTCACTTGAATACCTGGAGCTAGAACACTTTTCATTTTGCAAACTAAAGTACCAGCTGGCTTAGGTAGCTGCCAAGTGTAGCCAGTTTGTCAACTCTTTGTTCAGAAGCCTCGAACATGAGATTTTCCTGTGGACATGCTAGGTATTAGAACACTAAAGTCAATGTTTATCTTATGTAAGACATTATATTTCGATGCTATAGACATCTTGATCTATATCTGTTATGTACTTATGTACCGAGTAGATGCGAGGAAGTTTCTCGTTTAGTTCTGTCTAATCTGTAATCTACTTTCAGCGTTTTAAGAAGTTGTGATCTATGCTGCTGTCAATGGCTTCTGTGATCGAATGCCACTAGACAGAATTTGTCAATATGAAAAAGCCATTCTAAATTAATCTAGAATTACAAAAATCCTTCTTACAAAAAGGTGGCTTAACTAATGAAAGAAGGTTACACCTATCCCCATATGTGATTTAATCTTTGCTAAGAAAGCATATTAAGCTGTAGATATGATCGAGAGCGCAAGCGCTGTCGCGGGAGAAGGGCGTTGGAACGAGAGGTGTAGAGAAAGGGTCGAACCTACGGTTACCCGTAAACCTGGAACGACAGGTGCGGGTAAAACCTGAACCTACTATATGTTACATAGGATCGGCGGTCCAATATCAGGTCCGAACCTGACCGGACCTAGCACATCGTGACAGACAATCCAGTTGATTGCCCTGTCGATGCCCAGTAGTCCAGCGCGGCTATTTTCCCAAATCCCCGCCCGCTGTGCTTGTTGCTCGATCTCTCTCCGGTCCCCTCGCCACCCAGCCGATCCTGATTTGGCCATGTCCCGTTCTTCGCCCTTGCCGCCCCGAAGACGCAGCTTCTCCCGCCGCCGCAGGCTACGAGGGAGGAGAGCAGCCTGATCACCATCATTTATATGCATAATTCACAGACCTAAAACCTCAAAAACCTCACTACTTTTATATCCAGAGCTGCAAATATTTGCATTTGATATTGCTTTTCACTCATTTTGCAGTTTAGTGCGCAAAGGCACATAATCTTCAGAAGAACCAATGTAGAAATGAGGCAAGAAGGAACATTCAACTCATATCAATGAAGTAGACAAGATGGCCATGATCAACAAGTCCAATTCAAGCTAGAAACTGAAGAACACAACTGTGCCGGAAAGTGAACAGTAACTGACAGAGAGCATTTCTGTCAGTTAACTCAAGTTCTTCATCACCATTCGAAGCAAGGCACAAGTGAAGCAATACAAGGCCCCAGGAGAAGATAAGAAGCAATTCAAATAAGTTTGAATCATGGAGAGGAAAAGAAGATCAACTTGGAGATCAAGGAAACCACAAAAGGCAAAAAGGTGAAAAAGGAGAAACAAGCCATGTGCACTGTGAGCTATGGCCAAGGAGGAAGCTTCCCTCTCCATCAACTCGTGCCACACCTCCACCACAAATGGAAAAAGGTGTATAAGGCCACCACCACCACAGAGCATCTCCCCCGCCATTCACTCGCCATTCTCTCGCAATCCACTCGCCCCTTCACTCCACCTTTTCCCTCAGCCTCCATTACACCTTTCCACCACCAACCCGAGACCAAGAACTCCAAAACCAGAGCAAGAACAAGAAGACGAACAAGATGCACAAGGTGATCAGGAGAAGAAGTACAAGGCCTTGGTGACTAGAAGCTCATGATCTGCAACTCTTCTTCCACCCCTCTGCTTCCTCTGCTTCGACTAGGCTTCTGTGAGCTAAAGCCAAAGATTTCTCTCCACTTTCTTGTGTAATCCTGTGTGAAACTAGTAGATCATCCATCTGCAAGTAGGGCTTGTGATATTTGGTTACTGCAGTGAATTGAGTGACACAGTTCTCTGTTTTATCTGAAGATTTACTTGATCTGTTTGCTGTGTGTCTTGATCTGTGTGTGTAAGGATAGTCCCTGCACACGAGTGTTGTAATTCTATCCCTACCTCCCCTTGCTTGTTAACTCACTTGTGATCTGGTGTTACAACCCAGAAAGCAGTGATCTTTGTGTTATGTATTTTTCTCCTGCCTAAACTTGCAAAAAACCCTTGCTTGCATGACTAGTCTCTGCAAGCTGTTCGAGTAAATCTTGTTCCCTGTCTACACCATGCTTGGATCCTTGCAGTGGACTTGATAGACAACCAAGAACCTGCAAGTTAAATTCTGAAATCTAGTTCTTAAACCATTTTCTTTGAAAACCTTTACTTTCTTGTTGGAAACCTAAAAACCTGAAGTTTTGGTCTAGCTTCTGCCAACCCTTAGAACCATCATAACCTTGTTAATCCATGTGGAGACGATAACACAAACCCCCCTATAAATCTGCTGCATTAACCAAAATTGGCGCCGTTGCCGGGGATTGACTTATGATTGTTTCTTTGAAAGAGCAGTAGACTAGACTGAGTGAGTTCAGTGAAACTGTTAGCAAATTTGCATGATTTAGATGCTTGTGATGCTTTTAGTGCAGTAATCTGAGAACTAGAATTGTTATTAGGGGTTTTAATTCACTAACTCTTGATAAAAGTTCTTGTCTGTGACTGCGTGTAGAGGAAAAATGATCTCCTTTATGCAGTGTTTGGATTCTATTGATGCAGTCGTCTGAAGACTCTCCTCTAGCTCCATTTGATCCAGAACCTGAAAGAACTTTTCTTGCAAGAAGAAGAGCAGCTTCAGTGTCTTCAGTTGAGGAAACAGAGGAAAGACAGGCAGTATTCAACATGGGTGACAAGAAACTGAGAGATTTGTGGATCCCAAGGATCAGATATAAATGCAGATGTTATTATGCCTGCCATTCAGGCAAATAACTGGGAGATCAAGCCTGCCTTGATCAACATGGTGCGGCATAATCCATTCAAAGGCAGTGCTTTGGAAAGTCCACATGAGCATATCAGGAATTTTCTGGAGTATTGCAACACCCTCAAGCACAATGGTGTGCCCCCTGAAGCAATAAGGATGCAGTTGTTTCCTTTTCTCTGTCAGGTACAACAAAGATATGGTATCATGCTCTACCAGTACATTGCAGAGACACCTGGGAACATTTGGTGCATGCCTTCTTTGAGAGATATTTTCCACCCACCAAAGCAGCTGAGTGCAGAGACAAAATCACCAGATTTGTGCAGTACAATGGTGAGAGTTTGTATGATACATGGCAGAGATACCAAGGACTCATCAGAATGTGTCCTAATCATGGCCAGGAATAGTGGCTAATTCTGCAAACATTCTACAAGGGTCTGATAGAACAGACCAGAGCTTTTGTTGATTCAGCTGCTGGTGGAGGAATTATGAACAAGACACTAGATGAAGCTACTGGATTAATTGAGAGTATGGCTTCTCATAATTTTCTTGGACCAATGAAAGGACAGTTCACCAAATGGTCAGGGTGCTCTGGAAGCAAAGCTTGATAGCTTGACAACTCAGATATCTCAGCTCATGCAAGAGAAGAACAGTAAGGCAATAGTGCCTGTGAACCAAGTTTTGCCACTTGTCTCATTTGTGGTAATGAAGGGCATTCACCCAAGAGTGTACTCTGTTTGTACCCACAGACAACCAACTGGTAGAAGTGAATTATACTCAAATCAAGTCCCTTTTTCTCAGAGCTACAACCCAGCTTGGAGAAACCATCCCAACTTATCATACAAGAATGCAGCTCAGCAGAGTTACTCTCAAGCAAATCAACAGAATTACCATCAAGCAGCTCAGCCACAGTATGCTCAAACATCACAGCAAAATTTCAGACCTCAAGGCAATATGCAGTACCAACAGCAACAACAACAGCATAGCAAAATCAAGCTAATCAGCAGAATGCTTCTACAAGCAACAACAAGTCTGAAATAAATGAAATGATGAGGCTGCAGAAAGAAATGTTCAGTGGTATGCAGGAAACAATGAATATGCACTCTAAGCTTTTCTATAAAACAATGCAGCAACTAACAGCTGGAGTCTCTAATACTCAAGGCAATCAGCCTGAGATCAAGTTGCCAGCACAAGCAGAAAAGAATCCAAAACAGTGTGGTGCCATATCCACTACTGTAGTTGTAGATGTTGTCACGACTAGGAGTGGAATAAACACTGAACCAGTGCTCAAAACACCCCCAGCTGTCACTTATGTAGCACCACAGAGAAGTGTCATAATCAGCAAACAGTTAGGCAAGAAACTGTCCCAGAAGAGAAGTGGCAGAGCCAGAAATTGCAGTACAGCCTGCTACTGAAACTGAAAAAACAGCTAACACTGTAACAAAACCTGCATCAGAAAAGCCTGTGTTACAGAAAATCCCATTCCTGAAAGATTGGAGAAATCTAAGGATGCTAAGTTCCTGGAAATCATGAAGGAAGTCCAAATCACAATACCCATTCTGGATGCAGTGTTACACATTCCCTTGTATGCAAAAAATTTCAAAGACCTGATAACAAAGAAGAGAAGCTTGGAGGACCCAGAAATTGTTCCTCTGATAGAGGACTGCAGTGCTGTCATACTGAATTATATGCCAAAGAAGCTGGGTGATCCAGGGAGTTTTAGCATCCCTGTGTTGTGGGAAAGAGAACATTCACAGCATTATGTGATCTGGGTTCATCAGTTAGTGTTTTACCTTTGGCTGTCAGTCAAATATTGCAGTTAGGAATTCTAAAGCCTACATCCATGACTCTGCAGTTGGCTGATAGAACACTGAGGAAACCAGCTGGATTCTAGAAGATGTGCCAGTACAAGTGGGAAATTTTGCTTATCCAGTTGATTTCATGGTACTAGAAATGGAAGACAATTCTGAATCCATGATATTAGGCAGACCTTTCTTGGCAACAGCTGGAGCAATTATAGATGTAAAAGGTGGAACTCTGAAACTGTAATTTTTCCGAACAAGCTGAGTTCAGCTTGAAGCATGCCTCTCACTTGCCAAACATACTGGAGCAATGCCAGTCCATTGATATAGTAGACCAAAGTGTGTTGGACACACTACAAAAGATACAGTCAGAAGAACCTGAAGCACAAGTGTTTGTGACTGCAGATAGTTCTAATCACCAGGAGCTGTGTGGAATATCTCTGTGTGAAAAAGATGAAGATGCTGTAGGAATTGAAATTAGTAAACCAGTTCACAATTCTATAGTTGAGTTGAAAGAATTACCATCTCATCTGAAATACATATTCCTTGAGAAAGAAAAGATACACCCAGTGATAATCAGTTCTGCTCTGGACAATGAACAAGAAGAAAGCTTGTTGTCAGTATTGAGGCTGTACAAGAATGTTATTGGGTACTCTGTTGATGATATCAGAGGAATTGATGAGAAAGTTTGCTCTCACAGAATACATTTAGAAGATGGCAGTAAACCAACTAGAGAAGGACAGAGAAGACTAAACCCAGCAATGCAAGAAGTAGTGAAAAAAGAAGTCCTGAAACTGCTAAAGGCAGGAATGATTTACCCCATTTCTGACAGTGAGTGGGTAAGACCTATACACATTGTGCCTAAGAAAGGAGGTTATACAGTGGTAGAAAATGATGAAGGGAGATTAATGACCACAAGACCAGTTACTGGATGGAGAATGGTCAATGACTTCAGAAAACTGAATAAGGCAACTACGAAAGATCATTTTCCTTTGCCATTTATGGATCAGATACTGGAAAGGCTTGCTGGTCAGAAATTCTATTGCTATCTAGATGGATATTCTAGGTTTCTTTAAATACCAATTCACCCATCTGACCAGGACAAGACAACATTCACTTGTCCATATGGAACATTTGCTTATAAGAGATTACCATTTGGTTTGTGTAATGCACCAGGCACATTTCAGAGGTGTATGATGTCTATATTTTTTTATCAAATTGAGAAGATCATGGAAGTATTCATGGATGATTTTACAGTATATGGAAAAGATTTCATCTCTTGCCTAAAAATCTGACAGCAGTATTGCACAGATGTTCTGAACAAAATTTGATCTTAAACTGGGAGAAGTGCCACTTCTTGGTAACTGAAGGCATAGTGCTTGGTCACTTGGTGTCTGCCAGAGGAATAGAAGTGGACAAGGCAAAAGTAGATGTAATTGCTAAGCTACCCCCTCCTGAAAATGTGAAGGGAATACAGAGTTTCTTGGGACATGCTGGTTTCTACAGAAGATTCATCAAGGATTTCTCTCACATTGCAAAACCACTTACACAATTGCTGAATCATAATGTAGAGTTTGTGTTCGAAAGCATGTATGCAAGCTTTCAACAAGCTAAAAGAAGCTCTGGTTACAGCTCCAATTGTGCAACCACCTGACTGGGCAGTGCCATTTGAACTGATGTGTGATGCAAATGATTTTGTAGTAGGAGCAGTGCTTGGTCAGAGAAAAGAGAAAGTTGTCCATGTGATTTATTATGCCAGCAGAACACTAGATGATGCTCAGATCAACTACACAACCACTGAGAAGGAATTGCTGGCAGTAGTGTTTGCATTTGATAAATTCAGACCCTATCTTGTTGGGCACAAGTGTGTTGTTTACACAGATCATGCAGCAATAAAATACTTGGTGAGCAAAAAGGATGATAAGCCTAGGCTGATTAGATGGATTCTCTTGCTGCGAGAGTTTAATATTGAAATCAAGGATAAAAAGGGATCTGAAAATTCAGTAGCAGATCACCTGTCAAGAATCAATTGCCCAGAAGGCAGAGAGATACAAGATAGAATGCCTGGTGAGCAGCTAATGGCAGTAAATGCTAGTTCTCCTTGGTATGCACATATTGTGAATTATCTGGTCTGTGAAATTATGCCAGTAGATATGACCTACCAACAGAAAAAGAAGTTCATGCATGGTGCAAAAAGCTATTACTGGGATGAGCCATTGATTACCCCCTGATACGTCCAAAACGTATCTACTTTCCCGAACACTTTTGCTATTGTTTTACCTCTAACTTGTGTGTTTTGAATACAACTAATGCGGACTAACGCTGTTTTCAGCAGAATTGCCCTGGTGTCTTGTTTTTGTGCAGAAAGTCAACTTTCGGGAAAAACACCAGAAAAGATCGCAAACCTCCTATTTTACCAGAAGACTCACGGAGCCAGAAGGGGAGGCGGAGATGGGCCACGAGTGGCCCAAACCACAGGTGGCGCGGCCAAGGGGCCTGCGCCAGCCTATGAGGAGGGACTCGGGCACCTCCCCGAGTCCCCCTTTCGACTACTTAACCCTCTCTGACCTAAAACGCGAGGGGGTCGTCCACTTCATCCAGAAACATCACCGTACGCCGCCGCCATCGCGAAACCTATTTCGGGGACCAGAAACTCCGTTCTGGCACTCCGCCGGGACGGGGAATTGGAGGAGATCATCGCCATCATCATCACCGACGCTTCTCCATCGACCATCCATGTTTCCCCCATCCATGTGTGAGTAATTCCCTGCTGTAGGCTGAGGGGGATGGTAGGGATTGGATGAGATTGTTCATGTAATAAGTTATAAGATCATTAGGGCATGGTGCCTAGTATCCGTTGTTAGTACTTATTGATGTTGTTGCAACTTGTTGAGCTTAATGCTTGTCACTAGGGCCCGAGTGCCATGATTTCAGATCTGAACATGTTATTGTTTCATAATGATATGCACTGTTTATTGATCATACCTGCAAGTTGTATACACATATTGTTGTCCGGAACCCGCGGTCCCAAAGTGACAATAATTGGGACAGCCGAGGGGAATGGCTGCGATGTGAGGATCACATGTGTTCACGGCGTGTTAATGCTTTGCTCCGGTACTTTATTAAAAGGAGTACCTTAATTACCAGTAGATTCCCTTGAGGCCCGGCTGCCACCGGCTGGTAGGACAGAAGATGTTGTACAAGTTTCTCATTGCGAGCACGTACGACTATATACGGAACACATGCCTATGTTTACTTAGTACTTGGATGCTTTATCATTATTATCTGCAATGCCTATGTCTTGATTATTATATGAGCTATCTTATCCATGCAGCGCCCGTTCATCCATCCCTATGCCTACAGTGTTTTAATCCTACTGTTTACTGCAATCACTACTGCTGTCTCTATTTACTGCTGCTATTATTTCACCGCTACTACTGCTATAAAACTGTTGCTACTGATAATCTGTGTCGAGCAAGACTATTCACAGGTGCAGCTGAATTGACAACTCCGCTGTTAAGGCTCTCAAGTATTCTTTGGCTCCCCTTGTGTCGAATCAATAAATTGGGTTTTACTTCCCTCGAAGACTGTTGCGATCCCCTATACTTGTGGGTCATCAAGACTATTTTCTGGCGCCGTTGCCGGGGAGCATAGCTTTATTTGGAGTTCACTTGTGATCTATATTGCTCGCTGAAATTTATTCATCATGGGTAAAGCTCGTGATGAGAGGGTCCGTGTATTGCCATCCACTACAAGAAAAGGTACGACACTTAGTACCTCTGCTGCTCTTGACTCACCATCTGTATTGAGTCAACTTGTTACACCACCACAATCTTCACGTGTTGGTACTACTGCTGAATCTGAAATTGCCTCTGATAATGTTGATGATGCTTCTACTGTGATTGATGAGAATATTTCATTAGGTCCACTTTTAGATGCTGCTATTGCTAAGTCTAAACAACTTGAAAATACTAGAACACCTAATGGAAGTCCTACTACTCCTGTTTATTCACCTGAGTTAAGGGATTATACTTGTGATGATGATCCTGATGAAACTTATGTGGAACTTGATGATGATTTTATTGATAAATGTAATGCTACTACTGGTGCAAGTAATATTAGAAATTTTCTTGCACAACATGCTGTTAAATACAAGTTGTCACCTGATCCTAAGTTTGCCACTTCTCCTATAAACATTAAAGATAAGGATTATGATTTTTCTCTTGATTTATCTCATATATCTATTGTTGAGAAAACTCCTTTTTGTGGCACTAAGAGTGAAAGTGCTGTAGAGCACATGAATGAGCTCTCTACTTTGAGTGGCTTATTTTCTGATGATATTAAGAAGCGTAGCTATTTTGTTGCTAAGATTTTTCCTTTCTCATTAAAAGATGATGCTAAAGCTTGGTATAACAACTTGTCTCCTGGTTCTATTACTAGTCCTACTGGTTTGCTTGATGTTTTCTTTCAGAAATATTTCCCTGCTAGTGCTCAACATGATGCTTTGCAGAGAATTTATAACTTTGACCAGGAAGATGAAGAGAAACTTCCAGAGGCATGGACAAGGTTTTGCTCTCTTATCAGAGCTCGGCCTGGACATGATTTGGAAAAGCATGATCTACTTGATATATTTTACAGTGGACTAACTATTGAATCTAGAGCATATCTGGATAGTTGTGCTAGTTGTGTTTTCAGGAAAAGAACCCCTGAAGAAGCTGAAGAATTATTGGCTAAAATCAGCCAGAATTATGATGATTGGACTCTACCTGCGCCGACCCCCACACCTACACCGACACCAATATCAAAGAAGAGGGGAGGTATGATTGAATTGAATGATGAAACAATGAGGGAGGCCAAGAAGACTCTCATTGAGAAGGGTATTAAATCTGAAGATGTGAAGAACCTTCCACCTATTGAAGATTTGTGTAAGCCAATTCCTCATCCATCCATAATTGAGGTTCACTCTCTCCACAGGTTCGATGAAGGAGATATTCCCTACTCTAAACCACCTGATCAATGCTTAGATGAATTTGATAATTATGTTATTAAGCAAGATAATTTTAATATGAGAGTAGAGAATCATTTGCATGAAAACTCTCAAGCTATTAGTAAGTTGCATGATATTGTGGAGAGAACCTCCAATGATGTTAAGATGCTTATTAAACATTTCCATATGGTTCAAACTCAAATTGATCAACTCACTAAAGTGCAACAAGACATGTTAGCCAATGCTTCTAAGAAAAATTAAAACCTGTCTATGTTAGCACTAGAAGTGGAGCTCATACTCAGGATCCTTTATATCCTGAGGGACATCCTAAAAGAATTGAACAAGATTCTCAACTAGCTGAAAATCCAGTTTCTCCTTCTAAGAAAAAGAAGAAGAAGAAACATAAAAATGTTGTAGAATCCTCTGAAACTGTTAATGATCCTAATAGTATATCTATCTCTGATGCTGAAACTGAAAGTGGTAATGAACTTGATAGTGATAAGGATAAAAATGATGCTCTTGATAAAGAAGTTAGTGAAAAGGAACCTGAAAAGCATACTAAAAACACAAAGTACACTAAGGAAGACTTCATTGCTAAGAAACATGGTAATGAAAGGGAACCTTGGGTTCAAAAGCAAATGCCTTTTCCAACTAAGAAACTAAAATCAAAGGAAGAAGAACATTATAATAAATTTTGTGAATGGATGAAACCCTTGTTCTTGCAAATTCCTTTGACTGATGCTATTAAATTGCCTCCTTACTCAAAGTATATGAAAGATATTGTTTCTAACAAGAGGAAAATTCCTAATGAGGAAATTTCTACTATGCTTGCTAATTATTCTTTCAATGGCAAGGTTCCTAAGAAGCTTGGAGATCCAGGTATACCAACCATCCCTTGCTCCATCAAGAATAATTATGTTAGAACTGCTTTATGTGATTTGGGAGCAGGAGTTAGTGTTATGCCTTTTTCTCTTATAAGAGACTCTATCTTGATAAATTGATACCTACTGATATATCTTTGCAAATGGCTGATAAATCTACTGCTGTTCCTGTTGGCATTTGTGAGGATGTCCCTGTTCAAGTGGCTAACAATTGTTTAATTTTGACTGATTTTGTTGTTCTTGAAATGCCTGAAGATGATAATATGTCTATTATTCTTGGAAGACCTTTTCTAAATACTGCAGGTGCTGTTATTGATTGCAATAAAGGAAAAGTAACTTTCAATGTTAATGATAAAGAACATACTGTTTATTTCCCCAAGAAAGTTGACAAGATTTATGGAGTCAATACCATCTCCAATTTTAAAACTATCAAAGTGGGAAGTATTGATTGCCCTATATATGATCATCAAGAAGGATATCAAAACATTATGATTGGATCCATATCAATACAATACAAGGTAACATGAGTGTTTCATGATGTTTAAATCATTTGTGTCATGTAAATTTATTTGGTGCCAAGACTTGATCAACCTTGTTATCAAATGTATTTGCATACATGAAAGAGCTAAACAACATTTCTTTCTTCAACTTTGTTTTACCTCCTGTAGTGATAATTAGGTTGCAAAAGTTTAGTTGTTTTGAATTTTAAAAATAATTTTTCTGCCCAAGTTTTATTAATTTAAATATCCAGATTTCGTGCAAATTGAAAGTTTTCAAAACTCTGTAAAAATTATACCATTGGTCCTATTTTTCAAAGAGCATCGTGGGAGTGCCTGGTGCTGACCAAGGGGACCCACCATGGGGTCAAACCACATGGTGGCGCGGCTGCCCCTTGGCCGCGCCAGCCACTGAGGTGGGGCACCCTTGGCCCTCCAACAGTTCCCCCACCTACCACTTCTTCCTCTTGCATCACTCAGCTCGTTTTTCTCTCTCACACCGAGTTTTTGCTGTTCTTCCTCGCGATTTCGATCTCTTTGTTCAGCCCATCTCAGCTGCTGAGATTTGGGGCAATTGCTCTCAAGTATTCTTTGGCTCCCTTGTGTCGAATCAATAAATTGGGTTTTACTTCACTCGAAGACTGTTGCGATCCCCTATACTCGTGGGTCATCACCCCCCAAGAGCAGGGGATCACTATAGCACCTCTCAATGTGGAAGTAAGGTATCGATCCGCAGGAGCAAGAAGGAAAAGTTATCTATTCCCTACAACTAAAGAGTCACAAGTTTTAGTTGATTATGCACTAAATAAGTTTAAAGAACAAGGTGGTTGATTTGATGGATGGAAGTTTAATGTAACCAAGCAAGAATGTAAAAATGTCCCAATCCTCTTCAATGCAAGAGGACAAGACAAAGATTTTCTCTTATAGGAACAATGGACATGGGTTCATGGGTTCACTTAATCCTCTCTCTCTCTCATCTACGGTGATTATCATGTTATAGATAAAGTACACACAATTGTCATGTTTTAATGGTAGCTTTTATAACAACTATATGTCCTAAAACACATAGTTGAAAGAAGTACTCATTTGTGTTGCTAGGTCACCCTCGTAAGGCTAGCGTGGTTGCTGTCACTCCCTGATTATACCCCAAGAGCAGGGGATCACTATAGCACCTCTCAATGTGGAAGTAAGGTATCGATCGGCAGGAGCAAGAAGGAAAAGTTATCTATTACTTACAACTAAAGTGTCACAAGTTTTAGTTGATTATGCACTAAACAAGTTTAAAGAACAAGGTGGTTGATTTGATGGATGGAAGTTTAATGTAACCAAACAAGAATGTAAAAGTGTCCCAATCCTCTTCAATGCAAGAGGACAAGACAAAGGTTTTCTCTTATAGGAACAATGTTCATGGGTTCACTTAATCCTCTCTCTCTCTCTCTCTCTCTCATCTACGGTGATCATCATGTTATAGATAAAGTACACACAATTGTCATGTTTTAATGGTAGCTTTTATGACGGCTATATGTCCTAAAACACATAGTTGGAGGAAATACTCATTTGTGTTGCTAGGTCACCCTCGTAAGGCTAGCGTGGTTGATGTCACTCCCACATCATACTCTTCCTTTTTACCCCCAGATAAAGGATGTTGGGTGGTACTGTGTCACTCAATACCTATGCCGTGTCACATCGGCCATCCCGTACCCACATACTTCATACTTCTTAAAGAACAATATTCTATCAAAGTATGACAAGTCATAAAAGTGCCAACACAACAGTAAATGCATAACAAATCATCTCATACCACAATATCCACCATAAAAATTACATAGATGACCGTAATCATGTTCAGCAGCTCATACGGTACTAATTAGTGAAGCTCAAAGAGAGGAGAGATACATAAGTTACCACCACAAACCCATAGTCCAGAGGGTGGACTACTCCCCCTTCATCATGGAGACGGTGGAGAAGTCGTTGGAGAAGGTGGAGACCACCCCGGCAGCACCCTGCCGGAGTTTTCCCCCTCCAATCTGCAGCTCCAGATCTTCGTTTTCGTGTTTCTGTGATATGGCAGCGCTTGTTTTCGAGAACGCCGTGGGACTTCTTTTGTAGGCGTTTTTAGGTCAAGACGAAGGCGGTGGAGCAAAGATCGACGGCTGCGGGGCCTCGAGGGCCAAGTTGGTGGGCCCCACGCGGCCAGGTACAGTGGCCGCGTGGGCCACCCCTTTTGGCCCTCCGGCCTCCGTTTGCTTGATTCCTTCGCTCCTACGTCTTCCTCCTTCCAAAATAATGACGCATGTATTTTTCCAGATTTTTATGACGTCGTTTAGGTCCCTGAAACATAAAAGGAAAGAAATAGGGTTTTTTGCCTACGCAGGATTAATTCCATAAAAATAGGAAACAGTTATTTTATTTCCTAAAATCATTAAATAACAGTGGTATAACCCTTATATGATGCAAATATGATTGGAATTTGAATGATATAGTGCAAAGTTCATGTATGCATTTTACATGCATCACTCCCACATCATACTCTTCCTTTTTACCCCCAGATAAAGGATGTTGGGCGGTACTGTGTCACTCAATACCTATGCTGTGTCACATCGGCCATCCTATACCCACATACATCATACTTCTTAATGAAGAATATTTAACCAAAGTATGACAAGTCATAAAAGTTCCAACACAACAGTAAATGCATAACAAATCATCTCATACCACAATATCCACCATAGGAATTACATAGATGACCGTAATCATGTTCAGCAGCTCATACGGTACTAATTAGTGAAGCTCAAAGAGAGGAGAGATACATAAGTTACCACCACAAACCCATAGTCCAGAGGGTGGACTACTCCCCCTTTATCATGGAGACGGTGGAGAAGTCATTGGAGAAGGTGGAGACCACCCCGGCAGCGCCCCGCCGGAGTTTTCCCCCTCCAATCTGCAGCTCCAGATCTTCGTTTTCGTGTTTCTGTGATATGGTGGCGCTTGTTTTTGAGAACACCGTGGGACTTCTTTTATAGGCGTTTTTAGGTCAAGACGAAGGCGGTGGAGCAAAGATCGACGGCTGCGGGGCCTCGAGGGCCAAGTTGGTGGGCCCCACGCGGCCAGGTACAGTGGCGTGGGCCACCCCTTTTGGCCCTCTGGCCTCCGTTTGCTTGATTCCTTCGCTCCTACGTCTTCCTCCTTCCAAAATAATGACGCATGTATTTTTCTAGATTTTTATGACGTCGTTTAGGTCCCTGAAACATAAAAGGAAAGAAATAGGGTTTTCTGCCTGCGCAGGGTTAATTCCATAAAAATAGGAAACAATTATTTTATTTCCTAAAATCATTAAATAACAGTGGTATAACCCTTATATGATGCAAATATGATTGGAATATGAGTGATATAGTGCAAAGTTCATGTATGCATTTTACATGCATCAACATCCCCAAGCTTAACCAATACTCGTCCTCGAGTATGAAGGTGATAAAACTAACATGGGCTTTGCAATATAGCACTAACAATGAATATCAAAGATGATTGCTACTGCTACATAGAGTCAAATGATTCATTCTTCAAAGGAGTAGCAATATGCAAATAGTTTATGAAGTGATATCAAGTATTCAATGCAAGGATGTTCAATGATAGTTCACAAAGTGTAACATAGAAGATAGTAATATGGACCACATGTATGCATAATGATAAGTAAGAACATCCTACATTGGTCATAGAGTGTAGATGAAAATCTGAATATAAAAGGTGGACACTTTGGAAAGATGTATATGTGAGTAGAGGTAAAGCATGCATAAGTTTCATCTAACTTCCAAACTCTTCTACTTAAGTTAATGATTGCAATGTGGAATTCTTGGTGTCAAGCTCTCATTACCCCTATCATAGCATCTTGAATGATTAAAGTTTAATGTGAAAGCAAATATGAGTAGTGTGCTTGATAAAGTAAAGGTTAGGTGTCTCATGCCCCTTGAATACAAGTACCTACACCATGATTACTCAACTTAGGAAACAAAGCAAGTTCAAGTTATATATCATTGTAAGTAATAATAGTATCATCAAGAGCGTCAACTGGGGTACCTCTTGTCCCAGGATATGGAACAAGCCCATATCAAAATGACAAGACAAACAAACAAGATGAACAACCTCAACACCCTTTTTATTTACCATTGGAATAGCTTTTTATTATAAGGTGCATCACAGACGGTTCACCATAGCATGTAAGTAAATTTCCACCATGAATGATGCATGGCTTAGATTAGCGGCCCAGGCGTCTCTCTAACCATTTATACAAACTCATTTAAACTACTTCATTTCCACCTTATTTCACCATGATAGGCATCCATAAACAAAAGTACATGATATCAACTAAATGAGATGAAGGAGCATGTTGAAAGCTTTGCATGTGACAGCACATATGGGCTAACTCCCAACCTCGGACATTTATCAAGCCACTAGCATCATATTATTAATCACAATGGGTCATGTTTTATTTATGCAATAAAAATAGAGTTGTGCATCAAGTTCGTGAGAGCTATATAACCAACTTTTCCCATAACAATAATAACATAAACATTTTCATTCAGAGGTATAGATAACACAAATATCATGATATACATACTCGGAATAGCATAAAGCCATTAGGTAGATATGGTGGACTCACTGGAATAACTTTGGTTGAAGGTGTTGGAAACAAGTTTTTGCTTGTTGGAATGTTTGGGCTAGCAAGAGGGAGAAAGTTGACCATCTAGATGCATGCATGAGTGTCCATAGAACTAACTAATCCATGTTAAACTAAGTAAAATAACATTCAGCATCAAAACATGAATAAGTGATAGCTCTTGATAAAGCATTTGCAAATTATTACTCATAAACAAGCTCATGAATCATGCAACTATATGTATCATTAAAAATCAACTCAAACATCCCTTTTCCCAATATGATAAAAGCATCCAACATATTTCAACCCATATTTCCAGTAGCTCTTTCTCATATAAATGATAATGTGGTGGTCTCACAAAATAACAAACAAACCAAAAACAAAAAAAAGACGCTCCAAGTTTATGCGATAAAGTGTTTCGATCGAAAAACAGAAGTTAGACGTGTGCAAACCGAGAGTGTGTAGGTCCAGTGGGGTTGTCTTCACATCCCCAAGCTTATGGTCTTCACCATCCTTGGATAACTCTTGGTGCATCTCCTCCAATCCCTGTGAAAAAACTTCAAAACACCGTTTCTCCCATTTTCTTTTGTGGGGTGCATTAGTAGTGATAAACAAATAGGTTTCTTGCTGCATATAATCCTTAAACAAAACATCATATGAATGTCCAGAAAGTATATTATGTTGTATGCCTACTCATAAACTCATTTGAATCAAAAAGATTCAAGATAAAAGTTCAAAACATGCATAAAACAAAATGGGACAGAATCTGTCCAGAAAAACAGCAGCAGCAAAACGTATTTTTCTACCCTACCAAACTTTGCCGAAAAATTCTGCAAAATTCATGCATACAGAGGATGAAAAGTTGCAACTACAGTTCAAATATGAGCTCATTCGGAGTTACAGAATAAGAATTAAAAATCATACCGTGCACAGATTCGTGCAGGAATAAAATCTCCGAACGCTATAAGCAACTTTTCAAGACCAAAATGGGTAAAACTTGGCACTTTATTAAAAATCCAGAAACTAAACTAAAAACAAACTCTCTTGATACAGCAAGAGGACACAAAGAAAATCACACATAAAAATAACCGGGTTGCCTCCCGCAAAGCGCTTTCTTTATAGCCATATAGCTAGGCTTCTTACTTGTTGTTTATTGAAGATGAAGCTCATGAGGGAGCTTGAACTTTGATGTTCCCCTCTTTCTTGGGAAGTGTTCCATGCATAATACCAGGGTCCCATGTGCTCTCAAACCGATCAAAATAATAGTCAAGTTGAAACCTAGTTGAGAGAAAACAAAACACAAAAGTAATAACAACGAAGTCTAACTTTCTTCCTATGCATTGGCATTTTGTATATGAATGAATCACATAATAGAAGTTTTCCAATGCATATTAACAATAGTTACTTGCAGCCCATAATTATTAGTACATAAGAGGGTTCTTATCACCTCCTCTTTCATAATAGTTGCAAGTAGTAGAAGTGTATTCAACCATATAACCACAGAATCATTCAACTTAGATAATTTAGGCACATAAAGAGGATCATTAAATTTATTTGGAATTCATTAGCATGCTTCCCTCTTTCAAAATAGTTACAAGATCAATATCAAGTTTAATATCATGGTTGCAACAAAGATTTGGAACTAAAGATAATTGCAAACCACATAAGTATTTCTCAACATAAGCAAATTTCTCCTCTATGGTGTTATTAGGAGAATTCAGGAACAAAGTAGGACTCTTATTAGTAAGAGTATTTTCACAAACAGCAAGTATATCATTTTTATCCTCACATAAAGTAGTAACAAGTTCTAAACATGGAGGATTATCAATAAGCATAGGACCATCATCTAAAGCATTATCATATAACATATTTAAGCAACACTCCTCATTATTATCAATAAGTTTACTAACAAAAGGTTTTTGAGTTTGAGTGTTACTATCACATGTTGATGGTGAAGTTGGGGGATCCAACTCTTCATTCTCCAGTTGTTCATCTTTTTCAGCATCTTCTTGAGATTGCATGGGCATCCCCAAGCTTAGGTTTTTATCCTCTTCTTCACATTCTTCCTGCAAAATATTAGTACTTTCTTGGGGAGTAAAATATTTAAGAAAAACCTCCCTCAAAATACTCCAATCAGTTTTCACTTCTTCATCCAAAGACATGTACCAATCACGAGCATTACCAGATAAAGACAAATATAATAGCTTCCTTTTTATTTGATCATCAGAAATACCAGGAAGCCTAAATAAACCACATATTTCATCAATTGTTTCTATGTGTTCACATGCAGACTTAGTTCCATCCCTGTAAATGGTTTGTTCATAACTCTTTTAACATGGCCAATGGGAACTTTAAATCCCACTTTAGGTACCTCAGACACAGTAGTTTCAACCACTTTAGCAGTAGTGGCATAAGCACTTTCATATAAAGCAAGATGCAGCGATGCATGATTCATAAAAGCCATAAACCTCCCCAAGCTTAGATGATTGCAAGATATAAAACAAGTTAAAGAAACCTCCCCAAGCTTAGTTTAGTGCACACAAGAATAGAAACTTAAGCGCTACGCTCCCCGGCAACGGCGCCAGAAAAGTACTTGATTACCCCCAAGAGCAGGGGATCACTATAGCACCTCTCAATGTGGAAGTAAGGTATCGATCCGCAGGAGCAAGAAGGAAAAGTTATCTATTCCCTACAACTAAAGTGTCACAAGTTTTAGTTGATTATGCACTAAACAAGTTTAAAGAACAAGGTGGTTGATTTGATGGATGGAAGTTTAATGTAACAAGCAAGAATGTAAAAGTGTCCCAATCCTCTTCAATGCAAGAGGACAAGACAAAGGTTTTCTCTTATAGGAACAATGGACATGGGTTCACTTAATCCTCTCTCTCTCATCTACGGTGATTATCATGTTATAGATAAAGTACACACAATTGTCATGTTTTAATGGTAGCTTTTATAACGGCTATATGTCCTAAAACACATAGTTGAAAGAAGTACTCATTTGTGTTGCTAGGTCACCCTCGTAAGGCTAGCGTGGTTGCTGTCACTCCACATCATACTCTTCCTTTTTACCCCAGATAAAGGATGTTGGGCGGTACTGTGTCACTCAATACCTATGCCGTGTCACATCGGCCATCCGTACCCACATACATCATACTTCTTAAAGAACAATATTCTATCAAAGTATGACAAGTCATAAAAGTTCCAACACAACAGTAAATGCATAACAAATCATCTCATACCACAATATCCACCATAGGAATTACATAGATGAGTGTAATCATGTTCAGCAGCTCATACGGTACTAATTAGTGAAGCTCAAAGAGAGGAGAGATACATAAGTTACCACCACAAACCCATAGTCCAGAGGGTGGACTACTCCCCCTTCATCATGGAGACGGTGGAGAAGTCGTTGGACAAGGTGGAGACCACCCCGGCAGCGCCCCGCCGGAGTTTTCCCCCTCCAATCTGCAGCTCCAGATCTTCGTTTTCGTGTTTCTGTGATATGGCGGCGCTTGTTTTCGAGAACGCCGTGGACTTCTTTTATAGGCGTTTTTAGGTCAAGACGAAGGCGGTGGAGCAAAGATCGACGGCTGTGGGGCCTCGAGGGCCAAGTTGGTGGGCCCCACGTGGCCAGGTACAGTGGCCGCATGGGCCACCCCCTTTTGGCCCTCCGGCCTCCGTTTGCTTGATTCCTTCGCTCCTATGTCTTCCTCCTTCCAAAATAATGACGCCTGTATTTTTCCAGATTTTTATGACGTCGTTTAGGTCCCTGAAACATAAAAGGAAAGAAATAGGGTTTTCTGCCTGCGCAGGGTTAATTCCATAAAAATAGGAAACAATATTTTATTTCCTAAAATCATTAAATAACAGTGGTATAACCCTTATATGATGCAAATATGATTGGAATATGAGTGATATAGTGCAAAGTTCATGTATGCATTTTACATGCATCAGCCTTTCATGTACAAGCATTGTGCAGATGGAATTGTGAGAAGATGTGTTCCAGCTGAAGAAATCAGTGATGTTATGTATCAATGCCATGCAGGCATGTATGGAGGCCATGCTGGAGTTATGAAGACCCAAGCAAAAATCCTGCAAGCTGGATTCTACTGGCCTAACCTGTTCAAAGATGTGCATGATTATATCAAGCAATGTGATCCTTGTCAGAGAACTGGGAAAATATCAAGAAGAAATGAAATGCCACAGAAGGGAATTCTGGAGGTGGAACTATTTGATGTATGGGGAGTGGATTTTGTTGGTACTTTACCATCATCAAATGGATACAAGCATATGCTAGTTGCAGTGGATTATGTGTCCAAATGGGTTGAAGCAATACCCACTGTCAGTGCTGATTCAAAAGCTGTCTGCAAATTCTTCAAAACTGTCATTTTCCCAAGATTTGGAGTACCAAGAGTAGTGATCAGTGATGGTGGAGCTCATCTCAACAATGAACAGTTAGAGAAACTCCTGAACAAGTATGGTGTGAGAAACCACAGAGTAACTACACCTTACCATCCTCAAGCCAATGGACAAGTTGAGCTGTCAAACAGAGAAGTGAAACAAATTCTGGAGAAAGTTGTTTCTAAGTCCAGGGGGATTGGTCAACAAAATTGCCAGATAGCAAGTGGGCATACAGGACAGGATATAAGACACCTATTGGTATGTCACCTTTCAGGCTTGTCTATGGAAAAGCATGTCATTTACCTGTTGAGCTAGAACACAGAGCACAGTGGGCAATGAGGAAGCTGAACATGGATTTAGGCAAAGCTGGAACTGCAAGAAAGCTTCAGATGTGTGAGTTAGAGGAACTGAGGAATGATGCTTATGAAAGCTCAAAGATCTATAAGGACAAGACCAAGAAATGGCATGACAAGCACATTCTCAGAAAGGAATTCAGTGTTGGACAGACAGTGTTGGTTTATGACTCCAAATTGCATTTGTTCTCTAGGAAATTCAAGTCAAGATGGTTTGGCCCTTGTGTCATCAAGAGAGACCTAGAACATGGTGCTTTTGAAGTACAGAGTGCAACAGATGGTACTTTCAAGGTGAAAGGACAGAGACTGAAGCATTACAGAGCAGGAGAGCAGTTGAACACTGAAGAAAGTGAAGAAACAGATGGTGATGAAGCTGAGGATGATTCCAATGCATCATCTGCAGCTGAGAACCAGTGAAGGAGCTACAGTCAGGCTCATGACTATAAACAAGCGCTCATCAGGAGGCAGCCTGGTATCTTTGTATAATATGTACTTGTTATTTCCTTTTATTTGCTATGTGTTGTTTGTGTTTTTCTTTTGTCGTTGTTTCCAGATTTTAAATAAAAGGAAGTGGAGAGAATTTTGGCTATGATATGAAGAAGCAATAGGCAGAAGTAAACACCAGGTGGAAACATTCCAATCTTTTATACCTTATTCATAGCATGAATAATATTGTTATGCCATGCTTCAGATTTATGATCAACTTGGCAATTTTATGGCTGTCACAGAAAAAAATTCTATGGCTTTGCTCTGTTCTGATTAAATAGCTTTACATGTTGTTGTGAATCATGTATTGTATCTGTTTATTACTCTTGCAAAGGCTGTGTTCAGATCCATTTTTCAAAGCAGAATTAGCTTATTTCTCTGCTCAAAGCTTGTGGAATACTTGATAATGTAATTTGCTATGAAGCTGAACTATATGATCCATTTTAGAGCCATTTACTAACTCCATCTCTGCACATTTGCATTTTTGGCATTAGCAATCAATATCTCTGGATAGTGATTTGTGAAGCACTAACACTAACTGAAAATGTGTTAACAAGAAATAATTTTTTGCATTAGCAACCACAATCTCGGGATTGGGGTATGTGACGCACTAACCAGGAAAAAGTTAACTGAATCCTCAAGCAACAATTTTTTCATTAGCAACTATGATCCTGGGATGGTAGCTTGTAACGCACTAACTAATAAAACAAGTGTCTTCCTAACACTAACTAACTAACTCATGCATCACTGCAGCATTAGCCTATTATGTTCCCTGGAACTGTAGTAGGTGAAGCACTGACTGAGCATGCATCCTTGCATTATGGCTATTTTCTGGATCATTTACTTTCCATTTCTGTGTAAATTGTCTTACCATACTAATCCCAAGAATTTGAACTTAGAAATGGTTAAATTCTGCTATTTGAAACTTGTCTCCAAACTAGCACTTACTCTAATAGTAAATAGAACTGCACTGAATCCAATTAGAATGAACTGCTAACTTTTTAGAACATTGCACTATTCATATTCTGCTTGTTCTCATTTGCATCCCGTTTTCTTTACTTGAGGACAAACAAAGGTTTAAGTCTGGGAGTTTGATCACCATCATTTATATGCATAATTCACATACCTAAAACCTCAAAAACCTCACTACTTTTATATCCAGAGCTGCAAATATTTGCATTTGATATTGCTTTTCACTCATTTTGCAGTTCAGTGCGCAAAGGCACATAATCTTCAGAAAAACCAATGTAGAAATGAGGCAAGAAGGAACATTCAACTAATATCAATGAAGTAGAAAAGATGGCCATGATCAACAAGTCCAATTCAAGCTAGAAACTGAAGAACACAACTGTGTCGGAAAGTGAACAGTAACTAACAGAGAGCATTTCTGTCAGTTAACTCAAGTTCTTCATCACCATTCGAAGCAAGGCACAAGTGAAGCAATATAAGGCCCCAGGAGAAGATAAGAAGCAATTCAAATAAGTTTGAATCATAGAGAGGGAAAGAAGATTAACTTGGAGATCAAGGAAACCACAAAAGGCAAAAAGGTGAAAAGGGAGAAACAAGCCATGTGCACTGTGAGCTGTGGCCAAGGAGGAAGCTTCCCTCTCCATCAACTCGTACCACACCTCCACCACAAATGGAAAAAGGTGTATAAAGACACCACCACCACCACAGAGCATCTCCCCGCCATTCACTCGCCATTCTCTCGCAATCCACTCGCCCCCTTCACTCCACCTTTTCCCTCAGCCTCCATTACACCTTTCCACCACCAACCCGAGACAAGAACACGAAGAACTCCAAGAACCAGAGCAAGAACAAGAAGAAGAACAAGATGCACAAGGTGATCAGGAGAAGAGGTACAAGGCCTTGGTGACCAGAAGCTCATGATCTGCAACTCTTCTTCCACCCCTCTGCTTCCTCTGCTTCGACTAGGCTTCTGTGAGCTAAAGCCAAAGATTTATCTCCACTTTCTTTTGTAATCCTATGTGAAACTAGTAGATCATCCATCTGCAAGTAGGGCTTGTGATATTTGGTTACTGCAGTGAATTGAGTGACACAGTTCTCTGTTTTATCTGAAGATTTACTTGATCTGTTTGCTGTGTGTCTTGATCTGTGTGTGTAAAACTAGTCCCTGCACACCGAGTGTTGTAATTTTGTCCCTAGCCTCCCCTTGCTTGTTAACTCACTTGTGATCTGGTTTGACGACCCAGAAAGCAGTGATCTTTGTGTTATGTAATTTTCTCCTGCCTAAACTTGCTAAAAACCCTTACTTGCATGACTAGTTTCTGCAAGCTGTTCGAGTAAATCTTGTTCCCTGTCTACACCATGCTTGGATCCTTGCAGTGGACTTGATTGACAACCAAGAACATGCAAGTTAAATTCTGAAATCTAGTTCTTAAACCCTTTTCTTTGAAAACCTTTACTTTCTTGTTGGAAAACTAAAAACCTGAAGTTTTGGTCTGGCTTCTGCCAACGCTTAGAACCATCATAACCTTGTTGATCCCTATGGAGACGATAACACAAACTCCCCTATAAATCTGCTGCATTGACCACAGCCCGCCGAGGTGCCCATACCTAAGTCTTGTGTGCTCTAATGATTCGCCTTCCGATTTTATACGAGGAGGTACGGCCGCCGCTAGAGGGAGCAGCTGCAGGGCGATGGTGCCCTCTGCTTGCTTCCGCTGCAACCTGGCCATGCGTGTGTTCTTGGTGAAGCAGGTGTTCGCGCCGGTCAACGGCCCGAGCTTTCCAAGAGGTGTGCCACGTGCGTACGTGTGTTCTTGGTGAAGGCTGGATTGGGCGCTCCACACGGTCGCCGGACTATTGGTGGGCGGTGGCAGTGTGGCAAGGCACCACGCATGTCCTCCGACGAGGTGTGTTTGTAAGCTCACTGCTCACCCGAGTCGGATGATTGTCGTTGTCATCGTGATGTCACCATTGGACGAGCAGTTTGTTCTGGTGTCGATCGTGTTCGTGGATTCAGTCGTTTCGAGGTGGCGTTATCGAAATATCAGGCCTGTGTCATGCGCCATAACCTGCTCTCATTCCCGTGTATGGTGTAGGTAAGTAGGTTCACATTTGTTTATTGGTCTGGTGTGATGGGTGAAGTAACCAAACATCATTTCACGATGCAAGAGAAAACCGGATTGAGAAGTTACATTTGTGCTAATCAATTAGCTTATTGTGTAAAAGTTGAGTTGTGATCGCAGTGATAAGTTTGCATGTTTTTAACTCCTACCGATTTTTAGCCTTTGACTTAGGGTGAAAATGAGTGCTCGTAATGTACATGGTTGTGAATATTATGCATTCAAAATTACAATAAATAAACACAGGGATTTATTTAAAAAAAGCTCTTGTCCACCCGTTGCAACGCACGGGCATTTAGCTAGTTTCCTTAAGACAACCAACGTCAATAGAGGGAGCGGGAAGGAGTCAAGGCTAAATCACGCGAAAATCAGTCATGAAGCGTGTTGTTGAGGCCTTGGGGGCCTGCCGGCCTAGGGTGTGGGCTCGGCTGTCCGCAGTGCTGGCTGTGTGTCAGTGAGAGCATTCACCGCGTGGATATGGACCAACATGAGTAGCAACACACACCGTACCGTGTTGCTCTGCCCCTTCTTCGGCCGGATGTGCACGAGTGGACGCATGAGCCGTCAGAAGTCCTAGGCAGCACGGGCTAGAGGAATGAGCGCCGTGGAACGGAAAGAACCAACAAATCACTCAAAAAATCCGCCGTAGAAGAGGCCACAATTGCAACGCGAACTAACTCTTTTGCATATGATTAAAGGAAAAAGTCCAAAACAAACCTTCAACTTATAGACGAAAGCTAAATTAAACCCTCAACTTCTAATCCCTGAAATTGACACTCCAAACTATCAAATCCCGGTCTATTTTCAACTCTGGCTCTGTTTGGCGCCCCAGGAATGCGACGAATGAGACCGGGATAGCATGCTAGTCTCACTGACAACACGGACCTACCGGTCAGGATTTTTATTAATTTTGAACCTGTTCTTCTACCTCTATAGGAGGCTACTAGCCGGCTGGTGTGCTCCGTGGCAACGATGGGAGAACCTGGGGCGGTGGCTGGGGGCTGCAGGTGGAAGAGATGCTGGACTGGTGCGCGTCTACCGGTAGCAGGGGAAGCAGGGTTGGTGGCGGCTGGATTGGTGTGGACGTGTGGTCGTGAGCTTTGGTGGCTTGCGCGAACAGAGCTTGCCAAAGGGATCTGAGGCGCGGGGAATGGTGAGCTCGCCGTCAGGAGATGGAGCGTGGGGGTAACTCGTCGGTGGGATCTGGGGTCGAGGAGAGCTCACCGGCGGATCTAGGGCGTGGGAGGATCTCGCCGATGGTAACTGGGGCGGGGGGAGAGCTCGCCGGCGGAGCTGGGGTGTGGGCGAGTGCAGCGAAGGCGGCGGCGATTCTGGATCGCGAGAGGAGAAGGGGAATCGCAGGGTGAGAGAGATGTGAGGGTGTTTTTGCAGGGAAGTCCCTGGATTTTGCGGGAATCGCAAATCGGTCTTCCGCAGCGGGTAACGTGGGGCTGCGGGGCAGTGTTTGGATTTGCGAGGGGTTTGTTTGCAAAAAAACCACGGTGACCGGCTGGAACCAGCGCGACCGGTCGGTGACCGGGCGACGTGGCACGATGCGATTGGAAGAAACTCCGCTACTACAGTGCGCGGGTTCTGGAGGGCGACGCGGATCGATCTGGGCCGTCCGTCGCGCAGATCGGACGGGCAGCGGCTTTCGAGCGACGTGGACAGGCGATCGGGGGTGAATCCCACCTACTTTTACATATAGTAGGATGGGAACCTGTTCTTCTACCTCTATAGGAGGCTATGGGAACAAATCGCCGCCGGCGGTAGGCGGCTCGGCGAAGCCGGAGGACGAACGAGACGACATCCCAAATGTGTACCGCTTCCGGGCATGGTATTGGCGCGGCCGGGGACGGCTACTGCGAGCTGCACCAGATCTTGCCCGTACCCGCTTCCTGGAATCCATCTCTCGAACCTCTATCTATCTTATGGTGAGCTGGTGTAGTAGCTAGGGGTAGTACCGTAGTAGGAGCTTCTCCGTCAAGATAATCGAAACTTGGAGCCAGGGCGAGCTCGCTATAGTCCGACGACCAGCGGCGGTGATTTTTGCTTGGAATTGGAGTGTGGCGCAGGACGCTGCAGCTCTAGGGCTGCCGTCGTGGCTGCTGCTGCTTTTGAAGCGGCCCGATTGGGGTTGCTGGAGGTAAAATGTAAAAGTATGCAGTCTACTGAAGATTGCAATCAAATTGATGAATTTTCCAGGAATTGACTACCCCGGTCAGCCTTGATCTTGTATGAAAATTGACAAGCATCGATTATAGAGCTAAGTGTGCCCCTGGATGGTTACGGTGCTTGATGCAGTGCTGCTATCATTTAGTCAGACTATTATGCATAGGGTGGTGTCCTCGCTGCAGGCAGGACTGCAACATTGGGAATTAGGCACAACAACGCATTGGAGCAAGCCGCGAGGAGCAGGAGACGCACTGCCTTCCATATCCACAAGTGACGAGCTCAGAATTGGAGGCCACAGCTGCGGGCGAGATTGACTCGGGGTAGCGAGTCGGATGGGGAAGATGCATATGACCGTGGGCCTTTTTGTCAGTGAAAGGAAAGAAATATTCAATTTAGAATTATTTATTTATCAGGAACTAAATAGATCTGGGGTTGAAAATAGACCAGGATTTGATAGTTCACAGTGTCAATTTCCGGGATTCAAAGTTGAGGGTTCAATTTAGCTTTCATCTACAAGTTCGAGGTTTGTTTTGGACTTTTTCCATGATTAAACACCCAATGACGCTCATCTTATGCAAGTGCAGTGTTAACAAAAGTAGAGTGGTAATAAAAAATAAAAAATAAATAAAAGTAGAGTGGTAATACTCGATACTCGTCTGCTGATCAAAGCTTCACCCGTGTTGCTAAATTTTGCAACTTTTGTGGTGACATGAAGTTCATGTGCACAGAGTTCACATAAAAGGAACATAAACAAACCCAAAAATTCCCCTCTACCAATGAGGTATATTGTTCTATCAAAGACAGGCAGGTTTACAGCCACAGCACATTCAACTTAATTGACCATACAGAAGTCACGGCCTCAAGAGGTTTAAAAAGGGCATCAGACACAATACAAAATGTAGAGAAACATAAACATACTATATTTTGAATAGGCACAGAACACGACAAACTAAGCAACAGTATAAGAAAAGATTCTTGCAATGAATCATTGCAAAGATTTTGTTCATGATACAAGGGCAAAACTGACATCCTGAATATGATGATTCTTCTCAACAAACAATACACAGAAATGAACGGGGTAAAGACGCAGATTTCTGTTCATAATTATAATAAACCGCTGAGCTGCTGTTAAGAGTACCACGGAAGGCGCAGAGTTGAAACCGAGACCGCTTCCAAATGTTGGTAACGCCAAGGCGAACGCACCCTGCGACGAGTATATATATGCACACATAGGGAACCTTTGAAAATTGCACTTGCTTTGATACTGGGCATACAGGATAACTTGCATCAGGGATCTGCAGAATGTTGCTTGCATCCCTTGGGACCATAATGCTGTGAAAACTTCGGGACAGGCTTCTTGCACAATGCACAGAAGTGTTGGTTGCATGACCAGCAGTAGAGATGGTTGTTGTTTCCAATCTGGCCAAGATACAAAAGAAATACATAAATTATGAGGAACGGGAAGAGTGCAATGTGGAAAGAGAAATGTAGTTATGGTTGAGATCTATGAGTTCACTAGGATCGCGCGGGGAGTGGTTAGCCCAGCTTCTCTCAAACAAAATAGTATACTGACTTAAAGATCACTTGTGGTCTACATACTGACTAAGAAACCTTGCTAGTCATGACTTATGGAAGTTACTGAACTTGAAATAAACAGTTAGTTGTGCATGAAATAGCACCTTTTGTTTTCATGACACAAAAGATAGCTAATTGCATCATTCTCAATATTATTCGAGATGCTGGTCTTCATACTGGTTTACAGATAAGGTATTCTGATATTTACCTTTGGAACTGCTTGGCGGCAAGTTGGACATGGGTAACCATAATATCCTTCGAACAACTCAGCCTGCGCTTGTGCAACAACTTGGCGTTGTTGCCTTTGATTCATTTGCATCTCCCATCTATCAACTTCAGCCTGGTCGAATACCACACAATCACCCCTGGAGGCAACAACAAGATTATTTGTCAATTTACATCCATGTCAATGAACAAAAGTGGATATTACTGAAAGAGAACTTACTTAAAATGATCATATCCATTAATTAAAGCATTGCATTGGTAGCAGAAGAACCGGCCGCAGTTCCAACAGGTCATCTTATTGCATCCTTCTATCTTAGATATAGCCATCTTGCATCTCGGGCACTGTTTTGCATCCTTCAAAATTTCCTTGATGCTGCGTACTTCATCCATAAGCTTCTGAATATCTCCCTTTGAATGCCCAGACTTTTGACGTCTCTGTATCAACAAAAGAAAGTTAGCATTCCCAACAATCATCTCACAAAAAAGATGAACTAAATAAGCATATTAACAGATAATCTGGCATCATTGTTACCTAAGTTGATAAAAATGTGAATTAACTTTAGTGCAACCATCCAGCGGATGGATCAAAGAAAAAAACATGTATATCGATGCTTGCAAACACCGAGCCATGAAGTGCAGTAACTATTTACAAAACAAAACCTAGATAGGCATACTTATTAATCAAGTTTAAAGCCTACGTGAAGAACATCAGATAACTTCTTTTAGATTCAGGAGAATTCAAATCCATGTCGGAAAGCAAATCACTCTAGAAACTTTTCATGCAAGCCACCAGTGGATACGACATGTCCTCTCATTGCATCTGAGGCCTATCATCTCCTATAGCCACCATCCATGCCTTACGCCAGCCTTCAATAAACATCCTACAAGGTCTCACCATTGGCCAGGATCTAGTAAACCAACTATTTCTTGGCATGTTGTACCTCACAATTTCTTGGAATGGTTATACTGGTCCATTTTCACGTAATCTTTACTGCCCTAATGAAAACCAATGATTCAATCAGCATGCTACCAGGTCTGACCATTGGACATGATCTAGTAAATCAGCAATTGCTTGGCATGAACTTGTATCTCACCTTTTGTTGGAACGGTTTACTAATCCATTTAAGGTACTTTTACTGCCCTGGAATGGAAACCGATGATCTAAGGACACAAGAAAGAGGGTTGAAGCTTCAGCTTAGGGATTGATTGGGATAAAGTAAACCACCCCCTTCGTCCAAGAGGTATTGATTCTAAAGCTTTTAGTAAATTATCTGTCAGTATCTACTTGGTGGACTACTGCACATTTACAATTGAGAGCATTCCTGCTATTGTTAGCAAACATTCTCTATCAGTTCAAGCTCAGGTAAAGCAGGACATGATTTGCCAACCTTGGCCCACTGAGGCCATGAGGTAAGTGACCTAATAGCAATTTATTTTGTAGCAATTTTTAATATAATTAAACATATTGCAAGCAACTGGAGTTCTACCACTGTATTTCTTATAAATATATGAATGACAATCCAGTCCTCCTACCTCCAAAATAAGAAGTTTTTCTTCTGGAGATAAACATTCCACCCCAACATGGCGTCGCTCTCTACAAAGTGTGCAGAAGCTGAATAAACAACTTGAACACACAGCTTCATCACCTGCATCTTCCAAGCAAGCAGTTTGACATCTCGGACAATAAACTACGTCAACCATTGCATCAAGAGTTCTCTGAAGAAGCAATGCTTCCCAACGTTCAAACTCGTCCTCCCCCAGCAGCCTTTTTAATATATTGGGAGGAACAACGGCTCCACATTTTGTATCAGGACACAGCAACTTCACTACAGTTCCTTCCTTGACATGCATTTTGCAATATGTTTGCATGCATTTCTGGCAAAAGAAATGGTGGCATGGCAGTTTGATGAAATCGACACCTGTTCGAAGCAATAGTAGGCTCAGAAATAGAGTACAAATTCACATTACAAGGATTAACATATGTAAATGCAAAACATAAAGGATTATAGGTTGTACATTCATCATGAAGACTTCAGTACAATGATTCTTAAGTTTAAATTATTTAGTTATTTACAAAGAAGACACTTGCACTCAGAACAAGAACTAATGAATTGCTATCTCAAAATGAACCTCTAACATGGCTATCTAGTCTCTTTTTTCTATTCAAAAGTAAGGGAATACTTTGGGATCTAAAGTGCACTTAAAAAAGGTAGTTCCACTGTGAACAAGGACAACCAGAGGACAATACACATCAAATGTGGTAAGTATAAGACAGCAGAAGACTTCTACTATAACACGTGTGCAAGCAGTTCTGCGAAGATGAAAGAAAAGAGTTACCAGGACACTCGCTGAAACAAATCATGCAGTCATGGATAGCATTCAAGAAGGCTTCATGACGCTTATCATCATTGTATCTGATAATCCTCGGAATTGTAACATCAGGTGGAGCGCAGTCTGAACAAGCACGCCTATCCCCACCATCTTCAGTATACGTTAGATCACCCTTGCTTAAAATTATCTCATTGTCAAACCCTAAGTAAGAAAGGGAAGAGCTTTGGAGCCATTGCACCCACTGATATATTACTTCCATGCCTTGTTGCTCTTCCCAAGTCATATCCAGCATGTGACATAATGACGAGATCATGGCTTGGTCCAGCCATTCGACGGAAATAGTGAAGAAGGGTGGTTGATGGCTAGGGTACGACGAAGGCAGGAGACATGTTAACAGGATTGGAGATAAATGCTCAACTCTAAACTTGTAAACAAGATCATCAGTGGCATCCCCATCATGCCCTTCCTTATAATTTAGTGTTCCAGCACCAAAACTGAGCCTGGCCGATACATCTGTACCATCTGGGATCTCAATATGCACATGAACCTGCAATTACAGCAACAGATGGAACCCTTGGCCTTACAGATAATATAATATGATCTGAAAATGGATCGTGAGGGTATACCTGGAAAGACCGCTGGCCCTCCTTTCTATTGAACATGACTACATTGTCGCCAAAAATTGCTTCCAAGGCACATATCTGGGCATCGATTTAGATTCTGTCAGGCTAAATTAAGTGATAACACATGCCCAAGCAAAAATAAGATAACAACCAAATAAGAATTATGTACATCTGAAGACTCCCTCTCGTACTACATGACTCTTAGTATCTGAAGACTCCATTTTCTACTACCTCACGCTTAGTATAACTAGGCCACTGGATGTTCACGGCACGGTCTTAATTCCGTTCATTTCCTATGAATGGCACAAACCATGAATCCATGGTCCCCACCCAACCTTACAAAAGTACCAGCTAGATTGACCAAAATGCAGGCATGAATTAACTATAAGGGTCTCAATATGCATTCCTTTGAGATAAATGGTAATTCCAGTTATCGGTTGGCCCTCAGAGAATCAGTAAGTAAAGCAACAGGAAAAGGAATCAAGAAGTTCCCTACAGCCTCATATCCATGACAGAAGCTACTCGGCCATGCTTTCTGGTCTACTGAACAATTCATGGATTGCAAACGGAGAGCGTGAGAGAGAGCAGCGCATCACCTCGTCCTCCTGCCTCTGATCGTTGGCGCGCGCCTCCTCCTCGGTCAACTCCACCTCCTCCCGACCAATCGCCACCAGCTCCCGCAGCCGTCTCAGGGCCTCCTCCTCCCGGCCCCCGCCCGCCGCCGCGCTCCCGGACGACGAGGCTTCCATCGGCGGCAGCCGCGGAGAAGCGGGGACATCCGGCTGGGGAGGCGGCGTCTCCACCGCGGGAGCGTCCTCGGCGGCGACGTCGAGGTCGAGCCGCCCGAGGGCGTCGGCGGCGGCGAGCTCGGCGTCGTAGGGGTACTCGTGGGCCGGGTTAGGGTACGGGACGGCGGACTTCCCGTGGGGCTTCGGCGCGGGCCCGCGGCCGCCCTTGGTCTTGGACGACTTCCGAGGCATCGCCTCCGAGCTCCTCGGTCGGCGGCGGGTTGAACCGGGAGGTGGTGTCTCGTGGCGGCGCCGGGAATTCGACGGCAGGGCGTGAGGCGGCGGTGGGCGCCGGCGCGAATCTCGGCGTGGCTGGAGAAGGGGATGCGCCGCCGGGGGTTTACGTGGAAGACGTATTTTTCGCTTTTTTTTTTTTCGTTTTGACGGCCAACAAAGTTTGACGGTTCGACGCATTGGTCAACGGTTGGAAGTAGTATCCACGTCTGTGGTGACGTAGCTGACAAGTTTGCTGCAGTGGCTAACCTTGACTAGTACGGAGTACTATTCAAAATTTGAAGGTTCGTTTCTCTCCCTAAAAAGAAGTTCATTTCTGGATGGTATCTAAAATTTGATACTCCCTCACGTAGAAAAATGTCTCAACCTAGTCCAAATTTACATGTATTTACACATTAAATCATCCATAGATACATGTAAATTTGAGATAGGTTAAGACATTCTTTTATGCACAAAGTGAGTAATTAAAATCAATTATGTAATAGTACCTCCACTGGCACCACAAAATTTTATCCGGCACCCCAAAATGTGCCCGATTTGGGTGTCGGACACAAGTCAAGGATGCTGCCCACAACACCACCCTCTCAAACCAAAACAAAAAATTGTAACACAAACGGTTTCAAATTTCATTTAACATTTTGTTATATTTTACAAGATACTTTGGATGAAGTTTCAAAACCCTAACCACTCCTCGTTCTGAGGGTGTCCTAGCCCACGCTCTCGCCGTCGTCGAGGTAGGCCGACGACGGTGGAACAGACAACATGGGAGGTGGAGGCGACGTCTCGTGCACGGCGCCATGTGCAAGGTGGAAGCGATGCTGGTGCTGGAGAAGCAAGCAACTGAGTCGTGAACTCAATGGTCTTCATGAATCCCGGCGAGTCCTCCTCGAGCCTCCTTGCTGACGCCATCAGAGACCAGCTCAAGCCCGGGCAGTCTACATCGTCCTTTCATCGCAGTGGCAACGACACATGGTAACCCACATGGAGGAGCCGTTGCGCCTGTATCATCTTGTTACATCGTGTGAGGACGACAAGGTTTCACGCCTCAGGTGTGGTGGGAATGGGTGGCATGACTCCATTAATCTCGCCTGACATAGCACGTATGCATGACACGCGGGACATGCGTGTCAAATGGTTTGTATGGGCGTTGTCCCGCATTCTAGGCTACCCCCAAGTTTGGAGCCCGCTCGGGGGGGGGGGGGGGGGTGGGACAAAAAATGGGTCGGGTCGGACAGATGGGGGTGTCTGCCGATTTTCTTGTCCGACACCCAGACTATAATTTTGATTGGTTTAGTGGACTCGTGGGATGATTATGGTGTACTTCTATCCAGCTTGTTTGGGGCGCTAACATGTTAGCAAAGTGGTAGGAACCAGCATTACCCAAAATATGCTGGTATAAACTTTTTTGTCATTGCATGAGAAGGCGATCAAAACTCTCCTGAACTTGATCAAACCTCCGGAACTTGATCGCGTAGGTTGCACTTGGCTAGGCAATCGAGCCCTTGGCGATGTCCATGCCGGGTGTCACCTATCCAACAGGCAACATCAATTGTGGAGAGCATGCCAGCTCTGAAAGCAGAGTGAGCCTCGATGGTGCCGCAGAAAAAAGCAGAGCAAGCAACTGAAGAGTCTCCTTCAGTGGTGAGTTGGTGACCGGTGAGGAGAAGCTGCGCTTGCATGCGACTATGTGATTGCAGGGTGATTGTAATGTGAGTCCAAAGGACGGTAAATTCGGTGATTGCTTGAACACTTGGGGCTCCACGAAGGCACAAGAATAAGTGGTAATATTGGAGAGAGGTGCAGGTGCGGGTGAGCTAGAAACGACGACGAACGATGAGAAACACAATATACAGGGACATCGACAAAGGATTTCACTCGAATTTTGGTGAATAAGCGGACTCCGATCAGAAGAAAACTTTTTGCCATTGTTTTCCAACCGTCGATCCTAGAGGTGCCGTTCTGTTGCAGAAATCAATCCGGAGGAACGTCGTAGGCTCGTAGCAGACCGGAGGAGCAGCTTTCTGATTTTACAGGAACCAAAAGACGAGCTTGTGGCAGGCCAGCCAACTCGATGGCTTTCTTCTTTTTCTATTTTGTGAAACAAATTGCTTTGTTCAGGAAAAGTGATCTTTCTCTTCTAATGGAAACTATGCCACGGCCGGGTCTGCTCCACGGCTCAGCTCAAACCAAGAAAGTTAGTGTGCCAGCAGTCACAAGATCTACTCGATGCACAATGCACACAAGATGGTTGATGAGGACCAATCGCGTCATACCTCTTCGTACACGTCTCGCGGACACAAAGCGACGAGGGTTTTCTGCCTCCTGGCGGCGCCGACCCACTCGCATCTGCGGCCTTAGGGGTTAGGCCAGGTGTCGCGGTGTATCTCGGCCATTTCCGGTGGGTTTGATCCATTTCCAGATGTTTTTGCGTGTTTGATTATAATTTGTGTCCTATTCGGGAAGATGAAGTGGTGGCGGCTTTCTGACGATGGAATAAGATTGTCCTCGCCTAGGCTCCGTTCTGGTTATGCGTCTGACGATGTTGGAGGGCGTGTGGAGGTGTGTCTCGACGGTTCTCTTGGGATTCGGTCGGTTTTGGTCTTCGTTGGTGTATTCGTTCATCTGTATTTGTGTGTCTACAAGTTGGATCTTTTCTATCTACGCTTCTTTTCACCGGTGAAGGTTGTTCTTCTGGTACACTGGTCTTATGGGGTCCTAGCACAAATATTTTTCGACTGTTTACTAAAGCAAACAAGGTTTGCCCAGCTCCAATGATGGAGGAGTGATGACACCTTCAGCTCGCTATATTTGTTTGTAGTCGTTGCTAGGTGTGGGATGTAATTTTTGCTATTCCTTGTATTCCTTATACTGGCTCGACAGTTGATTAATAGATAAAAAAGGATCTCCCAAAAAATGATAATGTCTTGACAGTTGATGAATAGATAGAAAAAAATGTTGATAAGTTCGAGCTGCGTACATGCACCAATCCATCTGCTGAACAACGTGCAGCAGAGGTACCAACCACGGGTGAAAAGGTGATCTGACATGCCAAATTGCTTTACCCTTTTGTGATTTGGTGAAATAAGTCGCTTTATGAGAAAGGGTTGTTTAGCTCTTAATGGAAATGCTGCGTTGGGTCTGACAACACTATATTCTGTGCTGCATTGATCTCCAAAGCCATGTGGTTGTGGAAACTGTGTGGACAATGTTCTAGCTGCAGATTTCTTTTCATTATTTGCTGTGTAATTTCTTTTGTAACCCTATTATTCGTTTGGTTGAATAAGCAGGAATCCATTTGCCAACCTCTTTTTCTATAAAATATTTAAGCACACAATTTAATTTACAAGTAAAGCGTGTATGTTCGCAAAGGAAACAATTTCCGGAGGAAGACAAAAAACATTGCACATACATATCTGATACGAAAATCCATCATTCGAAGAAAAATATCAATTTCACAAACCAAGGTGTTCACAAGTTTCAGCATTGTCCGTCAACAACCCAAAGTTGCATATGTTAAACAATCCTATGGTCTAAGAATAGTTTGTGTGGACAAAGGGTGGTGGCAATGTGGCTTCAAGGAGCGACGCAGCGGCAACCCGTTGATCGTGAGTTGAACTTTTGATCCGAAAGTTACAAAAGGTGCGAAAATTCAGAAAGGGTCAGGTAAATTTAGTTAACATTTTCAAGTATACTTATTACATGTAGTTTGAATTGCTATAAAAAATCCATAGTTTTGTAAACTAATCCTAGAAAAAGTTTGTTTTTAACTTCCAATGATTCGACTCAAATTAGTTCCCATATGCAGAAAACCCCGAGAGAATCGTCTCCTCCATCACAAATGGCGCCTGTGTTTTGTGCCCGGTGGTTAGAGACACCGTCAAACTGATCGACTGAATCGTGAGATTTGGGTTATATGAAAACAAACCACCCCAAAACTTATGGGCATCTGAAAAATAAATCCTTCAATGGTGGTTTTGTGGAACTCTAGCCCTAGTAGTCGTGGCAATGGGAAATTTTCTCTTCAGTAAACCATGCAGGTCATGTTTACCTTCAAAATCATCGATTGTTAACACAGGAGAATAAAAACCTGATCGTAGCAGAAGAAGATGACCAGCATTATCCATGCCGCCTGGATTAGGGAAATGATTGTCCACTTATTAGAGAGAAAATTACAGAGACATCCCAAACCGAACAATGTCAACTTGTCTACTCCCTCCATCCAAAAATAAGTGTCTCAAGTTTGCTTAAAAGTGGATGTATCTATACATGAAACCTGTTTAGATACATCTATTTTTGATAAACTTGAGACACTTATTTTGGGACGGAGGGAGTAGCATATTCCGATTTATAGCACTCATATTTTCATTAGGCGAACAGTAGTGACCGAACAATGCATGACGGAAAGGATGAAATACCGAGTTTGGCTTCAGTACAAATAGATAATCCTGCATTTGTGAGGGTTCTTTTATTTACCGCAAATCAAAGAACTGTCCGGCCTTTATAAAGACGGAATGGGAAAGGTCTGTTCTTCTCCTCTCCCACAATACCACTCCCCACGCCCAGTCCATGGCGCTCCAGCCACTCCCAGTCCCAGTGCTCCTCTGTTGCTGCTGCTGCTTCGCAGCTGTCGCGGCACTCTCACCAGGACAGCTGCAGTACAGCACCGGCAAGCTGGAGGCAACCTGCGCCACGGCCAGAGGTACGTACCCGTCCATTCTGCAATCTGCACTGCTCATCAAATTCATTATTCTTGTTCCGCGCGGTTTTGACACATGCCTGCTACAGAGACGGCTCGCACCGGTGGTCGAGTCATTTTGCCGTTGAACCACCGGCACGGGCTTTGCTCGCCGGTGGCGGCGGTGTCCTCCAAGAAGCCGAGCTTGGAGGAGCTCCTTCGTGCCGACGAGCTCCGAGCGGACTACGTCCAACGCGGCGCCGGCGGATTGCAGCAATCAGAGGTTCACATGCCGTCGATGCCGACCTTTCTTGGATCCGAGCTCGGTACGTTGGAGTACGTCGTCTTCATCGGCATCGGCACCCCGCCCTTCGTCCAGACGCTCATCCTCGACACCGGCAGCGACGTCTCCTGGGTACGCTGCAACACCCAGGCCGGCAGGCCATTCGACCCACGGGCGTCAAGCTCCTACTCGCCGTTCTCTTGCTCCTCCGGGGAGTGCGCTCTGCTTGGCCGGGATGGCAGCGGCTGCTCCGACGGCCAGTGCCAGTACGCCGTGAGTTACTTCGACGGCTCCTACACCACCGGAACGTACGGCTACGACACTCTGACGATGCCCGACTCTGACGCGATCGAAAGCTTCCAGTTCGGTTGCAGCCACACGGACGGCTTCAACGACAGACTCGACGGCCTCCTGGGGCTCGGTGGCGGCGTGCAATCGCTAACGTCGCAGACGGCGCCGATATACGGGAGCCAGTTCTCGTACTGCCTCCCGCCGACCCCCGTCTCCTCCGGCTTCCTCGCGCTCGGCCCGCCCGGCGAAGGGTCCAGCTTCACCACGAAGCCGATGTTTCGAATCACCAAGCAGCCGACGTTCTACTACGTGCTCCTCTTGGGCATCCACGTCAACGAGAAGCCGCTCGACATCCCACCCTCCGTCTTCAGCGGCGTATCAGTGCTGGACTCCGGCACGGTGATCACGCGGCTGCCAACCGCGGCGTACGCCGCTCTCTCGTCAGCCTTCAAAGACGAGATGAAGGCGTACTCGCCAGGGCAGCCAAGCGGAATACTGGACACCTGCTTCGACTTCGGCGGCCAGGAGCGGGTGATTACACCCCGCGTGGCTCTGGTCTTCGACGGCGGGGTGGTGGTGGAGCTCGACGCCAGCGGAATCATGGTCGCCAACTGTCTCGCCTTCGCGGCCACCAACACCAAGGACGTCCATGGCATCATCGGCAACGTGCAGCAGCGGACCTTTGAGGTGCTGTACGACGTCGGGCAGAGCGTCGTCGGCTTCCGGGCTGGCGCCTGCTGATCGGATACGCGGCAACGTCACATTGAATTGGGAGGTGAACTTCTGATTGCCTACTGCAGTAAGGGAGACGTAATTTGATTATGGATGTGTAGTAAATCTTATCTTAATAGTAGTGCATCCATGGAGAAAGTGAGTCGGTTTGGAGTATGATGTGTGTATGGACAATGTATGCCTAGACGGTTAGTTGTTATTTCAGTGTGCTAGTTGCCTAGTTCAGAGACCATGCTTGTAGCACATGTGCAACTGGCATGACAATGTCTGAAATTACTGATGTGCTGTCTTTCTCTATAAGTCGATCAAGTTTGACAACAGGGCAATTTGAGATGCAGTTTACTAAACAGCCTTGAATACAGCCATGTCCAGAGAAGATATAAAGATAGTTTGAGATAGAAAAATCTGGTATGTAAAATAGTTTTAGAAACAAAGGAAATTGACTATGCAGATCGATAAGTAATGCTGATCTCAGAAGCCCAGAATCGGCACAAGGTTTTCCACATAGATGTACAACTACAACTAGATCAATAACAGGCTGACAATTAACAGTACAACTACATGCGCTGAGTCACGAATCGTGAAACAATATGACTCTCAGCATCTCCAAGGTGGCAGAATACAACAGTCTACCCTAGTGATTTTCAGAGAACAGCCATTGTAGTGGTTTCCAGGGAACTGTCCATTCTAGTGGTCACTTGAAGATTCCAGTGTCTGTTTTGCGTAGGATGCCTTGGATAGGTTGAGCCGTTGAGGGCAGCAGAAGAACTACTTATTTCGAAGATAGATCTATATTTTCCAAGTCTGAAAGCTGCCAAATCACATTATGTTAGAAACTGACAGATACAAGTCACTTTGACCCTCAGGATTAAGCAAATCCTCCCAGAGCTCAGTAATGTACTCTGCTCTCTTTTCATCAATACCCTGAAGACTAAATGGGAACATTAGTAGGAAAAGAGTATTGCTATACAATCTATCTGATTATTATGACCCGCAACGACCCTATTTTCATTTGATGTAGCTCTTCCCTGCATCCATGGTAGGGGAAGTACATAATTAGATTGCCCAAAATATTAAACAGAAGGAAATCACACTACACAAAGTAAAACCATAGAAACTTGGAGAGTTTGAACTTATTTGCCCGCATCATCTAAGAACTCAAGGTATTGTTGAATAAGAGACTCCTGTGTAATGTAGGACACATTTAGATATCTGACTGAACTAAAACACAGGCTGGTGATGTATAATATAGGAAGGAAATCATGCAGACCTTCAGGTTAGATCCCAGTATCCCAGTGTATTAAATTTATCAAGAGGTATATCAATTGGAATCTTCTCACCCATGCTCGTATTAGTTTGGGTTCAAACGAAGGAGGTCAATTGGCATCATCAGTTTTGCTGCTTGAGAGCCATCATGTACAGCTTTCTTAATGGGTGACTCAGACAGTCAGACTTGTCCTCAACGGCAAGGGGCAAACTAAGGGGCCATCACTACAAAACAAAAAACTTCCTACCGCCGTATGGCTCAAACTCTTACAGCGAAACATAGATCAAGTTCCAAACACATGAAGCAAATTGCAACTACATTGTATACAGTTTATTTCTATTGAATAGCGAGTTTTACTTTCTGTTTATTGGCTTACTGAACTTTGTTGATTCAAAATATTCAATAAAAATATAAACTCAAGGGCAACGAGGTGGCATCGACGCCCGTACACCGCTGCGCCCGTCCACCGACGGCCCAACACTCAGCCAGCGATGCCAACGCCCACGCATTGCGCACCGCATGTCGCCTGCCGCTTGCACCCGGCTGCCAACGGTCTCGCACGCCACAGCTCGACTCGCGGGAAGAAGGAGGTGGGGAGGAGGCTCTGGTCAACCTCGAGAACGCAGCGGGGGAGCCAACACGGTCTTCGTTGGCTCTCGCTTGGAGGAGCTTGATTTAGATTTACACAATCAAACATGGCTCAATCAACCCACAGAACTAAACATAACTAAACATGAAAAATAGTTACTATCAACCAAGTGATTGGGTGCCCCCAACTTGTTTTTTATACCAATACAGCCAAACACACGCCCTTAGTGATTGTTTCGCCTTGGGCCAGGCCCATCTACAGTCTTGGGCTGGGGCCATATCCCGTGATGCATCGTTTTGTGCCAATTTAGTATCCGGACTAGAAGGGAATGGCGCCCTTTGCCGCGCCCGAAAGATTACAACGCGATTTTATATGTGATGTGATGCAATTTGAATCTCCTAGCGATGATACACCGCCAATTATAGTGAGAACAAATAAATAGGAGCAATGAACTTCATTCCCCTCACCACACTGTATCAAAGAGCCGCATGGGTACAACCTTGTTGTAAGCAAATAGTAAAGAGGTTGACATAATTCAGAAGGAAATATGTTTTCTGTTATATTTTTCACCATAGTAGGGTGGTGATATAGCAAAGGAAACATAGCAATCATCTGAGCACGCTGCAAACAAATAATTTAATAAGTATTATTTTACAAATAGAAAGATTCTACACATATGAAAAAAAAACATTTTAGAACTTCCACCCACTACAATTTTAAAATTCAGCTTGGCAATGATAATCATGCGAGCAAGAACTTTTCACATAACCACTTGGTCAAATTCTTACTATCTAGTTCATCCTTATTTCCTACACTGAATTTGTAATATGTAAACCTATTTGCAGTTGTAGCGATGCAGGTAGTTAAAGAAAGTGTGAAACTGAGAGCCGCTCAAATGAAGTCACACACTTTCATTAAGTTAGCACAAGTGTATCCAATTGGACTGCTAGGAACTGAAGATCCAAACCAAGATGCAAAACTTCACGTCAAATCCAACAATAAATTTATAAGTCTTAATAATACATGCCGTGAACCATTGTTTGAGGATCTGATCTAAATTTGAGATGCTAACATGAAGACATGCTGAAGTCAGCATATTGATTGTACCTTAATCTCTGCGCCAGTACGACAGAGGAGCTACTATGGCAAATTGCACGGTCACTCAAAAGTACAGAGGCAACTTGATAATTATAAGGGATCACGATGGTAACGGGGGCATACAACTGGTTTTTGGCAGCAAAGTGAAACAACACCGGGGCCATCCTTAGCACCTCGACATCCTGTCCATGCACGGCTACATCAGGTCTAGCTGCCGTCGGCAATCGCGTTGCTACATCGACCCCCCATAGATCCTCTACACAAGGGATAGCATGTCAGTGTAAATAAGAATTTAGAAATCTTTCAAAGAACCTAGTATGTTGTCCTGATAAAGAAAAGATAAGTTGTTTTTTTAAGGCAGCAAGTGTATTTATTTATTTATTCAGAAACAAGAACCACAAAAAAGGCTCACTTTGCCCTCCTATAAAGACATGGGAAATCAAGTACTTTGCCATTCAGGTTAGACATGGGAAGTCCAGTAAACAAGAATCATTTGACCACTAATAGAGAGAGGTTGAAAACTAATATTCTGTGTGTGAGGAAGGACGCTAGAACTCACAAGGTGTGCACAATGACCATGATCATGCTCCCTAGCAGCTCAACATGAACAAGCTCAGAATCATGTAATGGCAGTTAGAACACTAGTAGGGAAACCCCTACCGCTGGCGACTTTTTTAAGCCTACCGCTGGCGAATTCGGGTTCGCCAGTACAAAATGGCCAGCGGTAGAAGCTGGCGAATTCGGGTTCGCCAGTACAAAATGGCCAGTGGTAGTTTCTACCGCTGGCCGTCCTTGTGTCGCCAGCCATACGAAACTGTACCGCTGGCGAACACGGCTCCCGACCGCCAGAGGTAGTTCGCGCAGCGCTGGCGGTGCGCATGACCGCCAGCGGTACGTCCTCCGCTCGCCAGCGGTACAGATGCGTGGGAGGACCTTGACCGCCAGCGGTAGTTTACAGGTTCGCCAGCGGTATATTGGCCTTTTTTTTGAAAATTGTATTCCAGCAGTATATACAGGTATATATATCAGCAATATACGTACAGATAGCAGAAACAATATAGATACATGATTATAAGTACAAACCGAAAAGTATACAAATGTTTGACCGAATATATATCATACAAAAGAAAACCGTACATCACACGGTTGACACGGTGTTTAGTAATCTTCGATATTACAATAATTTAAACGCTAAGTTTGTGAGCAGCACACAAAGACAAAGATGACAAAGAGAGATCATGGTGAAGAATCCGGTCCTTCCTCCTCTCTTCCGACCGCTAGCTTCCGCCTCCTCCTTGCTCATTCTTCATCTCTATACAGAAGACAAATAAAAACTTAGGCAACAAATAAAATTGAGTGCATGAAAGATTTAATTAGACACAAATAAAGTAGGACTTAGACACAAGATTCAAAAAAACTTATGCCTCATACGGAGAATATATTGGAAACACACAAACAATCCCAAGAGCTTTGTTGAACCAAGTAAGAGGCACAAAACTTGTATGTGTGCATAATACAAGGTTCAACAAACTCTCAGGATTATATTGTGCGCCACATCATTTAATCATCGGCATGGTAAAAAAATGAAGAAGACCAACTCATACATGTCAACTCAAAAAAATGGCTCATATAATAAATTGGACACACAAATTCAGGGATGGTGTGAGCGAGCCAGTATGATGCAGAAGATATGTTTTCTTGCATTATAGGGCTCACTCACAACACCCCTGAATAACATAGTGTCACCTCATTTTAATCATCGGCATTGTAAGACTTAGAGAGAAAACAAGATTCAAAAAATATTATGCCTCATACTTCGAATATTATTGGAAGCACACAAAGAATTCTGATAACCTTGTCAAACATCATTTTAATCATCGGCGTTGAAAAAATGAGGTATAAGGACAAATGAAAAGCATGCCTCATACTTAATTAGATTTGGACACACAAATTCAGAGACGGCGTAAGTGAAATCCAGTGGGATGCAGAAAATGTGTATTCGTGCATATCACAGGTTTCACTCACGTCGCCTCCGGATCACATAGTGCCACAACAGTTTAATCATCGGCATGATCGAAAGACGTAAAAAAGAGTTCTCACACATGTCACACAAGTTAAAAGAGCTAGGCATGCTAGTTAATAAATTAGCGAGATCACGCACCGTTGTCATTTATGTTAATGAATTCGGGTACTCCATACGTCCCTTTTTAGCAAAGTCATGCCAAAATTCACGAATTTTTTTGGCATGACCTTTGCTATAAAAGGACGTATGGAGTACCGAATTTGCCGGAACGGAAGTTAATCAACGTTCCGGCAATCTCAAGGGCCTCTAGGGGTACCTGCAAGCATTTCACAAAAATATCCACAACAATCTCCGGCCGCATCTCCACGACACGATGGTCGGATCACAAACAACCACGACACGATGGTCGTTGTAGCACATAACACATGGTAGCACATAACACAAACCACTGACAAAAAATGCATCTTCATGACAGTTAAAAAGTACCAACTTTGGAGGCTTACGAAATTATGAAATCTTGATCCTATTTACAATGTACCTTCATGGATCTCTTGCACTATGTTATTACTTCATGATAAAGCTCAAAATATTTTTTCCAAAACTTCTAACACCTTAATTCAAGTCAGTTTTAAAGGATGTTTAAACAGTGACGATATATATTTAACACTTAGCAAATTGTTCATCTCCAAAATTTTCATGTACTAACCTAACACTAACCTAGCAACTAACCTAGAAACTAACCTAGCACTGGTAGCAGCAACTAACCTAACAGCGGTAACTAACCTAGCTGCAGCATTTCGTCGAACACATCGCGAGCGGCGAGGGGATCAGAGGCAGGGGAGGGGCCGTGTACCCGGGCAGGGGGGTAGGGGAGGGAGGAGGGGAGAGCGAAGCACCTCGGGCAGGGGAGGACGGGAAGGGGAGGTCGTCGCCGGAGGGAGGGGAGGCGGCGGCTCGAGGCCGAGCGCCACGCCCGTGGTCGCAAGGGAGGTCGCCGGCGAGGAGTTGGGGCGGCGCGCAGGGGAGTCGCCGGCGAGGAGTTGGGGGGGGCGCGCAAGGTTGGGCGGGGGAGGTCGCCGGCGGCGTGGGACGGCGGCGGCGCGGCGGAGGTTTGAATCGGGGCGGCGCGGTTTGAATCGGGGAGAGGATAGAATCGTGGGGGAGAGAGAGGCGCGTGGGCCCGCGCGCCTGTAAGCAGATGCGCATTCTACCGCTGGCGAACACGACATTCGAGTTCGCCAGCGGTAAAAGCTAGGGTTTTTTTCCTATATAAGAGGCCAGGGGTAGACCAGATCCATCCCTACTTCGATCCGTGCCACCACTGCGCCGCCGCCGCCCTTGTCTGCGACGCTCGACGACCTCTCCGCGCCCGTGGCCTCCGCCGGCGCCACACCTCCGTGGACCTCCCCTAGTCCGTCCCCATGCCAATGTACGCTACCCTCTCTCCCTGATCCCCTCCGATCCCCTACGTAGGTTGCATGCACCGTGTTTGATCAAATTTCCCACTATTTTTTTTCAGATCTCGGGCATATACGTCGGCGATGGCTGCGGCCGGGCACCTGTTGGACAATAACGGCCCTGTGCGGGAATGGGCTCCGCCGGGCTGGCACTGGGAGGTGTTATCTTCCGGAACACGTAGCTTGGTGAGAAATCCGGGCGACGTCGTCGACCCGGATCTTCTTTGGTGGAGGTCGCGTGGGCTAGGGAGTTTCCAGAGGGAGCCGGCCCCCGAGGATGTCGTACGTCGCCGTATAAGGGGGAGGATGAGCACGTCCGTCGCTACATGTATTTGTTGGATACGGTGTATACTAATACATGGCAGGTAATGCAAAGGAATCCTTATCATGTGAGTTTTGACCCTGTGATGGTTCCTACTCTTTGGGTAAGGAGCGCTCCCCGTGATGCACCCCGCTGCTTAGGACGAGGCAGAAGTTAGTTAAATAAAAATGGCATGGACTCCAGCTGTAACCGGATTAAATAAAGATGTAAGCGTGATACTTTTTGCATAATAATTTGATCAATGTTGCTTTTGTAAAGTGAGGAAAATAATGTTCCTACTTTGAATTATTCTGCAATGCAAACACTGTTTTATATTTGATCTCTTTCGTTGTGAATAGTCATGTGTTGGGCTGTCGATCGACAGTTTTTCGTAGAAAAAATAAATAGAGTGTCAAAAAGATATATCCTCTTGCATAAAGTCTTTTTATGTGTACTAGTTGCTATGTGAAATGATAAACTTCAATTTCGACAAAAGTTTCACAAACAATTTACGCGTTAACCGTTTACGCGTTCCGTCCACAGAATCGCCCAGTCCTCACAGCTCCCGTCGTGCTGGGCGTTTGACGGGACACGTTGCGTCGGGTATCGTCCCGGTTAGCCGTTTACGCGTTTCCGTCCACAGAATCGGCCAGTTCTCACAGTTCCCGTCGTGCTGGGCGTTGATGGGAGACGTTACGTCGGTTATCGTCCCGGTTGACCGTTTACGTGTTTCCGTCCATAGAATCGCCCAGTTCTCACAGTTCCCGTCGTGCTGGGCGTTGACGGGACACGTTACGTCGGGTATCATCCCGGTTAACCGTTTACGTGTTTCCGTCTACAGGCGAATCGCCCAGTTCTCACAGTTCCCGACGTGCTGGGCGTTGACGGGACACGTTACGTCGGGTAACTCGTTTAATTCCGTACGTCTTTCGTTCCCGACGTCCATGTTTTCTGCTAGTTCTCACAGTTCCCGACGTACCGACTGTTTACGGGACACGTTACGTCGGGTATCGTCCCGGTTAGCCGTTTACGCGTTTCCGTCCACAGAATCGGCCAGTTCTCACAGTTCCCGTCGTGCTGGGCGTTGATGGGAGACGTTACGTCGGTTATCGTCCCGGTTGACCGTTTACGTGTTTCCGTCCATAGAATCGCCCAGTTCTCACAGTTCCCGACGTACCGACTGTTTACGACACGTTACGTCGGGGTCGTCCCGGTTAGCCGTTTACGTGTTTCCGACAGAATCGCTCAGTTCTCACAATTCCCGACGTGTCGTGCGTTGTCGGGACACGTTACGTCGGGTATCGCCCCTGTTCACCGTTTTCTCGTTTCCGTCCACAGAAACCTCGATTTGCGCACATTTGTTTGCAACAAAAGAAGATCAAACAATTAATGCAATTAAATATAAATAGACTGAAAATAGTAAACTCGATTAATTAACTCGATTACATTAACCTAAACTCGATTGCGACACACGAACTAAACTCGATCGATTTCAGCACTCGCGATAACTCGATTAATTAAAACTAGGTAAACCTAGCTAAATCTAGAACTCCTCGTCGGTGTCGGGGTCGGAGTAGAAGTCTGAGTCCGAGTTGGTGTCGTCGGACACGTCGTCCTGCAGCGCGCGCCACATCTCGTGGCCGACGGGCCACCAGGCGCGGCCGCGCGCCCGCTCCTGCTCCGCCAGCGCCCTCTTCGCCCGCCTCTCCTGCCGGTCGTCGCGGCGCTCGGCCCGCTCCGCCGCGCGCGTGTTCCAGAGCTCGAGCTCCGCGTCCATCTCCTCCGGGTGGTCCTGGTACCACTGCTGCACGGCGAGGCGGTCGCGCTCTTCGACGAGGTCCTGGGCGGTGACGAGGCGCGGCGCGGGCAGCATGTCCGCTGCCTCTTGGGCGTTGCGGCAGTCCTGGAAGTTGAGCGTGCGGCGCGAGCGGCCGAGCCTCCACGCCGCCGCGTCGTAGGCGCGCGCGGCCGCCACCGCGGTCACGTACGTCCCGAGCGGGACGCGCGTATCGCCGGAGCGAATCTCCGCGTAGAAGGTGCCGTTGGGGCGCTGGTGGACGCCGCGGTAGCCAGAGATGCTTCGGCGGCGCGGAGGCATGGCGGCGGTGGCGCGGACTGCGAGAGCTAGCGGTGGCGCGGACTGCGAGGTGCGGTGTGTGAGCGCGAGCCAGACGCGTGTGGTGTGAGCGCGAACGGATGCGGGCTGGGGTACTTATAGCGCGCGGGGGTGGGAAACGTGGCGCCAGCGCGCGCGCTTTTTGGCGGTTCACGCGCGAAACACCGCTGGCGGGGGCGGGAAACCAGAACTGTTTCGCCAGCGCTAGGCCAGGTACCGCTGGCAAAGTCAGGGGATCGCCAGAGCTGAGCGCTCACCGCTGACAAACACAGATTTGAGGTGGCCAGCGCTAGTCTGCCCTGCTCCCCCCCCCCCCCCCCCCCCCCCACCCGCCCGCTCGTAGCCCTGGCCATCTCGGCTCCTTGGTCTCCAGCGGTAGTTGAGAAAGCGCTGGCGACCAGCTTTCCTGGATCGCCAGCGATATTAGCACTGGCGAATACGTATCTGTGTTCGCCAGTGGTAGGCTGGCGGCTGTAGGTGTTTTCCTACTAGTGAAATGATGAATGAATAATAAAGAAGAATGGGTAGTACATCTACTTCTGGTGAAGGAAATAATAATCTCAAAGCAGAACATGGAAATGGAAAGCAGAACAACGTAAATGAAGCATATCATAGACTCACAAAGGACGCCACCAGGAATAAGTCAAAACAAGGGGAAAACAATCTATTGGAAATTCATTGTAAATCTGACATGTAAATTGCAGACGACGCCGCTTTATGACTGAGGCCACCTTATTCCATCCCTTGCTCACCCAACTAAACCCCTTTGTATAGTTCATATATCAGTATCTTGAACTAAAGCATGTATACACCACTTCTACGGATTTTACATGTTTCGTCATCCCCTGCAGTACAATTTAATCCTCAATGGAATCATGATCGGCCGCATGACAACTCAACTTTCCACTACTGTACTTGAAATTTCAAGAATATCCTTTTAGATGGTACAACCCAGTTGAAAAAGATGCCATTACATGTCAATGAACTTTATTTGCTACCATCTACAGAGTAGCACTACAAATCCTGCATCGGTGAAAAATAGGGGAATGTCAGCGCACGTACGCAGCAGGAATGAAGAGAAATAGGGGTAAAAGTCTTCTGAAAAAGAGTGGCAACTGTTCAAAGTTGCCACTCTTTTAAAATGCACATCAAAAAGCAGGAGTATTTGATTTTCTCTCACTTTTTTTGTTAGCTGAAAATATAACTCAGCCCTTGTAATTCCTATCAATTGGCAATGACGCCTCGCCAATATTATGAATAAAACATCAACTTTAAACTTAGTCCACCCTTCTAGTGGTGGTAGCCATCTCTGAATCCACTCTAGCAGATGAATCATGTTCCCCACTTGGCTTCTGTAATAGAAGTAAGCAAGCAATTGGAATAGACCAACCGAGTTGCCATGAGAAAATACATCTCTGGGTTGCCACATAAACCACATTGTTATGTAATTACCTTGTGAAATATAATAAGAAATCTAGCAGGCCTTGTAGCTGAACCTGAACGTATCCTCAGCTGACAAACTTCAGATGCTCCAGTTAAAGCAACTTTAGAGCATCTCCAAGAGCTTACCTATATTACCCAAAAACTGCTTTTTTAGGTATTGGGTGCAAAAACACAGCTCCAAAAGCTTACCTAAAAGTGGTCCCCTACCCAAAAAATTTAGGTTCTTACCTAAATTGTAGCTGAGAATATGCATATTTGGAGATTCTTGGGTCCAATACCCATCCTACTTAAACCGTGGCGGCAAGGGCCAACCGCCCACGACGAAATTTCAGCCGGCCACCCTCCGTTCGCGCCGCCCCCGTCCCCGCCGCCGCTGGTCGCCGGAGCGCCGCCCGCCGCTCGCCCCGACCCCTCCTCCACCCCCACCGCTCTTTTGCTCGCCGGAATCGCTCCCAGCGCCGCCGCATCGAGCCACATCGAGCCGCATCGCGCCGCCGCATCAAGCTCGCACGAGCCGGCGCGGGTCGGCCGATTCGAGCCGCCGACGACTCTGCCCCACCCTCTCCGACCTCCGCGCCGCCTCCCCGACCTTCATCCCGCCTCCACGACCTCCGCCCCACCTTCTCCGACCTCCTCCCGGCGTCGGACGGCAGCGGCGACAGCGAGGAGCCGGCGCGGCGCGAGGAGCTGCCCCGCGTCACCAACAGCCTCGCCGCGGCGCCAGGAGGAGCAGAGCGACACGCCGTGCGTCCCCAGCACCCTCGCCGTCTCCTTGCCTGCCGCGCCGTGCTCGCCGACGTCGCCGCCCCGCAGGTGTTCGACGGTTTGCCCGCAAGGTAATTTCTGCGTTTTTTTTCTTTTTTTTCTGTTTACAAACATCTATAAAAATGCTTGGCTACATTTGCTATAGATATTGATGTGCTACACGTTTTTGTAGATGGTTCGGTTTGAGGATGAATTGAGCAATGGTTCAAGTTCGGAGGAAGAAGAAGAATGGGATGAAGATGACGAGCTAGCTTTGCTCATGATGATGGACATGGAGAAGAACAAGCGGCCCAAACATGGAGGTTCTCGTGTCGGCCGTGAGGTGATTCGTAGGAGAAGGCAAGAAGCGCACGATCGCTTCATGGTGAACTACTTTGGACTTCCGGGGAGACCCCGTGTGTATCCTGAGCGATACTTTCGCCGGCGGTTCCGGATGAGCACAGATTTGTTCGAGCATATTTGCGGCGTGATTTGTCAGCACGACAACTTCTTCGTGCAAAGGAGGAGTTGCACGGGCTTGTTGGGTCATAGCACATTGCAGAAGGTGACCGCAGCTATACGGATGATGGCTTATGGAATCCCTGCCGATTTGGTAGATGATAATCTTGCAATGGCCGAGAGCACGGCCATCTTCTACTTGAGGCGGTTTGCAAAAGTAATCATCAAGTGCTTCAGTGAACATTACTTGAGGGCACCCAATGCTCAAGACACGGAGAGGCTTCTAGCGTTGAACGCTCAAAGAGGGTTTCCAGGGATGCTTGGCTCGGTTGATTGCATGCACTGGAAGTGGAAGAATTGTCCAGCGGCATGGCATGGGCAATTCACCGGACATGTCAAAGATCCAACCATCATACTTGAGGCTGTTGCAGATGCGGAGACATGGTTTTGGCATGCCTACTTCGGTTTGCCTGGATCACTGAATGACATCAATGTGCTCAATAGATCACCGCTATTTGCAAACTTAGCCAATGGAGAAGCGCCAGAGGTTGAGTATGAGTTGAATGGACACAAGTATACCAAGGGATACTATCTTGCAGATGGGATTTATCCACAGTGGGCAACGTTTGTCAAGCCAATTCCTAACCCGCAAGGTAAGAAACAATCTCGTTTCCATAGTGCTCAAGCAGCCGCTAGGAAGGATGTGGAGAGGGCATTTGGGATTTTGCAAGCCCAATTTGCTATTGTTCATGGACCGGCTAGGTTTTGGGACCAGAAACCCCTTGGGAGGATCATGACGGCTTGTGTGATATTGCACAATATGATCATAGAGAATGAGCGTGATCAAGATATTGATCACCACTATGACTTCATGGGGCGGGTTGTGAATCCTCGTAGGCATGTTGACCGCGTGAGTCACTTCCTTGACATTCACCATGAAATTAGAGACGCGGATACTCATCGACAACTTAAAGAAGATCTCATAGAGGAGTGGTGGAAGTGGAATGGAGAACAAGACACTTGAGTTTGTATGTCGGTTGCTACTTCGGTTTCTTAAAACTTTGTGATTTGATGCATTAGATTCGTAATTGATTTGATGAACATTGTGCTGTCATAATATGCACTATTTGTTTGATATTTTTTGGATTTTAATTTAGCCATTTGAATTATATTGTGTTGATGATTCGGTTGTATTTGCACAAATAGAACTAGAAGCAAATAGATGGACTATCCAGTTTTAGGTATCCAAATTTAGGTAAGCTAGAAAAGCAGAAAAATTTCTGGATACCTAAACCTTCTCTCTCCTCTACCTATAATGGTTTTAGGTAGTCAAAATTTAGGTAAGCTCTTGGAGATGCTCTTAGCATGGACATCCTACTCACAACCACTACATCAGAGGTATTACTGACTTCCAGCATGTCATTATAGTTCAATAGTATCACTCTAGTTCAAAAGTGAAACATTCACAAACTAAATTGCACATAAACCTTTTTGTTGTAGAATAGATTAGACATTGCAGGAAATAGATAATAGCATGGAACCTATGTTACCAAGACTATTAATATTACTTTAAATCCATTATTGCATAATCTTAGTACCAATTGCAATTTTGTGTACTGTATTCATAGAAGAACATAGCTTATTATTAAATTTCACGTAGTTAGCTTTGCGTACTTTCAGATTCTAATGACCCGAAAACCATAACATATTTAATCTCTTTATCCACTTTGTGTGTAGATGCCACAGAAATCCACACAAAAATTCTAGCCTACATATATGCAGATAAAAGTATATCTTTCACCCATATGTGCATTTCAAAAGAGGGGTACCCTTGCACAACAATGGAAATATAAGGGCCTCCTCTTTGATGTAAAAAAGGCATCTGCTATTCAGCGCAACAGATATATATACTATTTAGTGTGCTACCAATTATATGATGAAGTCACATAAGAAATACACTAAGATTAACTTAGCGCCTAATCATGTAAATTCTGTAACACACGCACACACCTTTTACATTCAGTTAAATGTCAAATGGTTAATGCATATACCTCAAAGTAGGCAATGACTGAATCTGAATAACGCAGTATGGGAAAAACCACTATGAATCTCAGACGTTTCACATTTCAAATGTGTTCTTCATGAAGAGCACTGCGAGGTGAGACATCGGGTTCTCTTGGATGGCAAAAAACATTTAGGACGCTAGCTGCAGCTGGTACACAAAAATCCCCAGACCCTGACACAGAGAAAGAGCTAATCTCCACTGGAAACATGAATCATGTCCGAGGAGTGCTCATATGATCCAAGCACCCAAATAACACTCTCAACCAACCTGCAAAGGAAAAATAATCAATTTTAGAAAATAACACGTAAAGACAAAGATGGAGTACGAGCTCCAATTACCTATGGCCACAACATCCTTCCACCAGCGGACAATGCACAAACTTCTATGGTTCTGATCAATGTGGCACCTGAAGGTAGCCGTATGAGCTGGACCAGTGCGGTCGGTGAACCTATGCTGGGCGGCGGCAGACGGAAACCCTGGCATGTATTTAACAAAAGCCATATGATTCACATAAGTGTGGCCTCACAGAATTGAGGTACTTCACATGCAATGAACAGGAAAATTCCTCTATTTAAGATCTTGGTTTGGGGAACAAATAAGTACCGGGGAATCCCTCTAAGAACTCACACATGCCATGAACAGGAAAATTCCTCTATTTAAGATCTTGGTTTGGGGAACAAATAAGTACTCGATTGTGAAGCCAAATTGGAGTGATTGGGTAGAAATAAGGATAAAGGGGCAAGGAACGGAGTGACCTGAAGGCCTCTGGACGGTGACGAACTGGAATCTATCCGGGAAACACAAACCGCGAAAGGAAGCGTGATGAAAGACCTACAAACCTCTGCCGTCTGTGCCGCTCCGTCGGCCACCGCCTTGAAAGGACGACGTCGATGCACGGCCAAATCCAAACAAGGTATCAAAGCTGCAGCACCAAAGAGAACAAATCACCAAGGGAAAACCCACATCTGAAACGGGAAGGGAAGAGGTAAAAGCAAACATACATCATATGAGAGCTATGCAGACTAGGAGAAGATCGGTGCCCCTCGCGTCGCCTCCTCTCTGGGCGACGGGAGGGGCGAAACCCTAGCCCCCCGCCGCCACCCACACCCACCTCGCCTCGCTCCCCTCGCCGTCCCCGGAGGCAGCCCCCGGAAAGCTCGTGCGGCACCGGTGATGGGGGCGGCGGGATCTCCCGCTCGCGGTTCCGTGCTGCAGCTCAGAGGAGGCGGCTGCCCATGGACCTGCGCCTCTCCCTCACCGGCTCCGTCCTCCTCCTCGCGTCCCCTTCCCCGGCTGTCCTCTCCGCCTCGCGCGACTTCGCCATCTCGCCTGGTGCTGCTCGCTGCCGCAGGTCTCTGTGCCACGGCGGCTCGTGCCGTCGGCGACCGGCACGGCTCCTCGCGTTGCTGCTGCTCCGGTGGTTCGCCCGTGCGCTCCACTGGCTGCATAGCGCGGCAGGAGCTGTGCGACCCCTCTGGTGGCGGCGGGACGCCCGGGCCCGATCTGGGCCCTGGATGGGCCGGGCGGGCCGCTGCCGGCCGCTCCATCCCGTGCGCTCCGCCCCCATTGACGCTCCTGGGGATTCCCCCGCGTGCGTCTGAGGTCCTGGTCGCCTCGGTGCTCTGCGCCCGGCGGTCCGGCCGTCGATCCCGGCCCCAGGGGCGCCGTCGGTTGCTCGACGATGCTTGGCATGTGCGGCGGCGCCTGCGCGCATCCTCCCTTGGGCCCTCTGCTTCACTTCCGTTGTGCTGCTGAGGTGGTGACGTCGACCCGTCCGATGCTGCACGGGAGGCACTGCTGGCGAAAGCCTCTGGACATCGGCGCCTGCGGGCGTCGTGCTCCTCCTTGGAGGTGTCCTCTTCGAGTGGTGCTCTTCCGTCGGTGCTCCGGAGAAATCCCCGATCCAGACCTTCTCGGATCAGGCGATGGCGTCGCCTCGGCGTCGTTCTTCCTCCTTGGAGGCATCGCCTTGGAGCCTGTCCTGCATCGGCGGCTCTGTCCCTCGTCTTCCCGCTAGACCTTGGCTCGTATCCTACCGGGATTTGGCAGTGGTCTCGGTGGCCCTAGCGGAGCTTCCTGGATATTCTGGGGTGGCCTCGACATGCGTTGCTCTTCGACCATGGGGTCGGCACACCGGTGTCGTCGCCCTAGTCTCGGCTATCCGACGCCCTTCGACTGTGCTTGGTCTCGGCAGCGCAGCGTCCTTCGGCTACGCCGGCGGCACACCGGTGTCGTCGCACAGACTCGGCTATCCGACGCCCTTCGTCTGTGCCAGTGACGTCCCTCGGTGTGCTCCTGTTGTGGTGCCCACGTTTCTGCTACCTGCTCCTCGGACTTCCTGGGGTGGCCTTGGCCTGTATTGCCCTTCGACCACGGGGTCGGCACACCGGTGTCGTCGCCCCAGTCTCGGCTATTCGACGCCCTTCGACTGTGCTTGGTCTCGGCAGCGCACCGGCCTACGGCTACGCCGACGCCACACCGGTGTCGTCGCTCAGACGCGGCTATCCGACGCCTTTCGTCTGTGCCAGTGATGTCTTCTTCAGCTGCTTGCCTTCGGTGCTGAGGTTCTCACCGGAGATCCTCCTCTAGCGGGTCGCTCGAGTTCTTGAGGTGTCGGCCTCACAGGGGTTTCGGTGGGCTTCATTGCTAACCTCCCCCTCCCTTAGTGTTTCCTCTCTTCTAGTTGTCTTTTTTCTTGTATTTTCATTGTTCTCTCTCCCTGTATCCCCCTGTAAAACTGCTATTCTGTTGTAAGAACATAGCCCGCCAGGCTACTTTTCGGAAATATAACAAGCGGTGGGGCTCCTCCCCCTCCCCCCCCCCCCCCCCCGTTATTCTCGAAAAAAAATGAGAGCTATGCAAAACCTGGACGGACGGGCAGCGCGTGGATGGCCGGTGGGCGAACCCTAGACGACTGTCACAGGGGAATGCGGCCGGGAGGAGGCGCTGAAGGTCGGAGACCCATGGGCTTTGTGTGGCCGCCGCCAGGCGCAGGCACCCTGCCCCCTGCCGCCTACCACAACCCGGCGCCGTACCAGCAGCCCGGCGCCGCCTCTACCGCGCGCCCGGGCCGAGCCCCCTCACCATCCGCGCGACGTCTCCAACCCCGGCCACCGTCCGCCGCGGCGCCGTTCCAGCAGACTCGCGTCTCGGCGCCGCCGACCCCGACGCCGCCGACCCCTCCATCGCCAAGGAGCTCGAGCTGAGGCTCTTCGTCACGGAGACCACGCTGGCCCCGCCGGCCGGGAAGAGGGGCAGAAGGTATATCCATGGGTGGAGTAGATGGAGGTGGCGCCCGGTGAACGGCGTTGGTGGTTGCAGCTGGCGTCTGTGGCGGCGGCGCCAGCGACTGAACAGGGAGTCCAGTGCAAGGAAGGAGACGGCCGTGTTGGGCTGCTTAGTACGCACCGCTCTGTTTCGGTCAAAGGCGGTATCGTATTAAACTCACACACATGTGGGCCCGTCGTGAAACTCATCTTTGTGACACTGGTAGGCGGGTCACAAAGCGAATGATGAGGTGGATGCACCAGAAACCTGCAAATCCAGGGAGGTTAGATGTTGTAAAGATGTCACTATTATGTCGCCCGCCTTTGTGGCCTCAGTAGATCGTGGTCGGAGGAAGGAGTGCAGCATTGCTGACTCGTCGTGTCAGTGGCGAACATGTATTACCCATTAAAAAATATTGTCCATGAAAAAAGTGTTATTTTGATGCTAACTAGTTGAATGCTTGTGCGTTGCTACGGGTACTCAATTATTTTTCGTACAAATGAAAAAAAATGTGTATAGAAAGAATTATAGCCACATAATATTACAAAAAGCAATAGATTCCAGTTTTCCTACTTAATTTGATTAAAAGCTATAAATTGACATATGTGCATAGAACGCAACAATTATCAATTTATTGATTAAAAATTCCACATGGATATGTTTTCCAAGTAAAAAAATCTTCCATATAAATGACCCCAGTGATGTAGAAGGTCACATAACACCGCTCTACCGTCAGTCCGTCATGCACCAATTGAATCACGCGATTGTCTCCACACTTGTCTCGGCATGTCTCCATGAAAAATTCGTCTCGGCGCCTCCACGTATATGTGTTGCAATGGTAAGATAAAAGGGAAAACAAAAAGGTCATTCAAGTTTGTTAACATGACCCAGATTGGCGGTGTTTGCAATCTCTGTTGTTTCACCTTTTTTACAAAATCACTACAATTATTTTGTCCAAAGCAACTGTACATTCAAGAGCAGCGTGCATTGTCTAATTAATGTAGATCAACATAAGCACACAGTTTTCAAATTTTCGCTCATTGCCATAGCTAGGAAATTGACACATTTCCAACAATATAAACCCTTTAGTTCACCGAAGGAATATTTATCAATAATAACAATACTACAGCGACGGTGGCTGCTTCTAGAAGGCGAAGATGTCACGTGTAAGCTTTTCCATCAAGGACGACCAATAACTATGGATCTTTCCACAATAAAATGACAGCTAAAAAAGGGTAAAAGATCAAAATGCAGGTTAGAGGAACCCATACCTACATATAAGCATATTTACAAGCAAGAATGTCAGTTTTATTTCAGCCTAGATCTGTATGCAGTGCCAAGGAGATATTCGATCATTTCAGATGAGCTACACTACATTCATTTTGCAATGACAAATAAGCATTTACGACACATGGTCTATTTACATATATGCATTTAAAACCAGTTGTTCAGATATGTCAGCTTTGTCATAAAAAATCTAAACTGCGCACTGCATACATGCATCATAAAACCATAAGTCTGTAGTATGGCAGAAATTTCTGAATTAGGATATGTAACACAAACAGTGACTTGGCAGTCAACTCAATTATGCTTTATATTATATGGCACTCCGCTCAACGTGTCAAGGTAGAAAGATATCGATGTAGCCATACAACAGTAGTAACCAAATAAATCCACAAAAAGATATCCTCTAATAACCGACTAACTTGGCAGTAAAAACTAACTAATGCTTATAGAGCCAAAGCATGGAGCCTTGGGGGCAAACTTAACACACACACACGTAAAAGAAACATGTTCCTGGATCATTCAAAGTGTATATGAAATCTATGTAAATATGAGTAGACTCCCACGTCCATATGCATCTCAAAATTTTAAGCCTAAGATGTTGTTGTACCTGCTTTCATCAATTTGACAGCTCCAGTTTCATTAGTCCTTTGGATCTGATTGCAAGCATCTAAAAAAATCTGATTGCAAGCTTCATTTGCATCAGCCTAGGAACTCCAGACCTGAAAAACATAGTAAAAGAATGAGAAACCTGTGGATCAACCAAACATTTTTTTGTGTAGTTTGATTATAAATAAATTGGACGATGTAAATTTGAATGATGTGGTTAACCCATAAATCTGATAAATCTAAGCTGGAGCTAAAAGCTAAGCTAAGACAACGAAAGTTCACAGATGAACTTATGAAGAAGTAACCACTTGAAAAACAATGAGAAGAGCAAACATGGACAAACAAACTCCTGGAATTGGAGACGATGTCGCTCTACAATGGTCTCTCCCAATTCCATTCCTGAGCCTGCACTCTCATCTCCTACACATCAACCAGAACATCTGCTCCAGGCACTTACCATATAAGCTTTTGTGCATGCAGAAACTTCGATTCGAGGGGCCAGTCTTCTGGATCAACTTCTCAATAGGCAAAATCGATCTCTCTACAGAAAAAGAAAACAATTATGTGTGAGGCTGGGACTACATTAAAAATAGAAATTACAATGAGTTCATTGATTTGGATGCACAGATAAATACCATCATTGTCTGCAAATTGATACGTGCATTTTATATCATCATTTATGCAACCGTTAGTAGCATATTAGAATGTTATATGCACTGTTATATCAATGTTTTTACATGTTTTAAATGATTTAGGGGACTTTCATACAAAGTTCCTATTTTTGGTATTTAATTTCTGGGAGGCAGAAAACCCTCTTTTCTTGTTTTTATTGTTTCAGGAGTTTCAGGAACCCAAATAATAAAAGGAAAAATACCACGGAGGTTTTTCATCGGAAGGAAGACAATGGAAAGAAGACCGAAGAGAGGAGAGCCACGAGGGCCAAAAGGGGGTGGCCCACGCGGCCCATGTACTTGGCCGCGTGGGGCCCACCAAAATCGTGGGTGAAGTTATAATTTCAGATTGTGTTGTACCACTTATGCCACTGATTATGATCATGTTTGCATGTTGTGAGTAGTTCCCGCATGTTCCTGATGGCATAGGATGAATTGGCAATGATTTATATATAACATGTATTGGTATTTTGTCAAGAGTTTATCTTTTATGTGATTCTATGATGGTGTTGTGCGAACGTCGACTGCACAACACTTAACCTATATGGGCTCATAGGAGAACACCGTAGTATAATGAATTGAGGAAGACTTGGGAGGACAAGTAAACCTGAGATTGAGTCATGAAGTTATATTATGAGGGTATTAGTATCGGGGACCTTAGAGTGTAATGCTATGGTGGGACATTATGTCTTAATAATTCTTGTGCAGTCATTTACTTGGCCACATGATCCATCATAAGGTGATGTAGTCTATTTATTTAGCTATACCGAATTATGGCTCCGTTCAAAGAAGATTAAAACTTGACAAGATATTCAAAGTGTTGTTTAATAAATCTCTATGTCTAGTGATATCCATGCCGCCCTTGGGAACGTTTTCCACATATAAGTTACACATCACTTGAGCTTGTCCTCTTGTCACATAAGAGGATTGGGCTTTCTCTCTTTGAGAGCTTTCACTTGCTACTGTTACTTGCTGCATTGGAATTATACAACCAAAAATACCAAAAACACTTGCATCTTTTATTGTTTTATTTATCAGTCTTACTAACCAATACCTTCAGCTCCTCGTGGGTTCGACAACCTTTTCTAATTGAAAGGTACTACAATTGATCTACTGCACTTGGGAGTCATCACAAATGCGTACAAAGATCGACGGGCATGCGCATTTTGTTGAGTAGGCTGAAAGTTGATTCGGAAACAATGAACTTAAGAACAAAATACACATTACACTAAGCTAAATCCGATATCCACTTATTGTGCAGTTTAAGGAGCACGGATCTTTCAAGCACATATTACACTAAGAACAAAATACTTTATACATATCATGAGCAATAGTATCGATACCCGAAGTTTTGGTCAAAGAGTTTCAATGGCCCATTACGCTTGATGGCACTTAACCTTGCTGTGGAAAGCAAACAGTGAAATAAATTGTTATAAAGGAACTTTTTAATTACATTTTTTATTGCTATATATCTCAAATTAGCTTCTCACAATGAAGTCTCACCTTTCCTAAAGCCCTCAATCAACATAGTCAAAGATAGAATCTTCATGGTCCTGATATTTCCAGTTAAGGTTTACATCAGTTCATGTAAAAATACTTAACTCTACATATGTGTTTCTTTCTATAAAGATTACAAAACTTTAGTTTGAAAGTAGAAATGAAGACATTATAAGACAACGACATTGACGTTGGATATAAGTGGTGATTTTTTGGGCATTCGTCATCCTTATTTTTTCTTAATTGTTTCCTTCTACGAATACTCGTATAAACTCAGAGATGTATTAACTTGTACTGCACATTTTTAAAATAAACTTTACAGGAATAATATACACCAAGACCGCAAAAAATGGTGTCGGGTAAAGACAGTACCACTAATAGAGATGCGTTCAGTTTCGTGAACCTTGGATTCACATTCATTGTACAGACTTAAATTGTTAAGATGCATACAATAGCTAACACGCACATACACAACAAAAAAGAGAAGAGAATATGGATCAGATTGGCATAGCACCGCAGGATTGGGTGGCAATGTAGGGGTCGCGCTTTGATCTCCCCAAGCTATCATTGAGCTGCAGAACCTGTCGTCCAGCTGCAGCGAATACATCGACCTAGGGACAGGCGGCCGACGGATGCAGCGCAGACGGGCAGCCTAGAATGGTGGCTGCTAGCGCGACGGGCTCGCGTGATGAGCAGCCCCGAGGGGCAGCGGCAATTAGGCTAGCGCGGCGGGCTCGCGTGGAGCGGCAGCGGCGAGTAGCCCCTCGGCCAACGGCGATTAGGCTAGCACGGCGGCCGGCGGGCAGGTTCGGCCGGGCCGGTGTGGATAGGGTCGCCGCTCGCGCGGCGGCACGGAGCAGGCTCCCCACGGAGAGTCGGCATGGAGGCTCGCGGTGGGAGACAACGGGGAATATTTTCGAGGTCTGGAGGCGCGTGGTTGTGTTGGGCTTTGGCCCAAATGACGAAGTGCGGGCGATCGAGCGAGTGAACCGTCTGGCAGACCACGGTCAGACGACATACGAAGCACCAACTCTCATTTAATAATAAAGATAGTGCTATAGCATCTCCGGAGACTGGTGGGTCGGTCCAGTTTATTTTGTCTTTCTTCTTTCATATTTGTTTTAGCGTGCTCCTCCCTAGCGCCCGTGCAAGTGCAATCTCATCGCGCGATTTCCCTCGGTTGGGCCGAAAGTGGCTAGCCCATTAATCAATCGGTGTCTTTTTTACACTGCACGCCTGCACAACACAGCTGCTGATCGATCCGAGCGACCGACAACTGCATGTCAACCTTTTTTTTTTGAACAAGATACATGTGAACCTACGAGCATGCTGGGTATATAAGCTGGTACTTACCTCTCTCGGTCACCTAGGTGCAGGGGCGTATCCACTGGGGAGTCATGGGTGCCATGGCATCCCTAAAAAGACTAAACTTGACCTTTTTCTTTTGAGAAAATGACTAATCCTGAGTAAATGCTAAGCCTAATAGAGAATCATAAGCTTTGGCACCCCGAAGATTTTACTCTAGATCTGCCACTGCCTAGGTGGGACTAATTAACGTGCATCACTCACAGCGCGGTTCGGGTGGTGAACGGTAGCACAAAGTCACAGCCACAGACACTTAGGAAATGGCATGGTGTAAAACTAGGAGGAAGAAACAACCACAAAGACTTTTAAAATGCGGGCATCAGGATTTTACATGACGCTGGCGGTAGAGGAGAGTCTCTTAACCACTAGAAGATGCTAAGTTGTTGTAGGACTAGATGAAGTATAAAATTAATATTAGTAATTACTGATGAAATACACTAACACAAACATAATTTTAGTGATCGTGTAACAAAATCGTGACTGCGAGCAGAATCAAAATTCAGACTAGAGAAAAACTCTCACGCATTGAATGCATGAATGTACAGTGAGATTAGCGAGGAAAAAATCATGATTAAAAAAGAACAAAAAATCAGACTCTCACATGGAACAAAACATGACATCTAGTAGAACAAAATCTTTAGACTCTTACGGAACAAAATTTAAGTATGCAAGGAACAAAGACCATTTGCAAGTGGAACTAAAAAAGGACCATAATTTTAGAGCGGTATAACATATCACAAGTATAAGAAAAACAAAATTTAGGCTATACGGAACAAAGTTTTAGCTCGTGAGGAATAAATGAGGCTAGAATCAAATCAAGGTATTTGAGCTTGTAGGAACAAATTTTTTAAAGGAGAAGAACAAGTGATTGAGACTTGAGGAACAACTGTTAGAGTCTGAATGAAAAGGTAAACAAACGAGGAATAAATCATGAGTACAAAGAGTAACAAAAGATTAGGCCAACATGAACAAACTTTAGACACCTTAGGAACAAAGCATAAAACACAAAGGAACAAAAGTTTAGACCAACAGGACAAAGTTCAAACACACGAGGAACAAAATCACAAGTACACCACTGAACACAAAACTTTAATTCACGTAAAAATAGTGGAACTAATTTTGTAGAGTAAGATGAACAAATCTTCTGAAAATCACAGCGAACAAAAAAGTCCAGAAATAGTAATCTGTGAATACTATTTGTAAAGTAAGTGGAACAAATATTTCTGCAGGAAGGAACAAGTAAATATATACACAGGAACACAAAAAAATTATAGTAAGCATACATCGAGAACCAAAAACAAACTGTGGAACTAATTTTGTAAAACAAGATGAACAAATCTTTATAAAAGGAACAAATCTTTCTAAGAGGAATAAATACTTATACATGTGGGAACAAAAAAAGTAAACCACACCGATCAAAATCTAAATCTAGTAAAAAGAAATGTAGAACTAGTTTTGTATAAGAAGAGGAACACCTCTTCTATATAAATGGAACACATTTGTATAATCTTGGGAACAAAATTGTACTCCCTCCGCTCCAAATTAGTTGACTTCCATTTGCCCACATGTGGATGTATCTAGACATGTTATAAGTATAGATACATCCACATTTGGACAAACTGAAATCAATTAATTTGGAACGGAGGGAGTACATTAGAGGGAAAAAGGTAAAAAATGTGCTTAAAACGTAAAAGATAAAGAAAAAAAATGAAAGAAACAAATGAAAAAGAAGTGAAAACGTAAAAAAAATAACTAGAAACTTATACGTACACACCAGGAGCAATGGAAATGTACGTGTACAAACATAACACGCGAAAAGAAGGATCACGTTTTAGACAAAGCATTAGCGCACGCGTGGGATCGGTTTATAGAGACGCGAACACGGGCAAAACGGTGGTACCAATCACCTGGGCGATACCGAGGGAATTCCTTTGTTTCGCTCTTATTTTTTGTTCTTTTTCTCGTTTTTTGCTTTTTATTTTCTCTATTCTTTTCTATTTTTAGGTATTATCTTTATGATTGAAGATTGTTCGGTTTTTGAAAAATGTTCAAAATAAAAAAATTGACCAGTCTGAAGTTCAAAAAAAAAAAAATTGCGCAGTTTGCGAAAATTGGTCACATTTAAAAAATATCATTTATTAAAATGTTCATAATTAAAAAAATATTCGGATTAAAAAAATCGATTGTCCAAAAATGTTCCCTTTTTGTAAAATGTTCAAATTTGATAAATTTATTGTTTTATGAAAATGGTCAGTTTTTAAAAAGTTTCTGAATGAAAAGTGTACAGTTTTTGAAAAATGTTCCATTTTTTAATTTATAAATTGTTCAGTTTTTGAAAAGGTTCCGTTTTCAAATTGTTTACGTTTTGAGAAATGTTCAGGTGTGAAAAAATGTTCAGAATTAAAAATCGTACAAATTTTAGAAAATTTAATAAAGCTTCAAATTTAAAAATTCATAACTATGGATTCTCATAAAAACGTTCAAATTATAAAATGTTAATATTTTGGAAAATGTCCATTTTTATAGAAAAAAAAGGAGAGAAACAATACCTGCTATTGGGCCGCAGTTGGATCAGCCGATGAAGGAAGGGCACTGGCACGTCCTCAGCTATGCCCTCCCCAACCCTTGTCTAATTTTTTCCAGTACTACAGGGTACGCAGTGGGTGGCGTAAGGCCGCCGCTGTCTCGAGAGTCCGCTAAATCTTACTTACTTTTACTCACTAGGAAAGCACGATTATACATCATCTGGGGGATCGTTCCTCTCGCATCCTCCTGCTTCTAAACGCGACACGCGTCCTCAACAGGGCCACACACCGCCCGACTGCTGCCTTATCCTTTCCACCTCCTCGCTCGTTTCTCCAATCGATCCCCTCGCCTGCGCTGTCCGCCGTCGGCGCCGCTGCTGACGCAGCCCTCGCCGGCCCCTTCTCCCAGCACCCGCGCTGGCGCGCCTCCCATTCACCACCCCCGCCGCTCGTGGTGCAACCCTAGCCACTTGATTCCGGCTCAAACGCCGCTTCCCCAAGCCTTAAAATCATGTCGGAACCGAGCGACGAGCGACGTGGCTCTGGTGCAAGCCAATGGCGACCGGCGACCCCATTCTCGCGCTCGCAGCAGAGGTGCTGCTACGGAATCTTGGCGGCGGCGCTGCCAGAGTTCACCGCGTCGTCGAGCCGTTGCTGCAGGGCCTGGCCCGGCGATGCAGAGGCCTGCCCTCGGCGCCATGGCTAAGATCTCAAGGTCCTACAGCCATGGCCGGGGCCTCTAGTCTCCTTCCTCGTCGTCGAGATCGTCCTCCAAGCGCATCCTACCGCCATGCGGGAAGCATCCCCTCGTTGCCCCATGCCATCGGAGAGGGAAGGAGAGCAACTCGTCGTCGTTGTATACCACGGGAGGCGGCGGCATGGTGGTGGTGCTATGAAGCCAGTTCACCGGTGCTGCGACACCAGGCCAGCATTGCTACGAGAGGCGGCTGTTGGTGCTACTATCCGTTAGCGTCGGTGCTACCGAGAGCGCTACTTGCGGCGGGCACCGTTGCTGCAAGGGGCTGCCGGCGTTGCTATCTACGGCCAGGGACGGATCCAGGAATTTAACTTTGGGTGTTCAAAATCCAACCCAAAAAAATCTTCGTCGTAAAAATTTGAAAATGATCCATGCCCTCATGCCAAATAACGTACAAATTAGCCTTCGCCGAAACAGTATCTTAAAGGATTATTAAGAAACTTGCAAAATAGTAAAGGAAATTCAATACAATCATTGGATTCGTCGGAGCTTGGAATCGAGATATGGCTGCATCGGAGCTACAGGGCACTTGCTCGCTGCTGGATTTGCTACTAGGCTCGTTGGACTGCAGGCTAGTTGCTCTCAGCTAGTTGGGCCGCATGTTCTCCTCTTTTTTAATTCGAACTTTGAGCCATTTTTTACGTGAAACGTATGTATATGTGCTGATAATTAACACTAGCGATACATATATTCCTATACGCTATATACATGATTTTTTGGCAGAAATATTTGGGTGTTCATCTGCACACCCTTGAACCATAGTGGATCCGTCCATGCCTACGGCAGGCGGCGTTGCTCCAGACGGCAGCCGGAGTTGCTACGGACGACAGTAAGCAGCGGGCGGTTGCTGCCAAACCAGGGCGTTGCTGCTACATGGTGCTGCCGGGGATGCTACCGACAAAATATGGCGGTGCTCTCAGCGGCGAGCGCCGTTGCTGCAAAGGTACAACATCGATGCTACCGAAGGTTGTCGGCGGTGCTAGGATTGGCCACCGCCGATGCTATGAGTGGACGACGACGGGCGGTGCTCACGGAGGAGCGGCGGGGTGCGGGGTCATCTTCTCCGGCGACGGGCGATGCCCCACGGAGGAACGGCAGGGCTGCGGGTCATCTTCTCCGAAGACAGGCGCGGTGCTCACCAAGGAGAGGCGGGAGTGTGGGGTCGTCTTCTCCGGCGACGGGCGGTGCTCACGAAGGAGCGGCGGGGGTGCGGAGTCGTTTGTCCGGCGACAGACGGTGCTCATGTAGGAGCTACAGGCGGGGATGCGGCAACGAGAGGAGCGAAGACTCGGAAATGCTTTGACTTTTTTAATCGTGGAGGAGTTATTTGTGTGCGTGTTGTACACGTGTCGGCCTCTCCACCCGGGGGATCGGAGGGAAAGATCCCCCGGGGACGCCTAGTACTGTCCTTATACCACGCTGTTTTTCATCCTGTCGGTCCAAAGAACCAAATTTCCAACTTAGGAAGAACAAGAAGTTCCTACTTATTTTTAGTGATGACGAACTGCAGTATGTCGGTTCATGTTCTAGATCGGAAGTTGACATTGCTAATTTTAAGATTCTGAATAAATAAACAATTTAATATATGTTGTTGCCCCGTTGGATGACTGTTAGACAATTGGGAAAGAATTTGTATACACGGTTATGCATATATTGCTCTACCATTTTTAAAATATATTTTTATTCTGGTTGAAATCCTTTAATTTGAGCCATATCAATTATCTTTCTAAAACTCTATTTAATGTATAACACGCTATATTTGCCTTGGTATTATTACCTTGTAAGAGGCCACCGCTTTTTTTATACTACGCTATTTGTTATCTTATTATTATTACCTTGGTCCTAAATGTGATCTCTAATACCTTGCCAACTTAGGAATATTACAGAAAATTTCTTTCTTAATTTACTGCAATTGATTTGATATGAATTTATTCCTCATTAATTACAATTAATCTCTGCCTTACTAGGGCACATCACATCCCCTATAAATGGGCCTTCTCATTATTTTGGTGGCACCCAACAAATTCATAGAGGCACCAACATTGCTTGTAGCGATTTATTCCAAGCACACACAGCTGTAGGTTGTCTTGAACCAGATCGAAGATGAAGAATATGCATATTCTACTCTTCGCGCTTGCGCTCCTCATGCTATCTTCAGGTGAGGGAGTCTGCGATATACTCTTCAGTATTTATCCTTAGGCCGCGCCATGCAACACAAACAATGACGATTCTGCTCTAATTTTCTTTCTTCTATTTTCTCTTATGATACTTGTAGACATGGCAACCTCCCTCGAGTGCAGGTTCGTCACAAGACGGGGGCCATGTAAAATCGATGAATGCGTATCTTATTGAGAAAAGTTTCCTAGAGTGAGCCCCGAACCCTGGAATCCAGACATATGTAATCACGAGGGATGCAGGTGTATAATATGCGGGGGCGCATCTGCCAAGGGCTCATCACCAACTCTGTAGGCCAAGAATGGCACATGCAAGGCAGAGATGAAGTTTACAATAATTCATAGATACACAACTTGCGTCAACCTTGTACCATCTTGATAATGAGAGAATAATAAAAGTTTCAACATATTTCACTGAAATGTTTTTCTTTGGATATTTCATTGGAATCACCACTTCTGATTGGTACTATACTCTATTTCAAATTTTGAGTAAAGATTATCGAAGTCTCTAACTTTGAACGCTCAATTTAGCCATGTAATCTAAAACTAGCTGGTTGGCCCGCGCATTTGCGCGTCTAGATTCAATATTATTAGTGCAGTTCCATTTCATGTATTCTTTACTATGAGTTATTTATTGGTGTTTGCAACCACCACGTCATACAACGTATGCCAGGTTTCCCTTGTTCATCCCAATACCGTTGACTCTTTCCAATGTACATATTATTAGTTGTTTTAAGTCTCCAAAATATTTTATTTATGTTCTAAAATATTTAAATTATGAAATCTGTGAATAAGTGGTCGGCTCACAATTTCGTTCAAGTGTACCATTTTTCCGGTGACCTAATTTCTTTGCAAAATATTTACTTATTTTCTATAATATCTAAATTATGAAATCTGTAGATAAGACCCGCTCACAATTTTGCTCAAGTCATTTTGACCCGTGTACCTCCGCATCTATTTAGGGATTCTGAAAACATAGAAGCTCAAATTTATTTGTGTCAAACTTCGTAAAAAACAATTGACCATAGAAAATTTATAGATACACGCTCCATTGGTTGCCAACTAATTAGAACTTGATGTCCATACGATTTGTGATGTACTGTCACCGGAAATTTCTCTTTGATAAATTCATAAACAATAATGCACTATTACTGAGAACCATCCACACTCTCTGTGATACGTATAGAAGTATATGCATGTATGATTAAAGATTGGTGTTAAGTCTTAGTGTCTTACCTGCTTGACAAAACTTCGGCCAGCCTCCTTTCTCTTGTCAAAAGGGCCGTCCTGCGCGCCTTTGCGTGTCACATGCCTTACCTATCAATCTTATCCTCCAGGCCCAAACTGCGTTTATATTTTAGTTCATACTGGTGCTTAGCTCGACCCGTGACGTTCGTTCCTCAGTTGTGCGAGGTTGTCCTTGTCGATTGCTGATTGTGCTTGATGCATCTTATTTTGTTTCCGTTGATCAAAGCCAGCGCGTGACCCCATCCATGTATCAACGTAGGTAAAGCATGAAACTGCAGCCTCTTCTAGAAAGTACTGAACTCTGACAATATCGTAATTATTTTTCACTGTTGTGCACTCTCTCTCCGAACCGTGTTCCGTGTACCATGTCCCCACTTAGCTCGAATCCATCCTTGCATCATGCGTGCGAACAGTTGGACTACTAATTACAAAAGTAATTCAGTTCGTCTGCATACATATGTGGTTGTAGCTTATTGCATCTTGATTCTTGCACTATCAAATATATACTCTACAAATAAAATTGGGCATATCAGATAATTACATACCTCAGCCTCGACATGCACGTTATCCTGATTTCTTGGCCGGCCAGTACGAAGTGGAATGAGGCAGATTTTAGCCTAAGGCTTTGTCTCGCGGCGGCCGGCCGCCTGCATGTTTTTTTGTCTGTTATCCTTCATGTAGCAACTTCTCCGTTTCTAAGATCCAATGGTGGAACCATTACTCCAAGGCAGGCAAAATGGATATGATGTGTTCGTGTGTGGTTGATTGTCCACTGGTCGCATCGTCAATTAGCATCAATTCATAGTGATTATTTCCAGCTCAGGCGCGCGGGCGGTGGTGGTGCACCGGCGCCGGCGAATCATCAAAAAACAGGTGCGCCAGCGGTCATGCACACGCGCAGGCGGAACAACCGTGTCCTCTTCGTTGTTGAATAGAAGGCGGAGAGAGTCCCGGTATGGGTATGGCACAGATTAGCCGACGCTGGCCATCTTCCGTCCTTGCTGTTGCGCTAGGCTTGGCCGGCGATTGCAGGCGTCCGCGGACGACCACGAAGGATGACCTGCTGGCCACGACCTAGGAATCTAGGATGTTGCTCTTTTTCTTTTTTCTTTTTCAGGATGTTGCTCTTTGTCCCGTGAGGAACGATCTGCAGATCACATAAACATAACATATCAATTTAGTCATGGATGTCTCGGTAAAAAACTGTCTTTTGTAGATTAGAGTACATCGCCTAGCCGGCCGGCTGACATGTCTCGAGGCAGCATCAGCTCCTCTTCCGGGCTTTTCTGCAGCATAGCCGCCGTTTCCGTCGTGGTCGTTAATTAGTTCCGATTCGCTGCGCGTCCATGCTTGTAGGGTTCTTTCGATCAGACTCATGATTCCGGCGGCCGTCTCCGTCGAGGTCGTTGATTGGTTCCGATTCGCTGCGCGTCCATGCGTGTAGGGTTTTCTCGATCTCATGTGCTATTTGTCCAACGATCGCTGTGTCCACGTTAAGCCATGAAGCCGATCAGTTTGCACGTTCTATTGTGGCAAAACATCGAGACGTGTGTTTGGAAATTGGAAGCATGCGTGTTGTCGCCGGACATCTGGACGTGTACTATCAAAACTTCTTGCTTTCCTCGCCAGACATCAGGACGGAAACTTCTCGCTTTGCTCCGATTACTTCTTAGTTGATGTAAAATCATACGGATCGGTAGCCATTGCCTTCGATAAATCTGTACCGTCTAATCGTCTTAATTAAAAGGTCGTAAATCTCCACCGTCAATTGTTTGTTGTTTTAATAATATAATAGATAGATAGATAGATAGATAGATAGATAGATAGATAATGCATGCCTACATGCATGTACCGATGTACGTATCCATCTGCCGGGATTTTTGTTCGGACGAACTACAATAACTTTGCTACTACCAAAAAAATATCAAAAAAAGTACTCCCTCCGTCCAAAAATAAGTGTCTCAAGTTTGCTCAAAAGTGGATGTATCTATACATGAACCATGTCTATATACATCCATATTTGGGCAAACTTGAGACACTTATTTTGGGACGGAGGGAGTACATGTGTACGAGAGATCTATACAGAAAAAAGAAAAAAGAACTAAGCCTACTAAAGCAAAATGTTAAAAATGAAACTATCGATCCATGTTGCAAAAGAAGAATTGGCCTTTCTTTGTTGCTCTATATTTATCCATTGAATCTCCTCCTTGAGGAAAAAATGGTCCATAATCGCCAACACATGTGTATCCCGGTGGAAAAATGTTTTCGTTGTAGCATATTCAGTCTATCTGTTTTAGAAGTAACAGAAAGAGTAAAATACATCAATGGTACTCGAACTTGTCGAGCATATTCACTTTGGTCACTGTACTCAGAGAATACCATTTTACGGTAACTAAATACAACTTGGTGGTTCATCTACGGTCACTGGGGCTGATAGCGTGGTGTATTCGATGACGTGGCATTGGTTGACCAGTTAATATTATTTTTGCAAAACAACCCCTGAATACCATTTGCAGAGAGCTCATCACAACCTCTATAGACCAACAATGGCACATTCAAGGCAAGGATCCAGTGTCTACTTCAAGAATAACAGACATCAACCTTGTTCCAATGTCGATAATAAGAGAGAATAATAAAATTCTCATCATAATATCACTGTAATATTTATTTCTTTGGAATCATCGCTTTTGATTGGAACTATACTGCTTTTTCAAATTTTGAGTAAAAATCATCAAAGTCTTTAAACTTGAACGCTCGATTTAGCCGGTGGTGACAATGTCGCCTCTCGCCACCGCTTGCATGCTTGGCCAATATGCATAAATGCCCATGGCTCGGGGACATGTGCAGTGGTGGCGGGGACCAATGCGGGAGGGTTGGGCCATCGGCTGTTGACGGCAGCAGGGATGCCCGTGCACACATATCATCGAGGAGGTTGGAGGCGGGATGTATAGGCCGACGGCGGTGGCAAAGGTCCGCCTGGCGGCGAGCACGGGCAAATCAGCCGTGGAGCACGGCGGAAGGTCGTTGCTCGATTGGTCCAATCAGGCGAGAGGTAGGAGAAGATCAGGGGTGTTCTTTGAAACAATTACAAAACCCGATAAATTATAACTTGTCTAACTTACGTATCATTTTATCGTGTTCTCCTTTGGCACTTCAGCCTGACAACGGGCCTTGTTCGTTAGAAATCTTGTTAACACGTTAAGAACGAACTATCGGTGATATGCAAAAAACCAACAAAATCTGGGTGAATTTTGTGAAGAAATACTTATCTAGGTGGATTTGCGAAATTCATGCGCAACTTTGGTGGTATTTTTGGATTTTTCTAACGACCGTTAACGTTGTCTGAGCCGGCCTTCTCCGTGTTGTAGTGGCCCCCCTTGTCCGAAAGCTCTTAGCATGGCTAAAAACAAGTATCAGTGCTATTTGAATGCAACCAGGGCAATCCTGGTGGATTCTTGAATAAAATTAGGTATCTTGGTGGATTTGCGAAATTTGTGCGCAATTGTGGTGTTTTCTTTGGAATTTTCTCGTGTTTATATGACAGATCTTTTACTAATTCTCGTTTAACCCTCTGAAAATAATTAGGTTAGATGTCCGATCCTCTAATCGTTATATTTCAATCGTGATTCTTGCACTTGAGAGTTGTAAAATTTTTCTCGAAAAGGGGCAGTCCCGACGGAATTAACTTACTTTGCCGCCGAACAAGATTAGCCGCGTCCTACGATTTAAGATGCCATGTTGCCATCAATCTTAGTTATATCTTGTCTATTTGGCTTAACTGGCCGTAACCACAAAATACCTATGCGTGAGAATCTTTTCCAAGTATGTGACGATACATCATGAAAGTGAAAGGACAATTTTCAATCAAAAGGGATTATCCCCAGCTTCACTAACAAAACAAATTTGAGGTACATGGACCTCAAACTACGGGGCGATATTCAATATGGGGCGATATTCAGATTGTCAAACAAATTACAGCCTGATCTGGCTCTCAAATTCATTGGTACACAATGTCTGTGCTAGGAAAATACACAAACGTGGAGTGAGCAATTTATTTGTCTTGGAGAATTCATACAAACTTGCCCGGAGATATCAAGAACTGGTCTGAGCGATCTTCTGCGCCTTGACATAGCCTGAGAATTTCTCAGCAGTTGCAGCCAGAGGTGCAGTGCTGACCATGGCTTCAAGCTCGGGGTTCGCTTCATCGATCTCATACTCAATGGTCGATCTTATCACCGAAGAGGCGGGTCCTTTCGCGATGATCTCGAACCTGATCATGTAGTAGAGGAACCCGAGCTTCAGAATGTCCCCGTCGATCGTCTGCGCCTCCTTGATGAAATTCTCGTTGTCGACTTTGAGGAATTTCTCCTTGTAACTCTCCAGGCCAGGAATCCCTAACAAGCAGAAAACAATTCCTGGTCAGTATGTGTAGCCATCGGCGTCAGTATTCAGGAGTGGTTTCAGGATCTCACTCTCACCTGGAGGAAACGTCAGCTGCAAGATGGTGCCGACGCCGCCATCGCCGCTCACGAGCTCGACCTTTGCGAGGACTTGCGGGAGCAGTTCAGGCAAGAGCTCCGCCGCCCGGAGCGTGCCGTAGACTTCCCATAGCTCAGCGGCCGGGACATCGGTCTCGAACTCGTGGCTCTGGCTTTTCCTCATCGCTCTTCCTTGGGTTTGTGTGGGCCTGTGAGAAGTAGCAACCAAACAAGATGAAGCAATTTCAGTGTGTGACGTTGTGTAACAGCTCGTTAACTGTATTTATAGGCATGTCAGGTATGAGTACTCAACAAGGTTCTCTATCTTTTACTCGGAATCTCAGATGATGAGATGCTGCGGCAGCAACGAGGCTCGCACTTTTGGCTGGAGTTATTGAGTGGTTTTGGTTGACGGCACATAAAGTATTGCATTGGTTTTTTTTTAGCTGAAAAGTATTTCATTGGTTGGCAGGCCTGAAATGTGCTACTATACATTTGGCCTGCATTCCCCCACAAGCCTTCTTTTTTCCTCTCTTTTTTCCCGGGAATGTATGACCTTATAGGCCCTTGGTTCTTGCTGACATGCTGATTTAGTTGTTTGTGATCTTGCAATTGTCTCCATTGTTTGACTCTTTCTTTACTGCAACTTCATTGGCATGGAACGTTTTATACGATGATCCTCAATCCTCATGTAGTCATGTTCCGCCGATTTCGTGACTTAATTAGCCTGTCTACGCCAATCCCCATCATTTACTCGTCTATGTAACTTGGATTCAAATGACTGTGTTGTCATTTCAAGTCGACGTCTGACTAGAATGCAGGTAGATGCCCCACGGTGCTACAAGATGCTGTGTAAGCTGGACGGCTGTACGGCAATGTGTTTTTTTGGATTGATTCGTTGCAACGATTTGGGGTGTTTTTTTGATTGATTCTTGCGAGATTTGATCTAAAAGCCAGTCTATACAATGTGGGAGGGCCTGCCCTTAATTGGCCCATCACTAATTGCCTGAGACTGAAAGCAAATTCCTTTGATTACCTAATCGCTGGTGGTATATATGCTCCTGACGGCGGCGCGGGGAGGTGATGTAGTGCGCTGCGCTGGACAGCCCACGCCCGGCGAACACCGCTGGTTCCTAGTGAACTCACAGGAACGGAAAAAATCAATTTCGAACCTTTACCTAATACTCCCTCCATTCCAAATTACTTGACTTCCATATATCTACATATGGATGTATGTACACACTAAAAGATGTCTACATACATCCGTATGTAGACAAATGAAAGTCATCTATTTTGAAACGGAGGGAGTAGGTTAGACAAATCAACCCTACACTCAAAATTCGTGTCGTTGCTACATTAATATTGGAATACAGGCCTTATGAAGCCATGTAAAAAAAAAGGTCTATTATGAAGCAGCGTACCATTGGGCCACGTGTGGCCGGTTTGTTGGACCATGGTTTCTCCTGTGAATGGTCCAATTGTTGCCATGTTGCTAATTCAGGCGGCGAGCACAGAAGAAGACACGTGTCAAGTGAATGTGAATCCACGTGTTGCATTGTCGAGGTGCCTCATGGAAGTAGTCCATCACATCATGTACCGAATATTGTCACACTAAACGATAATGTTGACGTCATCCAACCGTTGTAAGGCAATAATCTGTATGATACACCTGTCACCAGGATCAAATGAGGGGACCAACAACTATGATGTCTTTCATGTCACGATGAACCGAGTCGGGCCGGCCTTGGGTCCAATCAGGCAGGCGAATGTCGAATACCATCATGGATCGGTTCTGAAAACTTTCATGTCATCCTTCTATGACGCAAGATCCATGACGATCGATAAATCCATTGTGGTGTCAGCCTTTTGAATTTGCACCATGGAGCCAAATCATTGTAGATCAACATAGGTGGAGTTGGATGATACTCCAACTACCATCCAAGCCTAGGACTGAGCGGTCACCGTCGAATTAATTAAGTAAGCAAAGGTTGGAACAAAAGTTAATGTAGCGACATAAAAAAAACAGTTGGCTATGATATTTAATGCCATACACAAATTTTTGATCGAATAGCAAATTTCCTTGATATATGCTGCATATAATGTGAAATTAACATGTTTTAGGGAATTGCATTTTTCCATTATATGTAGTGCCATATGAACCCTTTTTTTTTACAATTTTCCATGATATGTAATGTCATATGAACCAAATTTTGTTTTTCAATTGAGTAAGTGAAATGCGGTTGTGATATGTGTAGGGATGGGAGTTCGGTCATGACCGAATATTTGACATTTTTTTATTTCGTACTCCAAAAAACGAAGATCGAAATATCCTTGTCAACTTTGTATTCAATAAAATCGGGTACCCAATAATTCAGGTTAGGTCTCGATCATGACCAAATATTGTGGTAGTTGGTGTGAGCACAATACTTGCGCGATAATCGTTAAAAATATTCAAAGCATTTTTGTTGTAATTTGAACCTTTTTTCATCGCATATAGGATTATCAATTGGTAGAAATAAACATTCAATCAAAGCTTGCAAATAAATACTCGATGGAAAGTTTGAAGCATTATCTACAAATTTTATTTGGAGACCAACTAAAAATTGTGAATGAATCAGACAAACTAAATTCAAACTTGACTTCACTTAATTTTGGTACTTTTGGAAATATGTGGAATGGTGCTGCATGATTGATCACAATCTGATACTTTTGACGTAATTGTGTCATCCACGCCAACGTATTTTTCGTAACCCATCACCTAAAGTTTGGTCGATTTAGTCCATTTAGTAGCCGGAAACTAATGACCGAATTGACCAAACTAAATTCAGTCTTTAACTTTTTCTACCCAATTTTTGATATGTATTTTCGATCTTGTCATATTTTTTTTTTGGTCTCGGTCTTTTAAATTTAGGTTTTTCAGTCATCGGCCTTTCTACTCACCCCTAGATATGGGTTTACAATTTTCTATGTTTGTTGTGTGGATTAAGAAATTTATAATTAAGATGGATAACCATAAACTCTAGAAACCTGTATCAAGATATCTGTTTCCGAGAAACTTTATAATGAGAGCTTCATTTGTAATACAGCAATGAACACGAAATTATGTGACTACTAAAAAAATAAGGGAGATGAACTAATGTTAAATATTTAGGAAGTTAAGTTGAGTGAAATCTCGTAATGTTAAAGAAAAATAAATCAAGTCATATGTAAGTTTTTGTTTTTTACAAATAGCATTTAAAGTCTACTGCGGGTGTTTAAGAGCAATGTTAGATGAACAAATGTTAATAGTATATAAACATTAATATTAAGAGCAATGTTATGAGATAAATTTTACTAAGTACCATAAAAAATCATAAGTTTAGTATTTCTTTAGGATCTTACTCCTATAAACTAATTGACAAAAGTAAAAAGGTTTAGTATAAATAAGTATGAATTATTGAGCCTAACCCGCACATGGAGCTTTACAATTTGGAATATTAATGGTCAGAAACTTGCCTTTCAAAGTACTGGAAATGCCTCTTAAAATGGTTGAGTGCATTAGGAAGTGTCATAAAAAATAGGGTTGGCAAATCATGTAAGTCAATCTTTAAAAGACCCTTTAACAACAGACATTTAAGGCACATTTGAAAAATGCCTTAGATTATAGTTTGAGGCACATTTGAACAATGCCTTAGATTATAAATTGAGCTACTATTGTACAATGCCTCTGAAACACATTTGTACGCACATTCCGAAAGCGTCTCTAAAATAATTAATGCATTGTATCTTAATTTGTCTATAAACAATTGTAGTTTTTTTACAAATACCTTAACTACAAGCGATTTCAGAAGTGACTCAAAAGGTTTTCAAGCACTCTGAGACATGAATTCAGTGTTTCATTGCACTTTACATTTCATTTACATTCTCATGAACTTATGATTATGAAGAAAAAATAGCATTGAATTTGATCAATTCAAGTTACATCAGTTCAATTGAATTCGAAAAAGGAGCTTGATGGAGAAGGGTCCAACGTTGGGCAAGTTTCATTTTCTAGCCACGATGTTGCACGTGTTAATCTCCAATAAAAAAAATGTTGGGATGGGTTGGCAACTTTTATCTTATGGGCCCTTTGTGGACCGTCAACTCACGTCAAATTTTGTGATGTTGTGCCGAACCGTGTAGGTTCCGCTGAGAAGTGAGATTCCAATTTAAAGATCGAGATTTCAGGAATTCATGAAGCTCGGACGTTACATGAGCACACTTAGTAAGTGGTGCACACCCGAGAGTGGACAAATGGAGGCTGAGCTCCATGGAGCAATTTATCTATTATATACTAAAAGCAAAATGAGTTAGCTTTTCGAGCCTCCACGTTGATCCACATCATCAGAATTAATTATAGCAGTTAGATCTAAAATATGTGGTTAAGATCTTTATGACAAGTTAGTAGCTACTCCCTCCGTCTCAAAATAAGTGTCTCAAATTTGCTCACAAGTGGATATATCTAGACATGTTTCATGTATAGATACGTTCACTTTTGGACAAACTTAAGACACTTATTTTTGAACGGAGGGAGTACGTAACAAGCTTGACACGTTTAATTTTGTATTGACACATATATCACAAATTTTTTTTTGCGAAACCGTATACCACAATACTTAGGTGTGTTTGTTTTACAAAACCAATCGTGTACAATACTAACACCTGATGGAACGTGATGGCTGAAAGAAAAAAAAATCCTGCGATAAAAGCATCTTGGCTGGAACCTGATCGTTGAAAGAAAAAGAAAAAACGGTCGTGGTGGAAAGGGTGTACGTACCAGATGAAACGTGATAGAAGCAACCCAAAAAAAAAACGTGATGGCCAACGATTAGAGCTGCAGCTAGGATATTGTCCGTTTAAAAAAAAAGAATTGATCAGTGCGTATTAACTTTCTTCTGGTTTATTTAGGCTGCGTTATGACATTTGTCAAAATCATTTTTCGTAAATTTTGGAAACAATTGTAGCAATACGGATAGGATCTGCTAGGATGTGGATGGTTTAGACAGAAAAATAAACTGACCATAGTTCCTCTACGTTTTAATTAGCCAACGTTATAAATTTAGGAAAAATCAAAAATTATAAATCTCGATCAAAGATGTAGCAACATATATCGGCATTCATAATACTCAATTAATACAATACTAAAATATATTTTATGATGATTTCAAAATAAGATTTAATATTTAAGATGTTTTTTTAAAGTTATTTGGTCAAACTTTATTAAAAATATATTATATGATGATTTCAAAATAAAGTTTCATATTTTAGACGTTGATTTTTTCTACATGTTTGGTCAAACTTTATTTAAAATATATTTTATGATGATTTCAAAGTAAAGATTGCATATTTTAGATGTTGATTTTTTTCAACATATTTGGTCGAACTTTATATTTTAGTTCGACTAAACCTTGAATGCGGGTTTATTGTGAATGTAGGGAGTTGTTTTTGTGATTGAGTATGCATAAATTATATATTTTTTATTGTCGTCATATGAACACATCCATAAAACTTTTGCATAAGTCAAGAGTCGTAGAATTTTGAAACTTATCTACATTGTTTCTATATATGAGTACGCATACATGAAAATTATATTTCACTCGCATTAGGTCAACACTCACAAAACACATGTGAAAGTTTAGAGTCCTAAAATTTTAATAATAATGAATCCACAACATTAGTTGTGCTATCAGTTGATCTCCATCCCACTAAGAAACTTGCATTAATTTATACACAAAGATGAGTCAACACATATTCTTACAAGGATGAGAATGTCTTTACACACTGAAGGAATATTCTGATTTAATGAGACACGGAGCGTCCAAAGCTTCAAAATTGATGAAGATATAACATTAGTCCGCACACTATCGACGAGAACATCCCTTAACTATTTTTTTTTTTGGCTTAAGGACGCAAACAAGGCTAAGTCAACACAAAATTTCACTTCATATGTTTCATTTAGTATCCAAACGGTGTGTCAATACTACTTTTAATCCGAGTACCTGAAAATCAGACACTTGATTGTAATTTATTTTTTGACGGATATTTCTTGGTTTGTATAGGAGATATATTTAGACTATTGTATATTTCTTTATATCATGTAACAAATCAACATAACAGTACAGGTCATTCCTATCGCACAGTTGATTAACTATCAGATCCCCGTAGTCATTTCCATAACACAATTCCTTGCGCCTCTGTCCGCATCAACACCGCCTGCTCCTCGACAATGCATCTCAACAATGCTTCTGGGAGAGCAGACGCCGAGATTGCCGCTTGCTGCGTACAAGTCGGGGGCCCCCGGTCACCAAGCTTGGGAGGGGGCGCGGCAACAGACGCCCATGAGCGGTCCAAGGGACGACATGAACCAGAGGCCGACGACTTGGATCAGTGCGGCGCTTGGCTCGCCTTCTTGCACTCAGGGCAGTCTCGCTCGTGATGGCCGGAGCAATTGCAAGCCAGGCAGCAGATGTTGCCCTGGCAGCCTGCCACGCGATGTCCGGGCTCCAGGCGGCGGAAGCACCGGCCATGAACCCGTCACATGAAAGCCAAAACACGGTCTTCACCAGCGCGAGGAGGAGAGGGGGGGCGCCATGCTCCGCAGCGGGTGATGCATGTAAAATGCATACATGAACTTTGCACTATATCACTCATATTCCAATCATATTTGCATCATATAAGGGTTATACCACTGTTATTTAATGATTTTAGGAAATAAAATAATGGTTTCCTATTTTTATGGAATTAACCCCGCGTAGGCAGAAAACCCTATTTTTTCCTTTTATGTTTCAGGGACCCAAACGTCGTCAGAAAAATATGGAAAAATACGAAGGTCATTATTTTGGAAGGAAGAGGACGTAGGAGCGAAGGAATCAAGCAAACGGAGCCCGGAAGGCCAAAAGGGGTGGCCCACGCGGCCCCTATACCTGGCCGCGTGGGGCCCACCATCCTGGCCCTCGGAGCTCCGCAACCGTCGATCTTTTCTCCACCGCCTTCGTCTTGACCTAAAAACGCCTATAAAGAAGTCTCACGGCGTTCTCGAAAACAAGCGCTGCCATATCACAGAAACACGAAAACGAAGATCTGGAGCTTCAGATTGGAGGGGGAAAACTCCGGCGGGGCGCTGCCGGCGTGGTCTCCATCTTTTCCATCGACATCTCCACCATCTCCACCATGAAGAGGGAGTAGTCCACCTCTGGACTTGTGGAAGTAACATATGTATCTCTCCTCTCTTTGAGCTTCACTAATTAGTACTGTATGAGCTGTTGAATATGATTGCGGTCATATATGTAATTCCTATGTGGTGAATCTTTTTGTGAGTTAATATATGTTTGAGATTGCAATGTTTGTTTCAGTTATGAGTATAGATGCATATTATGTAACACGTTCTTATATACTTGTTATGATCAAGCATGTTTATGAGGGCGTGTGTGGGGTGATGTGTGCATTAGTTGGAGTAACGGGGGGTGGTGAGTGCGGTAAGTTGACAACTGAAATATCGCGATCCACTTGGGTGTTTACCTTACTTTGTTGCCTCACTAGGGATAAACAAAAATACCATGCTACCGGAGATGTGGGTGTGACCATCGCCACTACTCTATGACTAGATCTAGCATGTTTTTATTTTCACTTCATGTCATGATACTTAAACCTATACTCTGATTTATCTTAATTGCTAAGGTGTTATGATTTAGTTCGCATCTTGGTGGAGTATAAGAGAAATTAATAACCAAAAGATCTCTATGTTAGGACGTGATGCCCATATAATTAGTAACTTGATATCAAACTTTGTGTTGCAATCTCATATGTCAACTCTATGTGTCCATTGTCTGCCACATCATTAAAAGAGAGAGTGCATTTGTGAAACCATGAACCCGGTCCATTTTTAATCATAAGAAACACCTTTCCAACCACTTTTACCACTTTTCTATTTTCTGCCATTATTAAATCCGAAAATATAAAAACACTTTTTCATCTTGCATTCATCATAAAAAACCCAAAAATATAATTTATCATTGTTATCATCATCCTTGCACATTCATCCACCACCATTGCATATTTATTTCTTGTTTGCATTGCATATTTATCTTGATATCATTCATACACCTTGTGCTTGACAGCCACATGTGAGGTTGAGGACCAAAACAATTAACCTTGTTTTGTAGGTGACCAAAAGAAGGGTAGGAAGATAAATCTTTCACTACTGATTCCCCGAGAGTTCGATATTAAACCCTCGAGTCACCCTCGTGGGAAAACACGTCTTCCACTTACTACACACTCTGCACTTGGAGTCTCAACCTAACCCATTTACTTTTGACGCAGGTAAACTACTCACCGGAGATCAAGACTACTCATTGGGCATCAAGCTTGTTTTCTGGCGCTGTAGATCAACCTCTTCAAGGGCCATCAGCGGGCGCCGCTTGTTGCGCACCTCCTGCCAAGCGAGGCCATCATCTTCCACCTCCAGCGCAGAAGACCTCGGCATCCCCAGCTCCTGCAGCATGAGCTTGGGCGGCGGCGGTACCGTAGGAGGCGGCGGATTGAGAGGACAGGTGGCCACAGCCACCTCCAACTCCGATGGATCATGCACGAGCAGCCCCTTCTCCAGCTGAGCCTCCGCCCCGTCAAGTAAGGAGCTGAGGTCCCCGACGACCACGGATTTGAGCGAGGGGCGCGGCGGATCCTGCGGAAGCAGAACAACGCGGGGGATGAATCCGGCGGGGACGGCGGCTGGCGGGGGCAGGGGGTCTGGTACGGACGCAAGGATATGGTGGCCGACGACGCCGGAGCGGCGGCCGCCGGTAGGGGCCGGTATTTGGAGCACGGGCTTGGGTCTCCTCCACCATCGCATGCCGGCCAGCAAAGCTAGGCGACTGAAAGTGCATGGTTGCCCCCATGTGTGGTTTTGGTAATTAATGACACTCCTTATGGACTAATGTTTACATTGAGATATTCTTATAGATCTTGTCCATTGGAGTTCATGTGTTGGACTCTTGAAGATGGCATGATGACCAATGCTCTATTTAAGGGTTTATATGAAGAATGGTCATGTGTAGAAGATGAAGTGCAAAGGAGACATGAAGACGGAGCTTAGCGAGGCTTTCCCATAATGGAGTATGGGGGAGCATTTGGAGAAGTCTTCATCAAGCATGTGCTAGCAAGCACAATCAAGAAAGGTGTTCCAACTTGAGAGAGTCAAGATCGTCATCATCGAGCTCAAGTGGAATACGCAAGGCAAAGGTATGATCTTGATAGGTTTTCTATTTTACCGGTCTCATGTTGTTAGTGGGAGACCGAGTTTTAGGATAGACGGCGTACTATCAAGATGGGTACTCAAGTGAGTAACTTGATCGCATCTTTGTGGAGAGCTCATACCTTTGCATACTTGGCATATCATCTTTCTTGGTTCTTATTTGGCTTTTCTCCTTGTTGGGTTTTGGTGCTTGTCGTGATCTTCATGACAAGTCCAAGTTCTTCGAAAACGGATTTCTTATTGAAAACTTGTTGCGTTTTCGTGTTGGACATATTACCGGTCCACCTTCGAGTTAGGGTCCACACCTTCCCATGTGTGGTATCCCCTCTATATTTGTGACCCTTAATGTGTGATAACACTCGTCGTTACCTTTCCAACGCAATTGGATTCACCTGATTTGGAGTTCATACGAGAAAGTTATTGCATTTCAGGCTTTGCAGTTTCACTGCTTTCAGGCCGGAGTCTCCGGTCTTCTGGACCGGAGTCTCCGGTCCTTGGTTTTCCTCGGAGAGTGTTTTCTTGTTCAGCCCCTGGTGGGGGCCGGAGTTTCCGGCCCAATAGGCCGGAGTATCCGCCCCAGGCCGGAGTTTCCGGTCCCAGGGGCCGGAGTTTATGCCTGTGCTTTTCTCGTCTGGAAATGGTTCACCCCCTGGTGGGGGCCGGAGTTTCCGCCCCCAGGGGGCCGGAGTTTCCGGTGCAGGCCGGAGTCTCCGGCCACTTTGGCCGGAAACTCCGGTGTGAATCTGGCTGCAACGGCTACTTTTCTGGGAGGGGTATAAATACCCCTCCACCTTCCTCCAGCCAGCAAGCTGAGCCCAGCAACCTTTGCTTTCTCTCTCCTCCATTGTTGCAAGCTCATTTCCTTGACATCTCCCAATCCCTACACCCAAACTCTTTGATCTTTGGAGGATTGAAGGAGAAGACCTAGATCTACATTTCCACCAATCAATATCTCCTCTAAGTGAGGGGAACATAGTGGATCTAGTTCTTGGAGTTCTTGAGTGGTTCTCCTCGTTGTTCTTCCTCTCTTATTCCCCCATAAGCATTTGTTGCTTTGTTGGAATTTGAGAGTCGAGGACTTGAGCACTTGTGCTCTTGCCTTTTGCATTTGGTGCATCGGTGTGCTCTCCACGAGGATTCGTGGAAGTTGAAATCTTGTGAACTTGTTACTCTTGGGTCTTCGGGCCCTAGACGCCTTTGTGTTGGTTGGACCCTTGTGTGGTCACTTGAAGCCGTTCGGGAGCCCCCAATCCCATTGTGGGTTGTGCCTCGGATTGTTGTTGAAAGGCTCCGGATTCCGCCTCGAAGGAATACCGATAGTGAAAGGTGAACCAAACCTTTGTGGTGCGGTTCATCGGAGAATAGGGTGAGCCTTTGTGGCGTTGAGATCGACCTTTGTGGTGCCTCACACCTCTCCAACGAGACGTACTCCCTTAACAAGGAGGAACTCGGGAATACATCCTCGTCTCCGCGTGCCTCGGTTATTTCTATACCCGAGCCTTTTACTTATGCACTTTACTTTGTGATAGCCTTCGTGCTTGAAGTATTCTATATTGCTATCACCTTGTTGCTTGTCTTGCTTAGCATAAGTTGTTGGTACACATAGGTGAGCCTAGTATATTTAGGTTGTTGGCTTGTTAATTTAAACACATAGTTTTATTCCGCAATTAGCAAGCCTTTAACCGGAAAAGTTTTAATCGCCTATTCACCCCCCCTCTAGGCGACATCCTTGTCCTTTCAGCGACGGGGGCGAGCGTGGACAAGGACGGGGGAGGGCTGTAGGGAGGGAGGCTGTCTGGGAGGAGCTAGGCGGGGGCGGCGGCGGCCGCCGCAGAATCGCCATGGGTCGCGAGAGCTAGGTCATGGGTTTTTTTCTTCTCCTTATACGTATTTTGTTTTCCTTTTTGGCCAAAGCATTCTCAGGCCTGGCGCGCGAGCCATGTACCGTGAAGAAAAAAAAACGACAACGAGATTCAGATTGCCTAACACTGACAACGCCGTATGTAGTGATACGGTCAGCTCTCAGATTCAGAAGCAGCTAATTAATTAGCACAGGAACTACAAGAGGCGCCTAACTTGCCACGGTGCCGTTTTCTCAAAAAACAACTTCGGTCAATCTTAAGCAGCCAAATTGGCACAGTTTCAGTGAATATTCTAAATGGATCCCTCACCAAATTCAGGACCCGGAATCATTTGGTGAAACCTAAAGCCGCCAGTACGTAGAGCTAGTGAAGCAACATACTGCGTATTAGCTACATGATCGAGAGACCAAAACATGGAAGCAATTCGGAACAAACTATTGCAGCCATGCATGGATATACAATTCCATAGTGAGATCACTGTATCGATCATCACCAGCAGGAAGGTTCCACCTCCGAGGATGACCCATGATTAAGGAACCAGCTAAACAGAACCCGAATTACAGGTGCCACACTAGACATAGATTATTGCATCTAATTTCTACAGAGCAGCCTCTGCTGCCACTTGTAAACACACCAGTTTTCTCCTTGTTGGCTTGTTGCCTGCCTGGCGACATGGATGAACAAAGACGGAGTGATGGCCCGAGTGTGAACTGCAGCATGCAGAATATATCTGGTCTTACGTGGCCAGAGATCTCCGGGGGCAACTGCCCCCTTTGACTTAACATCGTACACACGCCCTTTTCTCCAGAGTACGTACACGACATACAGAAACCGTTGATAGTTGCCACGGCAGCAGAATCGAAGGAAAATTCGCAGCTTCTGCAGCACCTTTCTCGCGCGTGACCGTCATGGGTACGACGAAACGGCTGCTCCTGCACTCGGCGCCGCGACCTCTATATATGCCGGCCTGAGGAAGACAAGAACACAGTCGCATAGCTCTAAGCTTCTGACCACTTCTGCATCGACCACAGCGACCGATCCATCCTACTTCCTTAGCAGGCTAGCAGAGCTTGTACGATCCTAGCATATCCGTGGTAGCTAGCTTGACAAGAAATCGTTTGTGATGGGGAGGTCGCCGTGCTGCTGCCACGACGCCGGAGTGAAGAAGGGGCCGTGGACGGAGGAGGAAGACAAGGCACTGGTGGAGCACATCCAGCGGCGGGGCGGGCACGTCGGCAGCTGGCGCGGCCTGCCCAAGGCCTCCGGGCTCAACCGCTGCGGCAAGAGCTGCCGCCTCCGGTGGACCAACTACCTCCGCCCCGACATCAAGCGCGGCAACTTCACCGACGACGAGGAGCGCCTCATCGTCAGCCTCCACGCCGTCCTCGGCAACAAGTACGTCGCCGTCGTCCAACCTTCTTCTTCTTACCTGCTCCACGCTAACGTAGCTTCATTAGCCGCCATGCATGCACTGTCGTTTTCCTCCACCATGCGTTAACTGCTTTAGCAGTTGCTATAATTGGTCTCTGAACTGACGTCCATGCATGAACTTTGTTGGGTTACGTGGTCGACGATCGCGACGCACCTGGAGGGCCGGACTGACAACGAGATCAAGAACTACTGGAACACGCACATCCGCAAGAAGCTCCTGCGCGCCGGCGTCGACCCCGTCACGCACCAGCAGCTGCCACCCGACGTCCACAACGGCCACATGGACGCCGCATCCTCTGCCTTCCTCCCCGAGGCGCTCCTCTGGGCCACGGCGGCCGCGACCCTCGGCGGCGGCCTGGACACCGGCGCCCTCAGACAGGCGCAGCTGCTGCAGCAGCACCTCCACGCCATCGGATCCACCAACGACACCACCAACCTCATCGCCAACCTCGCCGCAGCAAACGCAATGCTGAACAACTCAAGCGGCGGCATCGTTCCGAGCCTCCTGCTCCAGGACCAGATGAACATGCTGTCTGGCGCGAACTACCTGCAGCCGGGCAACCTGTGCAACACCTCCAATTTCGCAGAGCAAGACGTGATGCAGCAGCAGCAGCAACTGATCAACACCACTCCGGGGACGAGCTCCTCTGTAGGAGCTGAACCGGTTGACCAACTCTGTGACACGGCTGCAGCGTTTGTATCACGTGATCTTTCACCGGCAGTTGACCGGGCGCCGGTGCAGGAGTTCGCCGGATTGCTGGAGCCCGCGATGGAGCTACCCAACCTGTGCTCTCTCGAGAGCAGCGATTCTTTCTGGAAGGAGATTCTGGAGGACAGCTACCGTTTCTAGGTCCCTCCTTCCGACAGAAACATAATGTTTAATTACGACAGTTCTGTACAGAATCTATAAGCGCCTTGACTTCATGCACGATCTATCGATGCAGTGTTAGATCGATCAGAACGTTGTGCTGCGCGAGAGATGATGGAGACGAGTGCATTGATTTGTTTGTGTGTTCATTAATTGTGATCCTTGCAATAGATTATCTCTTTGTCAGTGAAGTTGAAGGTTGTAAGTTGCTGATTTGAGATGTGACACGTCCTACTTTCCATCGTGTGTTAACATGTTGCCACTCGGCACGAACGACAGGGGAGACAAGCTGACCAAAGTGAGATGGCAGACAACTCTTCAAGTGCTAGCTCATTTGCAGGGTGGTGTGGATATAAACGCTTTCATCAGAGTGGATGCAGTGGCTATTATAAGCTGCATTTGGTCTCCTTCTTCAGATAGACTGCCGTATTTACAATTAAAAAATTCCATGAACCAGAAATAGCACAAATAATTCCAGTTTGAGTTTGAACCACTTCTGACAATTGAAGTGGTTTATATATGATGACCCCACTCGTCATGGTGACATGGCATGTACGCGGTTGGACACATCGCAGAACAAATCGGAAGCATATTTTGTTAGAACACGTTAACTGGGTCAAGTTTGAGCACACAGCTGAAGACAAATCCCAAGGGAAAGTAATTTTGGCATCCAGTTTGCCCCCCAACATCCCATATTCTCTCCTTTATAGTTTTTATTATTGCCGAGTTTTCAAAATTTGGAAACCATTCATGAATGGAAATCATCAATATAATGTGTACTTGAAAAACTTATAAGGAAAATATAACTTCTTATGGCCAATGTATAACATGTGCATGTTATTTAACTCAAGCACTATTCATCAAAATCTTGTCTTTTATTGGGTCACCAATACCATATTGTTGGATGATTTTCAAGAGTATGTGGCATAAAATTACTAACATACATTGATTATTTCACATTTTTTTAATAATCAGACAGATAAAAAAGGCCGAGAAAGAATTTGTGTTACATTTACACCTAGGTTGCACAAAACATTTGACATGGCGAGCGGCTCCATGCCAGTGGCGGACCTTGCCCAAGCTTCCTATTCTACTATATATAAAAGTTAGAAGAATCGAAGCTCAGTCCCGCTGTCCAAGTCGCGCAGCAATTGCTGGTCGTCCGATCACGCAATCCAGCGGTCAGAAACAGTCCACGTAGGTCTAGCTACAGTGCTCCCGATTTTTGTCCAATGGGGAGGCGACACGTCTCCCGGTCGAGGGCCGGTCGTCCCGGTGGCCAGCCGGTCGCCCACCAGGTCGCCGTGCCACTTTGCAAAAAAAAAAACCCTACTTTCAGATATTTGCATACTTTCCATGCTTTTACTCCGCGGGAGGGCTTCAACGCAAATTGCAGAAACAACGAGAGCTACCATGTAAAACTACCATCGAGCTCCCGCGACGCCGTGGTCGCCGCCGCCGCGGCGCGCCGCTGTCCACGTCGCGCAGCAATTGCTGGCCGTCCGATCGCGCAATCCAGCGGTCAGAAACTGTCCACGTAGGTCTAGCTACAGTGCTCCCGATTTTTGTCCAATGGGGAGGCGACACGTCTCCCGGTCGCGGGCCGTTCGTCCCGGTGGCCAGCCGGTCGCCCACCAGGTCGCCGTGCTACTTTGCAAAAAAAAAAAACCTACTTTCAGATATTTGCATACTTTCCATGCTTTTACACCGCAGGAGGGCTTTAACGCAAATTGCAGAAACAACGAGGGCTACCGTGTAAAACTACCATCGAGCTCCCGCGACGCCGTGGTCGCCACCGCCGCCGCCGCGGCGCGCCGCCGCGCCGTCCCTCCCCGCTCCGATTGGACCCCACCACGCGATTCGCCGTCGCTGCCTCGACCTCCTCGCCGCGGTTCGACCGCCAGGATGCCGCCGACGAGCTCGAATCACCGCGACCTGGCCCGCCGTCCTCCGCCGCGTCCGGTCGCCGTCACGGCCGCTCCGGCGACCTATAACTGGCGGCGCCGCCGCGTTCAGGTTCGCCGGCTCCGGGCGCACCCGGCGCGCCCACGCGCGCGTCCGAAGGCGCGGCGGAGCGCCGCCGGCGACTCCAGTGCCGCCGCGGGCAGAATTAGGGTTATCCCCACTGTGACGTCAGCACGACGTCACAGTGGGCCCACCCTGTCAGTTTTTGATTTTTTTTATAAAATAGTCCCAATTTTATTAAATTTGAATAATTCATAAGTAACTGATTTACTGTCAGAAAAATAAGCATAATATATCAAAAATTTCAGAAAAAAATATCTTTTTTTAATGCCATAATCATATATGTTTGAACTATTTATATTGATGCCATTAGACAAGCACTAATAAAACCTAAATTTAAAACATGGGTATGTTTTACAGCCCATTTAATTTGGTTATGAATCTAGGGTTGAATAAAATTAGTTAAAAATATGACAAATATATCATCATGCCCGCAAAAATTAACATTGCCTATTCACTACATATAATCAAATTTCAAATTATTCTAATATGTTAAATGCATTCCAAATTTGAGCATGTAATAAACGCAGAAAAATCGAATGCCTTCCAAATGTGAGCACTGACGAAAATGTAAACATGATTCAGATATGAAAAAAATTCCCAACTTTACTAATTGTCGAAATTTAACGGATTCCCAAATGCAAACTTTTTGTCGACTCTCACTAAATTTAAATCTGAGAAACATTTCGACGGTAGATCACGGCCATAAAATTAAAGCATTTAATAAACATGAAAACAATTCAAATGTGAATACCTTTCCAATTTGACCATTTTAGAAATTCGAAGGACTTCACAACCTAGACAATTTTCGAATTTCAACAATTTTATAACTTAATAATTCAAAACGTTAGCCCACGGGCGCGGCGGAGTCCGCGGCTAATCCCCTAGTACAATATAATATGGGGGGGGGGGGGGGGGTGGGGCACAGAAAAGTATCTAAATTATGCTCTCTGAAAAATTCTTTCTCCATGCATTGTGGTGGGGGTGGAGGGGGGGGGGGGGTGACCCCTGACATGACTAGTTAAGCTCGGCCTCTGCTCCATGCTTTGGAACGGGCCGTGTTGTCAGGTCCCAACTTATCACTACATATGCCAAATCATTTTTAATGTGTCGCGGAACATCAAACATGATCCAACCTTCTGCGCATTCGATAAATACCTGGTGTGAGGTACATTGTAATATGAACAAAATATAATATATTTAAACCTCGCGGAAAAATAATTGAGCTAGAGAAAGATATATCAACATGGACAAGACTAAAACTATATACAAGATAAGCAAACATTAGAGTCTCAATCCACGTAGCATGAAAGCTTAAGTTATGAAGTGTTTGCTTTCTCGAACTTTACATTATTATTATGGACGTACGTAACATCCGATGATCTGTGCACCCTGTCCCTAACATAGATACCTTATTAGTTGGGGTAGGAACTTGCTTTTGCAAGGTTAAAGAAGATGGAGCTCAAGGGCCTCTCCCTTGTGAGCTGAGACTGACGTACGGCCTTCTAGAGCCGAGATTGAAGTCTACAGAAACAGTTTACGGCCTCCGAATATGTAACGGCATCCAGCATATTTAATGATCAAATAACTATGCCAACTTGCCAAGTCCACATTAGCGATGACTTCATGGATGCTGACTATACCCTCTGATATGATATGATCCTCTGCAAGAGCAGCGAGGGGCTGGTTTATAGTTAGCAGTTAGGTAGGTTAAAGGTTTGCCCGATGTTTGAAGCCATTGACTTAACCCAAACAAAAGAAGGAAAGCATTTAGGGATCGATGTGAGTGATCGGTGATGATCATTGGGTTATTCTAATCTTAGACCCGTTGTCCTCAATCCTTTGTGTGGTTTCAATGGATAACGACTGTGGGCATTATTTTATGCAGGAGATAAAACGAACTGTGTTGACTCCTGCTCGTGGCAAGAGATACCATATCCGGTAGATTAATCCTCTATCTTGAATAGGAAACTTTTTTTTTTTTTTTGCGAAGATAGGAAACGGGGTTGAACTGCTGATCGAACTTTGTGCATACCTCTTTTTTAGTGTGTACGCGAACTGACACGTACCTAGGAGGTTAGGACCGAGCTTGTGACTTGTGTTCAAATTAAGAGCCCCTTTGATTCGCGTGATTTTTAGAACACGGGAACATGAAAAACGTAGGATTAGAATGGCGTGTGCTTTTCAATCCTACAAGATTCTAGATCCATTTTGCATGAGTTCTAAGAACAATTTCCTGCAAAATAAACTCCAAAAGAATTCTTGTAGAAATTTCAAATGATTGTAATCCTGTGAACCTAAAAACCTTCCTAGAAAAATTCCAAGGATCAAAATATTCTACACAACTTTTTTGAATCGAAGGATCCTAGTAATACGCATCGATGAGATAAAGCCGAATCTGAACCAAATTATGGAGGAGAGTTCTGTACCTACGTACGCAGTACAGCCCGTACATAGTTGTGTATGTATAGTTGTATACACGCACAGATCGATAATCGATTGATGGCGCTATATGCATGCATGGTGTCGAAGAAAACGATCGCTGTCATTACGGTCGACGACGGCGACGCTTCACGACGGGACGGAGACAGGACCTCGATCGACCGTGAAATATCGTTGCCGATGTAGTTGATGTTTTACTTACCCATGCACGAAACCTAAACACGAACCGCTAAATGCTTGTGAACGCGGGCAAACGGGGAAGATTCTGCCCGAAGCTCGCCGGACCCAATGTCCCAATGATCATCTCTCCGGAAAAAAACAACTGATGGCGATCAATCGTTCGGGCTTAAAGGGAAACTTATTTGACTGTCGTTTGTCCGGTCGCTAACGCATGCAGCAGCTGGTAGAAAAACGCTGGTCCTCGCCGGCGAGATTTCACGCACGCCGCGCCCGTTTAATTACCAAATCGACGACGCCGACGTGCGAACGAAACCACTATGCAGGCTACACGTACTGCGCAGGGAATGTTTAAGAAAAGGAAAGAGATCTAGGAGAAATGCGCGCGTTTTTCATGCGAAGTCCACGGCCGAGACTTTGTCCTGAGAGGTCCTGCCTAGCTAATGGCTAATGATATAGGCTTTTGATTTTTAACCTGGAGACTGGAGGATCGGTTGGCCGCGCTACCTGCCGGAGAGAAACGCCGGGAGGGTTTTGGGGGGATAGGACAAGCGATGCTGACAGCGGGAGACCTGATTTTCCTCGGACAGGTGATACGTCCGAAGAGACGATCGATCGACGCCGGACTTGTGCACAGGATCCTTTTTCGGGTTAAGTACAGGATAGGGACGGCGTATCCATCCGTCAGGCGTCACTGCTGGAATTAGGAGCCGGAAGAGGGACCAGACCTGCTGCTAATCGCCTTTATCGGTCTGGTCGTTTAGCTTTCGATCGAGCAAATCTACCGCGTTAAGTCGGAGAGCATGATCGTTGATCGTCGTCGTCCGCGGCGGACGGACCACGCCGGCCGTGTTGCGCACATCGTCCCCGCGGTCTTGGCATGTCCTTGGTTCTTATGCGGTCACAATGGGAAGAAGAACGAGCTGAAGCTTGAAGATTATCTTGTCTTTTTCAGGCCACTAGCTAGTAAATGCCGACGTGAAAAAAATGGCGTGTTTTGCGAAGGAAGATCCTTGGAGCATAGTGATCTTTTAGACCTGTTTTTACTTAATGCACAGTTTTGCCAACTGCCAAGATACCTTACAAGATTTTCCATAATAGGAATGCATTTCTTATTGCTTCTTTCACATAGAAGGAAGTGAAAAAACCGATTTCCCAGATCGACCATAACAAGGCTCCTGATCCATGATCCAGATGGTTTCCCAGCATAATTTTATCAAAATTTCTGGGATATCATAAAACAAGACCTACAAGAATTACGATAATCTTGGTGGTGGGCCGTGTTCTTAGACCCACGCGAACAACATTCATGTAACGGAGAAACATTCTAAATGGGGTGGTCATCCCATATGAAACGGTCCATGAGTTACACTGGAAGAAATTAGATGGGTGTTATTAAAATAGATTTTGAAAAGACATTTGATATGGTCAAATGGTATTTTCCTCAATAGACTCTGAGAATGAAATGTAATTTCTCGGCTGATTGGCGCGCCACAATCCAGAATTTTGTAACTAGAAGTAATGTGGCAATTAAAATCAATGATGATGTTGGCCATTACTTTCAAACAAAAAGAATTAATGCAAGGTGATCGGTGACCCTCTATCACCAATACTATTTAATATAGTGGCTCGTATGTTGACGGTCATGATTGAGCGCACCGAAGTGGATCCATAAGTTAAGGAGGTGGTTCCGCACCTGGTTGACGGTGGACAATCTATACTTCAATATGTGAATGAAACCATGATCTCAAACATGCTAAGCACCTGAAACTGAATATTGTCAGCATTGGATCAACTTTATATACTCAAATAGACATCCACAAAAGAGAATATTGATTTTTTTTCGTGAGGCCCAAGAAGAGGTTGCCCATTGGAGGAGGTGATTTGGCTCATAGGTGCATCTGCACCTATTACATAAATGTTTATTAGTTTTTTCTCGAAATGTCAAAAAAATTACAGAAAAAATTCGGATGTGAATTAGAACATTATGTGTTAGCACAAAAAAAAGGCGTGGTAAAAAAACATATTTTGTGACCTGTGCAAAAATGACAAAAAAAATGACCCGTACAAAAACATTTTGGTGCGTCCGGATTTGTCTGTTTTGCACAGGTCACAAAAAATATTTTTTCTTCACGTACCTTTGTGTGCTAACATAAAATATCTTGATATATATGGTAAATTTTTACTTTGATTTTTTTGACATTTTGAAAATTGTTTTTTTGGATAGTGGGTGCATCTGCACCTACTACCCGAAGTGGATTTCCGTTGCTCATTATGCTAAATTATTTGGATGTGAGAAGGTCAGTTTTCTACTCCCTCCGTTCCTTGATATAAGGTGTATAGTTTTTGAAGAAAAATCCATAATATAAGGTGTATTTGCTATAAATGGACTTTGACCCATCAGAAATGAGATCTAGTCTCAAAAGAAGGATTTAATGAATTGTATTCATATTGTGTCTATTAAGAACTCATCTCTCGCTATTTTTTAAAGAAAAAAATTTAGTCCACTCTATGTAAAATTCTTTGTCTTAATATTCGTGCAGAAAACTATACACCCTACATTCAGGAACGGAGGGAGTATTGAATATTTGGGTATTCCGATACATTATCTGAGGTACACATGCTGAATAGAAACATTACGAGGAAAAGCGACTAAGAAGTTGGAAAGATATTTCTCATAAATTCAGTGCCAAGGAATGAATATTGTACTATATATAATTTACTTCTCCCAATTAACTAAAGGAGTATTACACATATTGGAGTATTTCCCACCAAGATTCTTCAGTCAAGGAGATAGTGAAGAAAAGAAATAATAACTGGCTAATGTCGTTTGCTAAGGAGGCCTGGCTATTCATAACTCCTTATTGAAGATGGGTTTTGGCATACTTCTAAAAATAAAATATACTATTTCAGCTGCAGTGTCCCAACAATTTTGGAAACATGGTGACTTTCACTTTTGGGGTCAGTCTAATGGCGATGAAGGGATATTTCTTCAGTTTTGGATCATTGAATATTAAAGATGTAGCAAAAAATAGATTTTTTTAGGATAAATGGCTAAGTCGACATACCACTTGTGCGAACAATAGCTAGTTATATTTAATATATTTCCGTCATAAGAGCAATACAATGCTAGAGTGTTGGAGTCATCTCCACGGAATTTGACCTTTAAAAGAGATTTAATTGATGCCAAACTTGTGGCATGAAATGCTGTAATTGGTCGATTGGCTACACACTAAAATACATCCAAATAAATCCGTACATTGATAAATCCGTGTCAACTAATTTGGGATGGAGGGAAATTATCCAACTATGACACTGAACCGATAAATTTTGATGGAATATGTTTGGTAGTGAAAAATTCTCAAATAGATTCTATTTCTTTTCATTTTAGCAGATTGGTGTGTCGGAAAGAATTTCACCCGTATAGGTTTTTGTTTTGTTTTGCGACACCCGTATAGGCTTCTAGTCAATGGTCCTACATGGCCCAGGATACTAGTTTTTTACGGGCTTTTATCCCTTGCGATTGTGAACCCAACACTTGTTCTCTCACAACAGAAGTAAAGCTTGAGCCCAACAAGCCGTGGTCCTCAACGTCGTAACCTGTGTCACTGCGATCGGGGACCCACATGTCGGAGAGTGCACGATGCTCACTGCAGCAGTTCTACACAGGCGGGGCCGTTCGCGGCCGGGAGCGGCGGCGAAGGCGGCACCGAGGACTTCCTGGCGTGCGCCTGCGGCAGCGAGCTACGCGCGGTGTCCGCCGCTGACGCCTCCGCCATAGGGGAGCGACTCCGAGGCCGTCACGGGGCGCGCGCTGTCCCCCGACTCCAGCCTCCTCTTCGCCGCTGGCCACATCAGGCTCATTCGGGTCTGGGACCTCGCGTCCCGCACCTGCATCCACAGCTGGAAGGTGATTGCCTCATCTTTTTTGTGTCTCGTGGCGCTGCCATGTGCTGTATTCTGCTCGAGTGCTTGAAATGTTGCAACCTGATGCTAACCGCAGAGGGCGAGGTGAACTGGACCATATGGTAGCATTTATCTGTATGTGGAATGGATCATAGAGTATCCATTAATGGTCATGTGAAATAGAGCATAGGGTATCAATTTATGTACATATGAAATTGAGCATATGCTGCCAGTTTAGTGCTCTCCGTTTGTTTGAGTTCACTGGTCGTGTTCAGTGCTGGGACTCCCCAGTGTTGTAATAAATCTGGAGGTTTGGATGTTGCGGTCTTTTATGCCCCAGGCGAGTTGGCCAGGGCAGGGGATGATGGGGGTCAGGTCAGAATGGTTGTAAAACATTTTGGTTTATGTTGCAATGAAATTGGGGGCAGATGCCCTTTAATTCAAAAAACAAATTGAGCATAGGGTAGCAATGGCAGTGACTGACCGGAGGATGTACACTGTACACAATATAAATGTCAACATCTTCTGCAACTAAAAATGTTCATTTCAGTATATTAGTACTGCCTTCCTTTTGTTCCTCATTCTGGCATCTAAGATATATGTACTTATGTTCTGTAATGTTGTACAGGGACATGATGGTCCTGTTATGGCCATGGCATGCCATGCTTCTGACGGGTTGCTTGAAACTGCTGGAGTAGACAAGAAGGTGTGCTTGTGGGATGTAGATGGTGGATTTTGCATACACTTTCTTAGAGGTCACACGGGTGTTGTGACGATCGTAATGTTCCATAAAGATCCAAAGCGCCTTCTGGTGAGTAGGATTTTGCAGATAAAAGGTTGTCATCGCCTATCTGCTATCATAATTTCTTTTGTATGGTGCGACATATAGTCTTTATGTTGCATTGAAAACCAAAACACTATGCATTGAACTGACCATTGTTTAAGTGAATCTAGTGATGAACCTGACTTGTGTCCAATCGAACAGAAACTGTCTGTGTTCTGTTTCATTCTATAGCAATGATGATGTGAAGGACTTTGTGATTAATTAGCCTCATCGTTTCTATCACTTTTATGTGTTTTTTGAGCTTTGCTTGGCTTTATTAACCAGATCATATATGGACAAAATGTACTATGATTCATGAAAATAATTATAATAGAGTAATAGATATCTTACATAAACTTCAGAAAGTTAGTTCAATACCATTGGCGGGCAATAGGGGAGATTTTTCCCCTTTGCTGAACTAGTAAGGGTTGTTTCCCCGTCTGACTTGTCAGTTATTCAACAGGTTTGGGCATTGGCTGTTGACAAGAAAACTTAAATGCTTGCTACTGGTGGAACTGATTCTGACCTTAACCTTTGGCACAATTGCACGATGGAAGATAAGCAGGAAGATTTCCTTAAAAGGCAAGTGCGATATTCTATTATACTTTCAGCATAATAGACCATTGTCTTCGTCTAATTTCGTGGGTAAACGACTCCGAATGCATCTTCTTTCCAAATATAACACTTAAAATTGATCTTTGGTCCTTGTAAATATATGTAACGTTGAGTCCATTGAACACTCACTGTCAGTAGTGGGATCCCTGATTATATAGTTTGTTTAATGTGCTTACCATATTCTTAAATCTTGATAAATATCACTTTCTGTACTGTACACTTCCCCTTCTGAGTGTATACGGCTCCTTGGATCTATGTTTATACTTACCTGCATTCAACGTTGTTGCAGGAGGAGGAAGTTTTAAGAGGCCAAGAATTGGAAAATGCATTGTCAGATTCTGACTACACAAAAACAATACAACTCGCATTTGAGCTTAGAAGACCACACAGGCTTCTTGAGTTATTCTCACAACTTTGCAGGTAAAAATCACCTTCAAAGAGCTCACTTTGCTCTTCGTTATGAAGTTTAATATATTGCCGGGCGTGCAGGAAAGCTGATCAAGAGGACCGTATAGAGAAAGCCCTTCTTGGTCTCCCAAAGGAAGGGCTTCGCGTGCTTCTCGAGTATATACGTGAATGGAATACAAAGCCCAAGTTTTGTCACGTTGCACAGTTTGTGCTTTTTCGGGTGTTGAGGAGCTTGCCTCCCACTGATATCCTGGAGTATTTACTTTCTCTCATTTGAAGAGTTTTGTTGAAGAGCATGTCGATAACCTATGACAAATTGTTGCTCGAGATATTTCTTTTGTTTGTGCAGATAAAAGGCATCAGTGAGTTCCTCGAGGGCCTTATTCCATACTCTCAAAGGCACTTTAGCAGAGTTTATAGACTTGTACGCAGCACATTTTTGTTGGACTACACCTTGACCTGGCTGTCTGTTGTAGATCCAGATGTCGTACATGAGGGCCCAGCCAGAGATGTTACGAACGGCTCATCAATGGAAAACGGTGAAGCAATTGCACCGTTAGAACCTGCACAAGAGAGCCCTGAAAAGCCGAGTAAGAAAAGAATATCGGGAGCGGCGTTTTGGTTTCCGGGAGCATATTCGAAAAATATAAAAAATTGAAAACTTATCAAAAAATTCTGAGAAAATCATGCACGTACCTGATCATGGTACGCACCACCGTGAAAAATTTCGAAAAAGTTCATGCACGTACCTGACCATGATACGCACCACCGTGAAAAATTTCGACGTACGTGCATGAACTTTTTCGGATTTTTTAAAAAAGTTTTTCAAAACTTTCAAAGGGAATTTCCGAAGAATATCAAGCAAATCAAGCACGAAAGGTAGTAACACTGTAGCTGTCGAGGCTTAAACTGTGGACACTGACCAGTTATCTCTTACAGCACCAATTTTGTAGCTGTTGTTGTACCTGCGGTTTCTGCGGGATGGATCATGTTTATTTTGATGCATGACAAACCTTGTACAAAATGTATTCGTTGGTGACCTCAAAAAACTTGGTTGATTCAGGCATGTATGAGTAATCAGTTAAAAGTTTCTGATGAGAGTTCACAGTTAAGAAATTGTTTGGATCATCTCTATGACTATCCGCTGGTTTAGTTTGCCTTGATTGTTTTCCATGGAGGCAGTCGTGGCCCAGCCATAAAGTTGGTTTGTTCCACTTGTAATTTGTTGGACCAGCGATCTGGACGCCGCAATGCTGCATAATTTCCGTCCTTGTCAGTTGGCAATTTCTTTTTATGCTTGAGTGGGGTGTGAGGTGGACTACTTGTGTACCTCTTTTTTGTGAGAAACACAGTATAACACAGACGCCCATATACACGCGCATACACTCACCCCTATGAACGCACACACGCACACCCTACCCCTATGAGCACCTCCGAAATACTGAGCCGGCGGGTCAGTCTTGAGATTGACGAAGTCACCACGGGCGCCTCGCTGTCGATGGGAACGTCGCCTCCCACTGAAGAATATTCCGCCTAAATGAGAAACACCAGTGTCAAATCTGGGGTTTGAACTCTGGTGGGTTGGGAGTACAACCACCCTCCTAACCATCTTGCCACAGGCAAATTCTCTACTACTTGTGTACCTCGTTTTGTAAGGTATCTTACGTCGTCGGTAGTTCATATGTTGTAGTTGCCGTCGCCTTTTTGATACCATCAGTCATGTGCTATTGCCATGGGCGTAGTCGCCTGAAGAAAGTGGGGTGCTTCGAGTTGGGGACTATGTTCATATGTTGGGGAGTATTGCCATGCGAATTTGGCAGGACTTAAGAAAAGCTGCTACTAAGAGCATCTCCACCGGGGGGCCTCTAAATCGGTGTCCGGCACCTCCTAATTGGGCCTCCTTTGGGGGTGTCGGACATGTGTCCGGGCAATATTTGGGAGGCCGCCCACAGCGGCACCCCCAAAGGCACACCCCTCAAACGGCTTAAAATTTGAGCGAACTGTCGAACACCTTGCGGGCGCACGAACCGCCGCCGGTTCGCCGCCACGTCGCTCCGCATTACGACGCTTCGTGTGGATTGCAACCGCCGCCGCGTCATTTCGGGTTGCGTTCGCACCGCTTGGCACCAATATAACAATCCTCGCGGCCGCACATCGATCTCATTCTCTCCGCCCACAACTCGCTCGCCATGTCGTCGCCTGAGAAGAAGGCGGTGCTGCCCGATCAGGAGGAGAAGAAGGAGGCAGTCGTGGTGGTCGATCAGGAGCAGGAGAGGGAGGCCGTGCTGGTCGCCGATAAGGAGCACCATGTCGTGGTCGCAGCCGAACAACAGCAGGAAGAGGACGCAGCGGAACAGGACGGCGAGCCCGCAACTCCATCCCCAGCACGCCCTGCTTTCTCACCGTGGGAACCTTGGTCGCCGTGCCGTCCCGTGCGACAGGGGCATATGCAGGACCGGCCGTTTCTCAGGCCCCAGAACCGGAGTGGCAGCCGGGAACTCCTGGCGCGGCGTCGGCGGACGACTTGCCTGGGACACCGCCGCCTAAGGCTGAGTTCGATGATGACGAATAGTTGTAATCATATGTAATAAGTACGTGCATGCATTAATAAAGCTTGAAAGAAATAGGTTCTATTACAACACAAGTTCATATTCGTTTACAAAGTTTAAATTCGAACTCAACTTAAAAACATATCACTCAACCGTTGCCCCCGCCGGCTGATTCGCTTTGATAGCCCATGCGTGCGCCACGAGGTCATTGTGTAGTTGGTTATGCGTAGCTTCATCACGAATTTCCCGAATTACGGCAACAAATTCACGATACGCCGTCGGCACGCCCGGCTGTGGATTAGCCATAGGCCCCTGGAAATCGAACTGTTCGCCGACCTGTTGCCTCCTTGTAGGACGCTCGTCCTCAATGATCATGTTGTGCATGATGATACAAGCATTCATGATAGCATCCATTTCGTCTAGCGACCATGAAAGACAAGGGTAGCGGACAACAGCCCACCTAGCCTGGAGCACACCAAAAGCCCGCTCCACATCTTTGCGAACAGCCTCTTGTCTCTTTGCAAAATGGCAATCTGCCTCGTCAAGAGGGTTGCGGATTGTCTTCAGAAATGTAGCCCAACTGGGGTAGATACCGTCAGCAAGATAGTACCCTTTGCTGTACTCATGGCCGCCGATCACATAGTTGCATGGTGGAGCTAAGTCATTGATGCATGTAAAATACATACATAAACTTTGCACTATATTAACCAATCATATTTGCATCATATAAGGGTTATATCAATATTTTATTATGATTTTTGGAATATTTCATGATTTCCCTATTTTTATGGAATTAACCCTGCGCAGGCAGAAAATCCTATTTTCCATATTTTAATGTTTCAGTGACCCAAACGACGTCCAAATGACCTAATATTTTACGAGCATCAGTTTTAGGAAGGGACAAAGCGTAGGAGGCAAGGAAGCGCACGAAAGGAGGTCCGAGGGCCAATTTGAGTGGGCCCACGTGGCCAGGTACCTGGGTCGTGTGGGATCTCCTCTTTTGGGCCTCGGAGCTTGATACGTCTCCAACGTATTCATAATTTATGATGTTCCATGCTTATATTATGCAAGTTGCTACATGTTTTATATACACTTTATATCATTTTTAAGCATTTTCTGGGACTAACCAATTATCAAGATGCCACAGTGCCAGTTCCTGTTTTCTCTTGTTTTTTGTTTCAAAAAAGATGTTCTGGAAATATTCTCGGAATTAGACGAAACAAAAGCCAAAGTCCCTATTTTTTTGACACGTACACGGAGTCCGAAGGAGATACGAAGGGGGGTCGTGGGCCGTCCTCACCACGTCGCGGCGCGGTCCTACCTCCTGCCGTGCCGTGACGTGGTGAGGGGGCCACGGACCTCCACCGATGACGCCCCTTCGCCTATAAATTGTCTTTAACGGGAAAAACCTAAGCACCCGAGTCAATTTCCACGAAAATTTCCAGAGCCGTCGCCGCCGTCAACCCTAACTCGGGAGGGTTCTGAAGCTCTTCCCGGCACCCTGCGGGAGAGGGGAATCATCACCGGAGGGCTCTACACCGCCATGCCTGCCTCCGGAGTGATGTGTGAGTAGTTCATCTTTGGACTATGGGTCCATATCAGTAGCTAGAGGGTTGTCTTCTCCTCTTGTGCCATCATGTTTAGATCTTGTCAGTTGCCTATCATGATCAAGATCATCTTATTTTAATGCTACATGTTGTGTTTGCTGGGATCCGATGAATATTGATACTATGTCAAGTTGAATATTGAATTATCATGTCTATGTTATTTATGATCTTGCATGCTCTCCGTTACTTGTTGATACTCTGGCCAAGTGGATGCTTGTGACTCCAAGAGGGAGTATTTATGCTAGATAGTGGGTTCAGTCTCCATTTAATCTAGGGGAGTGACAGCAACCCCTAAGGTTGTGGATGTGTTGTTGCCACTAGGGGTAACTTAATGATGCTTTGTCTAAGGATGAATGTGTTGTTTACATTATGCACTTTACTTAATGCAATTGTCTGTTGCTTGCAACTTAATACTGGAAGGGGTGCGGATGTTAACCTGAAGGTGGACTATTTAGGCACATATGCATGCTAGATAGCGGTCTGTGTACTTTGTCGTAATGCCCAAATGAATCTCATAGTAGACACCACAACTTGCACGTGCATGTTATGCACTTATCAATATTGTCAATTGCCCAGTTGTAATTTGTTTACCCAGCATGTTAGTTATTTATTATGGAGAGATACCACTAGTGAACTGTGGACCCCGGTCCATCCTTTTACATCTGAAATACAACCTACTGCAATCATTATTCTTTTTCATTCTCTGCAAACAAACATCATTTTCCACACTATACATCTAATCATTTGTTTTCAGCAAGCCGGTGAGATTGACAACCTCACTGTTAAGTTGGGGCAAAGTAGTTTGATTGTGTTGTGCAGGTTCCACGTTGGCACCGGAATCCCTGGTGTTGCGCCGCACTACACTCCCTCACCAACAACTTTCAGAAGTGACTTTGATCTCCTACTGGTTCGATTAAACCTTGGTTTCTTACTGAGGGAAAAACTTGCTGCTACACTCATCATACCTTCCTCTTTCCCAACGATCGTGCGACTTTCACATCAACAAGCAGAGCTCGGTTGCCGTCGATCTTTTCTCCACCGACTCCGTCTTGACCTAAAACCGACTATAAAAATAGTCCCCGACGCCCTTCGGAAAGGAGCGCCGCCGAGACACAGAAACCATGAAACAGAGACCTGGGGCTGCAGATTAGAGGGGGAAACTCCGGCGGGGCGCTGCCGAGGTGGTCTCCATCTTCTCCAACGACTTCTCCACCGTCTCCATGATGAAGGGGGAGTAGTCCACCCTCTGGACTTTGGGTTTGTGGTGGTAACTTGATCTAATCTCTCTATGTATGATCATTGTTGAAGTCCATATGATGTGCCTTGCATAAGTATGGATCTATCTATGTAATTCCTATGGTGGATATTGTGGTATGAGATGATTTGTTATGCATTTACCATTGTGTTGGAACTTTTATGACTTGTCATACTTTGGAGATATTCTATGATTCATGTGATGGTTTGATTTATTCATAATGCCTTGTTTATCCTTGTCATGAGGTGATTGACACAACCAAGTGTAGATAGATAAGAGAGATGCACTAGTAGGGAAAGGCCTTTTAGTGGCGCACCAAAAAGCTTTTATGTGGCGCATGGTGGGTGCGCCACTAAATCCTCGCCACAAAAATATTATTTCTGTGGCGCACGGCCCATGCGCCACAGAAAAGTGCAAGATTCTGTGGCGCACCCCCAAGTGCATGCGCCACAGAAATATTTCTGTGGCGCACCCCACTACCATGCGCCACAAAAGTTTTTTTGAATTTCAAAAAAAAAGGGCGGCCAGATCTAGATCTGAATCTAGATCTGGCCGCCGGAATTTCGCCGGAATTTGGCCGGAGCTCGTCGGAGGCCATGGTACCCGTGGCCATGGCCGTAGGTGGCTAGGCCGGAGGTGGGTGGAGGAGTGGGTCACCGGAGGTGGGTGGGTGGAGGATGGGGGTCGCCGGATATGGTGGAGGAGGAGAAGGATGTCGTCGGAGGAGGTCGCCGGGGTGGAGGAGGAGGTGGAGGTCACCATCGCCGGAGGTGGAGCTGAAGGTCGCCGTCGTCGTCTTCGGAGGTGGAGGTGGTGGAGGAGGTCATTGTCGCCGGAGGTGGAGGTGGTGAAGGAGGTCGTCGTCGCCGGAGGTGGTGGAGGAGGTCACCGTCGCCGGAGGTGGAGGAGGAGGACGTCGCCGGGGTGGTGGAGAAGGACAACGGAGGTGGAGGTGGAGGAGGAGAGAAGAAGTGGAGGAGAGGAGAAGTGGAGGAGAAGTGGAGGAGGGAGGAGAAGGGGAGAGGAGAAGTGGAGGAGAGGAGAAGTGGAGGAGAGAAGGAGAGAAGGGGAAAATAGAGGGAGAAGGAGGGCTTGGGCTGGATTCAAAATTCGAATCCCACCCGACAATTCTGTGGCGCATCCCTAGTCATGCGCCACAGAATTATCTTTTCCAATTTTTTATTTTGTAGAAAAAAATCTTATTTTTGAAATAACTTTTTACTCTTTTCGAATTTCCTTTTTTTCTCACGATTTTTTTGATATATTAAACGCATTTTTTCGACATCGTATGCAAAAGTTATGCCCCTGCAAAGTTTTTTTCTGTTTTTTGCAAAAAAAAAGTCAAAATTCATATTTCAAAATTTCTATACCAACTAGACACTAAAACGAAACTACATGTCAAAGGATTTTATTTTTTGAAATTTTTATCATTTTCTTTTCTTGTTTACAGAACTGAAAAGGCGATCCACGGGAGGGGGGGGGGTAGGCATGCGTGAGACAGGAAAAAAAATCTGTGGCGCACCCACCTCCATGCGCCACAGAAATGTGACTTTCTGTGGCGCATGTGCTGGCATGCGTGAGACAGGAAAAAAAATCTGTGGCGCACCCACCTCCATGCGCCACAAAAATGTGACTTTCTGTGGCGCATGGAGCACATGCGCCACAGAAATGTCAATTTCTGTGGCGCACCAGACTACATGCGCCACAGAAATGTCACTTTCTGTGGCGCACCAGGACATGTGCGCCACAGAAAGTCACATTTCTGTGGCGCACACTCCCCATGCGCCACAGAAAGTCACATTCTGTGGCGCACATGGCAAGGTGCGCCACAGAAAGTGACATTTCTGTGGCGCATGTGGCCTGGTGCGCCACAGATTTTTTTTTGTGGCGCATGGCTACTTGGTGCGCCACAAAAAATGATCCACAGAAAGGCACTTCCCTACTAGTGATGTGGTCACACACACGAAATATAAATCATTGCACTAGTGTTTAGAATATTGTCCATTAAGAAGTATGATGTATGTGAGTATAGGATGGCCAATGTGACACGGCATATGTATTGAGTGACACATGAATACAACCCAACATCCTTTATCTGGGGGTAAATAGAAAGAGTATGATGTGGGAGTGACATCAACCAAGCTAGCCTTACGAGGGTGACCTAGCAACACAAATGTGTATTTCTTTCAACTATGTGTTTTAGGACATATAGCCATCATAAAAGTTACCATTAAAACATGACAATTGTGTGTACTTTATCTATAACATAATAATCACCGTAGATGAGAGAGGGAGAGAGGATTGAGTGAACCCATGAACCCATGTCATTTGTTCCTATAAGAGAAAACCTTTGTCTTGTCCTTTTGCATTGAAGAGGATTGGGACACTTTTACATTCTTGTTTTGTTACATTAAACTTCCATCCATTAAATCAACCACCTTGTTCTTTAAACTTGTTTAGTGTATAATCAACTAAAACTTGTGACACTTTAGTTGAGGGAATAGATAACTTTTCCTTCTTGCTCCTCCGGATCGATACCTTACTTCCACATTGAGAGGTGCTACAGTCATCCCCTGCTCTTGGGGGTTATCAGCCATCCACAAGTTTCTTGAACACAGTGGACTTGTAGAGCACATTGATGTCATTGGCGGCACCGGCGGTGCCGAAGTAGGCATGCCATATCCAGAGTCATGATCTGCGACAAATTCAAGTATAACACTGCACTTCCCGTGATGCCCTGACTTGTACATCACTTGCCACGAGTAGGGGCAGTTCTTCCAGTTCCAGTGCATGCAATCTATGCTTCCAAGCATCCCTGAAAATCCTCTTGCTGCGCCTTGTGCCAAAATACGCGCCGTGTCTTCCTCATTTGGTGTTCTCAGATAGTGCTCGCCGAACACCTTCACAACTGCCTTACAGAATCCGTAGGTGGCTTCGACGGCAGAGATAGATTCAAAGCATCCGCGGGTAGCCCGTAAGCAAGGCACCATATGGCCGCCGTGCATTTCTGAATAGCCGAGAACCCATTGACGCCGGTGCAGTCTCTCTTCAGCTCAAAGTAGTCGTCCTAGTCCCGAACGCCGTGCAAGATCTTCCAAAACAAGGTCCTGCTCTTCCTAAAGCGCCGGCAAAATTCATGAGGCAAGTTCGTCGGTTTCTGGGCAAAGTAGTCCTGCCACAACAGAGCGTGCCTAGTTGCTCTGTTGTGTTTCCTTGTTGGGCCTCCACCCTTTCGATGATCCTCCAAATTTCGGTGCCGTATCTGCCTCGACTGTGGCATCTAGAAGTGTGGCCATCATCATCTCATTCTCCTATGCGTCGGCCACAAGAGCGGTGATAACCCACAAGTATAGGGGATCGCAACAGTCTTCGAGGGAAGTAAAACCCAAATTTATTGATTCGACACAAGGGGAGACAAAGAATACTTATAAGCCTTAACAGCGGAGTTGTCAATTCAGCTGCACCTGAAAAAGCACTAGTAACAGGGGTGATGTGAAAGCAACAGTAATATGAGAGCAATAGTAACAGTAACACAGCAGCAGTAGCAGTAACACAGAGGCAATGGCACCAGAAAATAGTTGATACTACTTCTAATAGCATATAGGACCGAATGAGTATTTGATGATGACAGATGGACCGGGGTTCCCAGCTATCTACACTAGTGGTAAATCTGCAATAACAAGTGTTGGGTGAACAAATTACAGTTGGGTAATTGATATAATTAAAATAGCATTAAGACAGAACATCTAGTCTATTAATCATACGTAGGCATGTTTTCCATATATAGTCATACGTGCTCGCATTGAGAAACTTGCACAACATCTTTTGTCCTACCAGCCCGTTTGCAGCGGGGCCTCAAGGGAATCTACTGGTAATTAAGGTACTCCTTTTAATAGAGCACCGGAGCAAAGCATTAGCACTTAGTGAAAACATGTGATCCTCATATCTAAACAATCCCCTCTAGTTATCCCAGTTGCTGTCACTCTAGGGCCTCGGGTTCCGGACAGAGACATGTGCAAACAACTTGTAGATACAATCTAAGCAATAATTATAGAGCTTAAATCTAAGATCATGAAACTCGTGCACTAGTGACAAGCATTAAACACAACAAGATTGCAACAACAATAACTTCACAAACTTATAGATAGACTGATCATAATGTAACAATTCATCGGATCCCAACAAACACAACACTGATTACATCAGATGGATCTCAATCATGTCAGGCAGCTCATGAGATCATTGTATTGAAGTACATGGAAGAGAGAGAGAGAGTACCAACTAGCTACAGCTAGAACCCGTAGTCCATGGGGGAACTACTCACGGAGCATGATGGAGGTGATGGCTTCGATCGAGAAGGCTCCGGGGGTCGATCCCCGTCCTGGCAAGGTGCCGGAACAGGACCTTCTGACCCCCGAAACTAGGTTTCGATGGCGGCGGCGCTCTGAAACTCTTTCTGGAATATGATCGATTTTTTTAGGGTTTTCGAGGCAGAAGGATTATATAGGCGAAAGGGCGGCTCAAGGGGGTGGCCGTGTCGGCCTCACCACCTGGTGGCGCCACCCCCCCCCTCCAGGCCGCGCGGGGACATGGTGAGGAGGCCGTGGGCCTCCCCCGGGCTTGCCCTTCTGGCTCCGTGCACGTGTCGGGAAAATAGGAGGCTGGGCTTTTGTTTCGTCCAATTCCGAGAATATTTCCAGAATATCTTTTCTGAAACCAAAAACAGCAGAAAACAGGAACTGGCACTGTGGCATCTTGTCAATAGGTTAGTCCCAGAAAATGCATAAAAATGATATAAAGTATATATAAAACATGTAGCAATTGACATAATATAAGCATGAAACATCAGAAATTATAGATATGTTGGAGACGTATCAAGCATCCCCAAGCTTAGTTCCTACTCATCCTCGATTAGGTAAACGATAAAAGCAAAATAATTTCTCAAGTGAAATGCTACCAATGTAATCCTGATCCAATAATGATGTAAGGCATGTGAGCTGAGATCAAATCATTCAAAGCAAATGTCTATAATTGATATTAAATAAGAGATAATAAAGCAAGATAGTTAAACAAGCTAAAAGGTTTCATGAACTATTGCTTTAAAAACATGAAACCGTACAAGGTTCATTAAAGATGTTTTAAGTATCCAGTGTAGGAGTTCTATCCTTCAATTCCAAGCATCAAGTAAATTTTCACAACATAGAGTACGGATCCAGTCAAGTAAAAATAAACATGAACGTCATGAATCAACTGTTTCGAAGCCTACTCAACCGGTGAGTGCAAGCATTTGGTATTGGCACCAGGATGTTATGGCTAAGAGAACATTAATGGGGGTTTGGAAGGCCAATGGAAGAAAGTCTCACAAAGCTATAAATGATCATTAGACAAGAGGAAGTCTTATAATCGAAGTTATGTAAGGAGTAGTGATTGTCATGCAACGGATGCACATAGAGCTATATGTGTATGAAAGCTCTCCAATGGAACTAGTGGGGGTGCATCCAACTTGGTTGCTCATGAAGACCTAGAGCACTTTTGAGGAAGCTCATCATTGGAATATACAACCCAAGTTCTATAGTGTAAATTTCCCACATAGTTATACTAGGAAAACATGAAAACTCTCTCACATGGAGTATAGGTGCTAAACATGAGCACAAATGATGACTATGAATACTGCAGGTGCTGAAACATGAGCACAAGTGTGGATAAAGGATAGTAATGTTGCCCCCTTTTTTCTTTTTTCTTTTTTTCTTTTTTCTATTTTTTTCTTTCTTTTTCTGTTTCCCTTTTCGATGGCATCCATGGCTCTTTTCACTTTTAGGGGCAACATTCTAATATGACAACACACTTTTTGGTACAAATAACTCATAATGAACAAAACATGATGTATGAAACTGTATGCCTCTGCCAGTGTAGCAGGATGTGCAATGATCTAACGTAACATGGGTAAACCACACATCTGCTGTATAGAATCACGCAAAGCAATATATAAATGATAAATGACAACAAGTCATTTAATGTAAGATGGAAGTTGCATGGCAATATATCTCGGAACAGCTATGAAAATGATGTGGTAGGTAGGTATGGTGGCTGTTTTGAGAAAGATGTATGGGCTTATGTGTAGGAGAACAAGAGAAAGTCCTCCCACGGGTTTGGATGTACTGGTGAAGTATGCACAACTCTCAATGTGAGCAGAAGGCAATGCACAACACCGAAGAGGCTAGCAAATTTGGATGGTGGAAGTGCCAAAAACCGTAGCTTAACATTAGTCAAAAAGAACTCACAAGCTTATTGCAAACAACTAGCAGGTTCAACATTAAGAGCATGATTAAAATTCACTCCAAGAAGGGCCGTTCACGGCGGCACAAGTACCCCGCTAGATCCCTTGACCTTCAGAACAATTCAGTTATTACGAATCACTTTTAGACATGGAAAGCTATCAAGTCCAACTACACCTTCAACAATTTTAGTAGAATTTGTAGTACGGTACAAGCTTAAAGACAACAGTACACTAATGATTTTAACTTAATTAACCAGCAAGATATACCATCTATTACTTATTACCTCAAAATGTCTGCAAAGAATCAGGTTATCAAAGTTCAATGCTCTACAAGATTATGCAAGTTTTATTGGGTTGCGGGGAAAACTTTAAAATTTATCCGTAGCCTTACCGCCAAGATCTATTCTATGAAGGTACGTTGTCGTTGATGTAGACCTTGATGAAGTTGTTCCGTTGTCCAAGGAACTTACTTGCGCAAATCCCGCTCTAGCGATATCCACACATACACCGTGTCAACCCACCCCGTGCGTTCACCGCCTAGCTACTAGCACGTGGTGAAGAGAGTCAGCCTAGCGGCGTAGTTTAGGTATGAGAAGATTAGAGACATCTAATTCTCAACACATGAGATTTACAAGAGAGAGAGAGAGAACTTGCAAATTGCTTCTATTGATTGTCAAACCCTAGGGGCTTGGGGTTGCTTATAAAGGAGGCCAAGGGGTGGAAGTGCTTGGGCAAGGGGGAAAGCCCCCTTGCCCAACTCGGCTTGGGAGGGGGAGTTGGAGTAGGACCCCAACTTCCCTCCCCTCCCTTTCCCCTCCTCCTCCTTCCTTGCATGGCCGCCGCCGGGTGGGGCCCGCCCTAGGCCAACCGACGTAGGCGGGTGGGGCCCACCCGAGCCCACCGCCTCGCCGCCCCGTGGGGCCCGCCTTGGCCGCTGCCACGTGGGGCCCTCCTTGGCCGGCGCCTGCATGGGGCCCGCCCTAGCCGCCGGGGTGGGGGGAAGTCCCTCCCCAACTCGGACTCGGCCTCCCCACTTCCTTGTGGGGTCCGGCTGCCTTGGCAGCCCCCTTTTATTGGGCTCCAAATAAATTCTTTTATTTATATTTTCCAATATATTAATTAAATAAATAATTAATTTTTTCTCTAATTAATTCCTAAATGAATATTTCCTTTTACGGAAAATTCCCGGAATTAATTACTTATCATATAACTCATATTTATATGAACCGGGATACCTAGTATCCGCCGACAAAACATCGGAACAATATTTCCTTCTTCATAAGCACTCGGATTAAATCCGCTGATGATAGAAACCATTCCTATCATCCCGGGACATTAGATGTCCGCATTCTCTCTAACTTATAATTCACCGGAACAAGTCCAGTGACATCGGAGCTACTCCGACACAATCTCATTCCCACTAAAACTACATCTTTACTCTCGATCAAAGATTGACCTACAGCTTAAGCGTGTGACCCGAAAGGTTCAGCAATCACAAAGTATTGTTTGGGAGCTTACCAAACAATAACCAGCAGTGGGTTAGGCATTCGTACTGGCACCCTTGTGTTGTGAATGAACAACAGAACCTGTGCGTTAACCATTACGCTTAATCCCCTTACGTACACGATACCAATGATATCTCGAGATTGAGACAATGTGCTCTAGTGTGATCAAACCCTTTGATCATAACACATATTATTCTCGTACCAATATCATTCTCTTTTCTCATTCCGTATATATGTTGTCCCGTGATAAATCACGCTTGTGTCTGGCCAGACGATTGGGTGACAACAACAATACTTGAGATGGCCTAGAGGATGTATCTCTCCATCGTCTGGAGGAGTAAGTGCCATTCTTGAACGATCTCTGTTCCAATACATATTCTAGTTCAAGCCCAAAAGCCACCTATCATAGTCCCATGTTACTGCAAGACGTTTGATGGAAATCAAAGCTCGAATGTCGAATAAGCGGTCACAAGATATTCTCATAGCATAGGGATCTAGCTAATGATAACTAAATAGATGATCAATCGCTATTTCATCGTCGACGATTTGTCTCATAGCAAGATCATACGGTGGGTCGGTTCAGTGCGATTATCATTCCGATAATCCACTCCTATAGTTGAATGACTTATACAAAGTCCATGATCAGGAAAACATGATCATCGAGCAACAAGATAGGCTAGTCTTAGAGACAAGACCAGGAACTCTTTTTCCGTTCGTATCTCTACACGTGTATCGGAGGTTTTCCTCTTGCATACGTTGTATTTGCTATACAAGTACCCAATACAGTTGTAGCATAAAGATACAAACATTAATAATAAACATGGAGATAAATAATAAACTTAATTATTATTGTCTCTAGGGCATATCTCCAACAGTCTCCCACTTGCACTAGAAACAATAATGATTCTAGTTAGCATGATGACATGACACCAAATGGAACTAAGGTGCCACTCACGCTTTCGCATGCGGATCTGAAACTGTGTCCGCACTTTGATCCAACCAAAGTTCATAAACTTTATTTATCACCTCACATGCCAAACTTGACTATGTAAGTCGGATATATTAGGAATTGGATATGGGCCTTTCCGGTTCCGTAGTAGCATTAATAATACCCGGTTGATATTATCATACCATCTTTATAGAAACCTCACCTGAGTAATGACTCATCCAATAACTTGCTTATCATGACGTCTCACATCAATGACGCAACTATCCTCGATAGAACTATCTTTGTTGTAGAATCCACTCATAAGATACACGTGTATTTGATAAAATCAAAACACTTAGTATTTATCATTTGAAAAACATTTATCAGAATAAATTTGATTTCATAATTCCACCACAAATATGTATACGAGTAACTTCTCTATACACACTATTTGAAGCTTTACAAAATCCACCTTGTTGGTTTCCTTTTGTAATCTCACCATCAGGTTCTTTTACCAAACCTTTATATGATCAATTACAATCTTAATTAACTGCTCTTATGAGAATATCCTTATTAAGAATTTCTCATTAACGCCGGTGGCAAAACTTTATAAAAGTTTAGCACTTTGGAAACTTTCCGGCTTTATGTACTATATATAGCAATGTCATAAGCAAAATCACATTAAATATGATTTGATCTTATTCCTCTCTATTCGCTCATCCAGGACTACGAAGGTCAAGGTATCTCGCAAATATCACGCTATGAATTCTTGATCAAATTTCTTTGACTCAAGACACAATTCGAAATTACCTTTCGAATTGCACTTTAGTACATTCATACTCATGTTTATTAAATTCTATCTTAGAGACAAAACTTTAATAAGACATTTTCCGACCTTTTATTTAAACTCTTTAAATCACGAGATTTATATATTTATTAATTCGGCCTAGCCTCATTCAATAAATATAATATCAGCTCCCACTGTCTTTTAAGTCCCTTCGATTTATATAATGAAAAGAATAAATTCTTACTCATTAATACGACTGACTTCAAACATTCATAATATAATTATCTAGATTATTTTCATAATCCAAACTAATTATCCTTAGCAATATATTGCTACTTTAGTTCAATAACAGCATCAAGCAATTGATATGAAAAGTATTGCAACTTCTCACTATCAGTTATTCGTCCTTGATAAAACAATTTTATTCAAGACTAGCTCTATGAATATTAGATATTCATATCTGTCCTTTCTTATGAAATATTCATGCACATGATTTTACATCACATCCAAACAACTCTCAAGATTGGATCTTGAGTCTCATGAATTTTTCTTGAACTCCTTTTATGACAAATGCCGTCATTAATGAATGTTCTTATTTTTTGTAATTGTTTTGCTTATATCATGTTCCTGGACATTAAATGATTTTAATCACCTAGTGATTTAATCATCAAATTCCTCACATGATTTTTCCTTTAATACTTAATTCGAACCATGTATGCCTTACATGTATTCCTGGACAAAGTAATGATATGGAAACATTTGCATGTTTTCCCTTCTCATTCTAACACTTGCCCAAAGACTCTCAGCCTTAATTTAGTATTATGATTTCCACTCTCTCTTCATGAGAAGACACTTTTCTCCAATTCTAAAGTCAACAAGCATTTAGAATTATGTGTGGAAGTCACTTGCCAAAATAACAATTTTGGACTTTTGCAAAACACCTTTTCAATTCGAACTTAAAACTTTAAATCCTTAATTGAAAAATATGGAACTTACTATCAAAATAACTCTAAGTTATAATTGACACAAATCCCAAGATATCAAACAAAATAATCTATTTACTTTAGTGGGTAATTTGGAATTCTAATTTCACAACACATTAAGCAAGACTTTGTAACATTTCCTTTTAATCTTTATCTTGCAAAAGATTTTATTACCATGATGATTTCGAGTTACCAAAATCCATCATAAGTAATTTGACTAAGAAATAATTTTCTTTCGTCAATAATGTTACAATATTTTATTAAGTCCTTTCTTTTAACTTTAATCAAATTCCTTTGATTCCTTTATTTTGATTCTCACACTCTCCCACTGAATTTATGAAACATTGAAACTTCAATAATTTCATTAACTCTATTTCATTAATATGCAACTTCATATTAATTCCTCAATAGAATTGAATTAATGGGTAGATTCCACTCCTTTATGTAAATCTCGAAATTTACTAGTGCCTAGCACTTTGCCAAATTCGAGTCTACTAAATGCCTAGCATTTTGTGGATTTCGATTTTCATCAAATGCCTAGCACTTTATGAATTTCGAATTTCTCCAAGTGTATGACACTTTGTGATTTTAGTTTTATCCATTTAATTTAGAGATAACTTTAAGAGTCTCAAAGAGAACCAACGAAAAGTATAACTCCAAATTAAAGATAAACTAACTTTATTTATTACTTAAAACTTTAAGCAATAACTTGAATCAAAACAATAAAGACTTAACAAACAAATAATTAATGACATAACACAATAAAGAAGATATAAACTTTGAATTTCCAAACTTGGAATTCCCACACATACTTTATAATTCGAACAATGACTTGTTCCAGAATCTAAAATATTCATTACATAATGATCGAACTGAAAATAACTCTTATTTAAAGTTCTAGTGTAAATCTTCTTCATTGACTTGGATTGAAGACATAGTGGTGATCATGGCGCATTGAGTGCCTTTCTTTCCCCACTTCCTCCAATTCTTCCTAAATCTCTTGCTCTTTCCCTTTTCACATTGCGATCATGCAACATGAAAAATTTCAGTATTCACATACCAAAATATATTCGAGTCGAGATTATGTCAATAACTTGTGTATAACTCTTATACCTTTGTGGACTTGCCACTTGTCTTGCAAGATGGTTGTGTCATCAAGTGATGCACATAGATATCCATCTCTGCTGATAAGAGCATTTTGAAGATTTCCTTGACTATCTTCTCTACTCCCATCAATTCATAACACGCCACAAGGCGTAGTATAATTATGGTAGTATCTTGGAAGTGTGTCAACAACTTGATTTCCTGGAATTGGTTGCCCAATATCCTCAAGCTTCCTGAGTATTTTGCAGAACTTAACCTTGTGCTCCCTCATCAAGCTTTCGCTTGATAGTTTGCAAGATCTAAGTTCTCCATTGAGTTTGTCGTTTAGCAAGACATAACTGGACATGAACCGAGCTTTCAAAACTTCCATAAGACGGAAGGGGCGATAGTATGGATAACTCTCGCTAAGCTTGGGACACATCCTGTCTAGCATAACCATACTCACTTCATACTCATGTTTCTCCATAGGAGAATATTCTTCTTCTACTTCTGGAACAATTGTATCCAGAATATGCTCTAATCGCGTCTACTGAGATTATCTCTCAGCCCGTGAAGCCAATCCGTAAAGATCACGCTTCCCACAGTTAACTATTAACAAGTCTCTTATAAATCTTTTCAACGGGATCCATTTCTACAACAAAACAAGTTTATTTAGACTTCTAGTTTATTACTAATTTTAATGCACTACTTTAATTCAATCAAACATGAATCTAAGATATGCTCCCACTAAGTCCAATAATCCTCATGATTGGCACTAAGTGATTCAGGACCCGATTGCCCTACGAAGCAAGCATGGATACATGTCATGTCCGTCGGCCAATCGGTAAGCACTATGCTAGTTGCAGCAGCTACAACTCCTGTTCGTCTTTCGACGGATGTGTTCCGAACTCATATGTTATGCTTGGACGTCAAGACAACCAACCGACACTGGCTGCTGGAACTGTTCGCGCCCGCCTCCCGAACCCTTGGTACACATTACTCCTGGATACAGGTCGTACGGCAACAAGCATCCGGTTTGACGGTGCCACGGTTGGTAAGAACACGATCTCCTTGATTTTGTTTGAGGATTCACCCTAATAAACGACTACTGCGCAATCAAGGTGCAAACAACAAAGGATAAACATCACAGGCAATTAATAATAATTCATGTGCTTTGGTATAGCCTTTGTTATTTCTCGGAAGTCCTTGGCGCTCGTCCTTGAGGATCACCATCTTCATTGTTCCCGGTTACGGCAAAATTCCCGAAGGAAAATTACCATATCCGAAAACTCGCCAAGTACACGTCGCCGACGCAATGCCGGCGCCTCCTCCCGGTCTCCACGACAACTCTTCTTCGCTTGATTGTCGATGACGAACTCGATCAATTGTTTTGGCTCCCACCATCATGTTAAGACACCGTAACAAAATAGCTATACCAAAACACATGCACTCAATCCTGCAAAACCAAGTTAGACGTATCTAACGCTTTGTTTGCAAGTTTTACGTGGCTTTGTAGGCTCTACGGAATTACCGTCACTACCTACGTATTGAAGCACGTTTAGGCTAGTTGCTAGATTAACATTGCGGGGTGATTGAGATCCCAACATTACGAAAACGTTGCAGAACCCCAATCTAAACGATCACATGTGCGCGTGACCCCCGTGAGGCGTCCAACCCTCAGGCCCAGTCCATATATACATCAACGTCCACAACTAAGGGTATAGACCCGAAGCTACTGAAGCACATCGTTGGCGCCAACAAGCATACTAGGAGCAGCCGGAAGGTCCGCGGATAGCCAGAAGTTCGTAAAGATCTTGCCAATACTGCCATGGAATATGATGCACAACTTCTTGGGAAGCAACTAAAATAAACTTAATGCAAGAACCATGCAATGCTCACACCAACTGGTGCTCTAGATCAAATCATACCAACGCATAGATCGGCTCTGATACCATATTGGGTTGCGGGGAAAACTTTAAAATTTATCCGTAACCTTACCGCCAAGATCTATTCTATGAAGGTACGTTGTCGTTGATGTAGACCTTGATGAAGTTGTTCTGTTGTCCAAGGAACTTACTTGCGCAAATCCCGCTCTAGCGGTATCCACACATACACCGTGTCAACCCACCCCGTGCGTTCACCGCCTAGCTACTAGCACGTGGTGAAGAGAGTCAGCCTAGCGGCGTAGTTTAGGTGGTAGATCTAATCAACTAGATTAGATCTATATGAGAAGATTAGAGACATCTAATTCCGAACACATAAGATCTACAAGAGAGAGAGAGAGAACTTGCAAATTGCTTCTATTGATTGTCAAACCCTAGGGGCTTGGGGTTGCTTATAAAGGAGGCCAAGGGGTGGAGGTGCTTGGGCAAGGGGGAAAGTCCCCTTGCCCAACTCGGCTTGGGAGGGGGAGTTGGAGTAGGACCCCAACTTCCCTCCCCTCCCTTTCCCCTCCTCCTCCTTCCTTGCATGGCCGCCGCCGGGTGGGGCCCGCCCTAGGCCAATCGACCTAGGCGGGTGGGGCCCACCCGAGCCCACCGCCTCGCCGCCCCGTGGGGCCCGCCTTGGCCGGCGCCTGCATGGGGCCCGCCCTAGCCGCCGGGATGGGGGGAAGTCCCTCCCCAACTCGGACTCGGCCTCCCCACTTCCTTGTGGGGTCCGGCTGCCTTGTGGGCCCCATGGGCCCACTTGGCAGCCCCCTTTTTATTGGGCTCCAAAATAAATTCTTTTATTTATATTTTCCAATATATTAATTAAATAAATAATTAATTGTTTTGTCTAATTAATTCCTAAATGAATATTTCCTTTTACGGAAAATTCCTGGAATTAATTACTTATCATATAACTCATATTTATATGAACCGGGATACCTAGTATCCACCAACAAAAACATCGAACAATATTTCCTTCTTCATAAGCACTCGGATTGAATCCGCTGATGATAGAAACTATTCCTATCATCCCGGGACATTAGATGTCCGCATTCTCTCTAACTTATAATTCACCGGAACAAGTCCAGTGACATCGGAGCTACTCCGACACAATCTCATTCCGACTAAAACTACATCTTTACTCTCGATCAAAGATTGACCTACAGCTTAAGCGTGTGACCCGAAATGTTCAGCAATCACAAAGTATTGTTTGGGAGCTTACCAAACAATATCAGCAGTGGGTTAGGCATTCGTACTGGCACCCTTGTGTTGTGAATGAACAACAGAACCTGTGCGTTAACCATTACGCTTAATCCCCTTATGTACACGATACCAATGATATCTCGAGATTGAGACAATGTGCTCTAGTGTGATCAAACCCTTCGATCATAACACATATTATTCTCGTACCAATATCATTCTCTTTTCTCATTCCGTATATATGTTGTCCCGTGATAAATCACGCTTGTGTCTGGCCAGACGATTGGGTGACAACAACAATACTTGAGATGGCCTAGAGGATGTATCTCTCCATCGTCTGGAGGAGTAAGTGCCATTCTTGAACGATCTCTGTTCCAATACATATTCTAGTTCAAGCCCAAAAGCCACCTATCATAGTCCCATGTTACTGCAAGACGTTTGATGGAAATGAAAACTCGAATGTCGAATAAGCGGTCACAAGATATTCTCATAGCATAGGGATTTAGCTAACGATAACTAAATAGATGATCAATCGTTATTTCATCGTCGACGATTTGTCTCATAGCAAGATCATACGGTGGGTCGGTTCAGTGTGATTATCATTCCGATAATCCACTCCTATAGTTGAATGACTTATACAATGTCCATGATCAGGAAAACATGATCATCGAGCAACAAGATAGGCTAGTCTTAGAGACCAGACCAGGAACTCTTTTTCCGTTCGTATCTCTACACGTGTATCGGAGGTTTTCCTCTTGCATACGTTGTATTTACTATACAAGTACCCAATACAGTTGTAGCATAAAGATACAAACATTAATAATAAACATGGAGATAAATAATAAACTTAATTATTATTGTCTCTAGGGCATATCTCCAACAAGTTTTTCATTATACCACTACCACATGCTACATTTTTTGAACCAACACATCAACCAAGCAACTCTCAAAACAAATATAAGTGAAGTAAGAGAGTACTTTCTATAAAAGAACTAATAGCTCTGAACAAAAGATACATGAAAACCAAGAGCTAGAAGCTAAACAGGGCGAAAACTGAATACTCAACAGATATAAGTGAAGAATAGGAGTATTCAAATGAAAAAGCGGAGCGTGTCTCTCTCCCAAACAAGATAGATAGGATCCAAAAATGATATGATCAGAAAATAAAAATAACAAACTGAAAATAAAATCACACGGACGCTCCAAGAATAGCATATATGATGTGAAAGAATTAAAATATAGTTTCACTAGAGATGACCTGATAAGTTGTTGATGAAGAAGGGGATGCCTTGGGCATCCCCAAGCTTAGACGCTTGAGTCTTCTTGAAATATGCTTGGGTGATCCATGGGGGCATCCCCAAGCTTAGGCTTTTCACTCTTCTTGGTCCCATTATATCATCCTTCTCTCTTGACCCTTGAAAACTTCCGCCACACCAAACTTCTCATAAACTTCATTAGAGGGGTTAGTACTCAAAAACTTTAATCCACTTTGGTTCTATAGTGACACATTGCAAGAACTCAATAAAACATTAGATACAGCCCTCCATGATAAGGAGCCTTACTTAAAGTCCACAAGAGAAAATGCAAAAAAACAGAGACATAATCTGTCAAAACAGAACAGTCAGTAAAGATGATTTTTTTCGAGGCACTTCCGTTGCTCAAATCAGAAAACTTGAAATTAATGAAAGTTGCGTACATATCTGAGGATCACGCATGAATTTTTTCAGAATTTTTCCATTTTTATGGAATTTATACAGCTCAAAACGGTGGATAGCAAAAATCTATCCCTGCGCAGAAATCCAAATCTAGCATCATCTAATCATTAGAGACTCTTCTTGGCACAACAATTCGAAAAAGTGAAGATACAAAGGAGTTTTTACAGAAGTAAGCAAGCTCCTTGACTCAAAAAGCAAAGAAAATTTTCATAAATAAAACATGGGTTGTCTCCCAAGAGCGCTTTTCTTTAATGCCTTTTAGCTAGGCTTGATAGTTTTAATGATGTTCTCACGAATTTCAAAAAAAAATGATGCTGTCACAAAAATAGAAAATGAAGCAAAAGGAGCATCAAGAAGCAAATTCAAAACACATTTAAGTCTAACTCACTTCCTGTGCATAGGAATCTTGTATCCAAATAAATTCACAAAGAACAAAGTGACAAGCATAGGAAGATAAAACAGGAGTAACTTCAAAAACTTTCAGCATATAGAGAGGTGTTTCAATACCATGAAAATTTCTACAACCATATTCTCCTCTCTCATAATAATTTTCAGTAGCATCATGAATAAACTCAACAATATAACTATCACATAAAGCATGTTTTTCATGATCTACAAACACATAATTTTTATCAAGCTCAAAAATAGCAGGATTAAAACTTTCAAACCCACTTTTAATAATTTATAACAAGATGATTGATCAATCTCAAAAGGTATGGGAATCATAGATAAAGTCAAGACCTCTCCAATCCCATTTTCATTAGTAGTACAATTAATATTATCAAGTAACATAGGACCATCATCTAGAGTTTTATCATAAACATTTTCTAAACAAACTTTCTCGTTACCATGCATTTCGAAATTAGGCACAAATAAAGGATTATCATAAGATTTATCAAAATAGCATGGATTATCATAGATAACTGGAGCATAATTATGCTCACAAGTTTTATTCATAGTAAATATTTCAAGAGAATCCACAGGAACATAACATTCATCCTCTTTTGGTAAGCATGGAGGGCAATCAAATAATGTAAGAAATAAAGAGTTACTCTCATTAGTAGGTAGGCATGGGTAGCTAATCCATTCTTCCTCCTTTTGTTCATCACTCTCCTCCTCTTTTTCATCTAATGAGCTTTCAGGTTCAGCAATTTCTTCTTCCACAGGTTCCTGCAAAGAATTAGTCTCTTCTTTTTGAGAAAACATACTCTTAAAATGTTCAGTAATATAACAATTTTCATCCTTATAGTTATCAAAACAATATTTAAGTATAGAGAGACTTTCAGATTTATAAGGGGCATCCATTTTATGCTCAAGATAAGAACTAATTTCTAGGGCACCCTTAAAGGCAATAAATTATTCAATCCTTTCTACCTCATAAGCATTATAGTAACCTTAACATAAGAAGCTAAGGTTTCATTATCATTATAAGCACATTGGAAAGGAAAATGCTTAAACTTCACATGACAACCAGATTCGTCACAACAAAAAGATTTGCCAAATATAAAGCATAAATTTTTAGAATACATCTCCAGTTGATTTAGTAATTCTCATAAGTATATCCCTTTATCTGACAAGCGGTAATTCATATAATATTTTTGTTCACCCTCCGTGGACCCGCCTTACCAAAAAGATCTAGCTCTAGTTTCATGGAGATAATCCATAGCACAAGTTTTTTAGATTTTTGGTTTTTCAAATTTTATGGATTTTTGGGTATATAGGAAAAATAAAACAAGACAAAAATAAACTAGACTAAAGTAAACTAAGCAAAACACAACTAAACAGAAATAAACTAAGCACAAATAAACTAGACAAAAGTAAACAAGACAAAATAAAATAAAAAGAGAGAGAGGTAGAGTGTGCTCCCAGGTGAACTTATGAGTAGAGCTATGCTCCCCGGCAATGGCGCCAGAAAATAGTCTTGATAACCCACAAGTATAAGGGATCGCAACAGTCTTCGAGGGAAGTAAAACCCAAATTTATTGATTCGACACAAGGGAGACAAAGAATACTTATAAGCCTTAACAGCGGAGTTGTCAATTCAGCTGCACCTGGAAAAGCACTAGTAACAGGGGTGATGTGAAAGCAGCAGTAATATGAGAGCAATAGTAACAGTAACACAACAGCAGTAGCAGTAACACAGAGGCAATGGCACCAGAAAATAGTTGATACTACTTCTAATAGCATATAGGACCGAATGAGTATTTGATGATGACAGATGGACCGGGGTTCCCAGCTATCTACACTAGTGGTAACTCTCCAATAACAAGTGTTGGGTGAACAAATTACAGTTGGGTAATTGATAGAACTGAAATAGCATTAAGACAGAACATCTAGTCTATTAATCATATGTAGGCATGTTTTCCATATATAGTCATACGTGCTTGCAATGAGAAACTTGCAGAACATCTTTTGTCCTACCAGCACGTTTGCAGCGGGGCCTCAAGGGAATCTACTGGTAATTAAGGTACCCCTTTCAATAGAGCACCGGAGCAAAGCATTAGCACTTAGTGAAAACATGTGATCCTCATATCTAAACCATCCCCTCCAGTTATCCCAGTTGTTGTCACTCTGGGGCCTCGGTTCCAGACAGAGACATGTGCAAACAACTTGTAGATACAATCTAAGCAATAATTATAGAGTTTAAATCTAAGATCATGCCACTCGTGCACTAGTGACAAGCATTAAACACAACAAGATTGCAGCAACAATAACTTCACAAACTTATAGATAGACTGATCATAATGTAACAATTCATCGGATCCCAACAAACACAACACCGATTACATCAGATGGATCTCAACCATGTAAGGCAGCTCATGAGATCATTGTATTGAAGTACATGGAAGAGAGAGAGTACCAACTAGCTACAGCTATAACCCGTAGTCCATGGGGGAACTACTCACGGAGCATGATGGAGGTGGTGGCGTCGATGGAGAAGGCTCCGGAGGTCGATCCCCGTCCCGGCAAGGTGCCGGAACAGGATCTTCTGACCCCCGAAACTAGGTTTCGATGGCGGCGGCGCTCCGGAACTCTTTCTGGAATATGATTGATTTTTTAGGGTTTTCGAGGCAGAAGGATTATATAGGCAAAAGGGCGGCGCAAGGGGGTGGCCGAGTCGGCCTCACCACCTGGTGGCGCCACCCCCCTCCAGGCCGCACGGGACATGGTGAGGAGGCCGTGGGCCTCCCCCGGCTTGCCCTTCTGGCTCCGTGTATGTGTCGGGAAAATAGGAGGTTGGGCTTTTTTTCGTCCAATTCCGAGAATATTTCCAGAACAACTTTTCTGAAACAAAAAAAAAGCAGAAAACAGGAACTGACATTGTGGCATCTTGTCAATAGGTTAGTCCCAGAAAATGCATAAAAATGATATAAAGTGTATATAAAACATGTAGCAATTGGCATAATATAAGCATGGAACATCAGAAATTATAGATACGTTGGAGACGTATCAAGCGGTATCCTCCGCCATCATTTCAAAAAACATGACCTCGTCGTAGTCGCTGTCCATTACCAGTTTGACGAATCAACGAATTCAGCCTATCAACCAATGGTCGAACAGCTTGCGCTGCGGGGCGGGAGGGAAGAAGAGGCGTACCCGGGTTCGAACTAGATGCGACGTCGCTAGACGAGGTCGGAGAGCGGCGGCGCGAGACGGGCCCTAGTGCTGCGCCAAGGTCCCCTAGGTGCGAATCAAGCAGACGGCGACGAGAGTGGCGGCGATGGTGCGAATCGCCGGCGAGAGGAAAAAAATGAGAGGCTGTGGGGGGCGAATGACTCAGGGCACGAGCGCGTTGTATGTTTGACGGGCGGACCATCGCTGTCAGGGCCATGCCCACGGCAATGTCCGGCACCCCCAGGAGGGCCTCCAAACTTGGAGGCCCGATTGGGGGTGCCGGACACAAAATCGCTCGGGGCGAGTCTTTAGGGGTGCCGCTGGTGGAGGTTTTTGGTGTCTGGCCTCCCAAAGGGTCTTTGGGAGATCGTTTGGAGGCCCGGTGGAGATGCTCTAAGTCTATTGGCATCGTGCAGGATTCAGGATACGACATTTAGATAGGTCCATAGGTCCCTGCTTTATAAACACCCAGTGTCAATGTCATCAACTTGAGATTATGGTTTCTTCCACCAGCAATTCAGCATATTCCATTCAGGCTCTGTCTTCCACACAGGAAAGAGAGAGCACGTTGCATTCAGGATGCTTGGACGTTATCTAACGCTCAGGACGTAACTTACAAAGATGCACAATTGTTGAGCCCAACTTGTCATGCTACCCATGTAAATAATGGGCACGGACCGCAACAAAAAAAAACAGTTTGTATGGCATACAAGAAGTCCCTGCTTAATGAAGCAAGAAGCACCAACATGCACATGAGACGATGGGGTCAAATCTGAACTTGTTTCCAAACAAAATAGAAAGAGAAAAACTGAACTTTGAAAGCAACACCTTGTCCCTTCGTATTATGCAAATCGCAAACCTGGAGTTTTGAGCAGGTGCAGTCTAAAAAGTGGTCCATCTTCCGTCCTCACGTGAGAGCAACATGAGAACCGGTAAAAAAAAAGGAATTCCCCGGTCACCGTTAAAGTCCATGGACGGTTCATGGTCGCAGAAAGAGGAGGAGCTGGTTCTGACACATACTACAAAATTCCTATCTGTCAGTCCTTCCAAGGGTTGCTACAAAATGTCTTGATACAATGTATTTAGTCATAGCTCCTACCAGCAGAAGGCCACGTGAGGGTATAGACTTCACAATTTATAAAAAGTAGATACATTATGCATAAAAGACAAATAAATACTTCCCATACGATTTGTGCTAGTCGACTTAAATGGTTTAGACCTTTGGTTCGCAAGATTTCCAAAACTGAGGAAAATAATAATTCACATGGCTTTTAATCTTACAAACCAAACAAGCAATACAGAAAAAAAAAGTCATAAGTATTAAAATTCTCCAAAGTTCTTATGAAATCCCTTTAAACCAAAGAGGTTCTCGTACAATTAGTGAAACAACACCGTACACCTCTGTCAAGGCTGGATGCCAAGAAAATTTTACACGTACAGTCTAGGTGTCATCATGATTAGGAACTTTGGAAGTTTAAACTAGATACAATATTCTTTAAGTTGGCTGGAATACAATTGCGCGTGAGATTTGAACGGTTATCATAAATTCATAATGGCATAAGTACAAGAGAGCTCAAAGGTTACTTTTCTTTATTTTGAACTCAGATATACCCTTCACTGTTAGAAACTAAAGTTAAATATCATCCATATGTGGGTTGCGAGAAAATGCCCATTTAAAATCTTTCAGACTAAATAGGTGCACAAGCCCACTACCATATATATGGTTATAAGTTATAACCAAGGGTAATTTTGAAATTTGCAGATGAGTGAAGGGGACGTTAAGCCTCCCAAGCGGCCACCACTAGGTGAAGTGACGAAAACTCCTAGGTTAGCCTCCATTAGAGAATAAAGAAACGATCAAGAGAGAAAAGAAGGGAAGAGTTGAAGAAAGAGTTTAACATCGGGTGTTATCCACAAGGTGTCGATGTGGTGCTGCAGCGCAGCATAATCAATTCGGCCAGCTACCCGTCGCATGGTCCTGATACGCTCGTTCTCCAATGACGCTTCCTTGCCGTGATTGGGTGCGTGCTTGGATGAACGGCGGCCATCAACCGCATACTGTCGACACCTTGGTATGTCTGACATTGGCATCTCCACGGCCCCGATTATCAGGGTGTCCACATGAGAATTATCATGGCAGTATTGCTTGAAGATCGGCCAGGTAAAGAAGAGGTTGGGATGAAGAGCTCATTGTGTGCATGTGGTTCTTTTGTCGCTGGTCCTCTTTGATCCGGTCTAAGTGTCGGGTTCCGGAATACTCCAATGGCGATCTTGCATGGCGATCTTGCATGGATTTTTATGCCTAGAGACTGCCGGATTGGATGAGATTCGGTCACGTCAGAGGGAGCGACGCGAAGCTTTGTTTCTGTTGCCATCATGAGCAAATTCATGATGAAGTCAGAGATGGAGAATGTCACGAAGGCGAGATTGGAGGACTAGCAATGCTGGGAAGTAACTTGCTTGGAGTTTCAGAAACCGTAGCGGCGGTATGTAAGTGGGGCGACAACACAGTTGAAGTTCAGAGTCTACCTGAAAGGGTGAAATCCAAGGTATGACCTTAATTGGTTGTATCTGGCAATGGCCTTCTTGAAGACATTGTTTTGATAGCGGGACTATCTCCAAGGTGAAAACCCATGATCGTCGATCGGGTGACGACGGTGCTTGTGCACTGTTTTCTTATTGAAGGCGTCGCTTTTGGAGAACTTGAACTTTAGGTGTTGTCTTGCTGGTGGTTGTGCTGCTGCAAGAACTGTAACTCTATGGCGGGACTTTTTTTGTTTCTTCTGCTTATTGTCTTTTGGCTGTGTGCATCCGTGATACCCTAGGTATTGCGTTGTTGCAGAAGCTGGGTGTAATTGATATTTTCGCGATATTAATATATACTCTTTATCTAAAAAAATCCACAAGGTTGTGAAATTCAGATCCACTACATTTATCTCCTAAAAGACGTGGTATCAAATTTTTCGTAAGATTGTTTCAATCCCTAACTCGTACGAACCAAATATTGTCGTTACATCCAGAATCTCTAATAATATCTTAATGTGTTAAATCCTCTAGTAGTACACTCTAGAGCTATGACTCGCTCATACCACCGTTCGTGCTCCGAAGCAACGTATGGCTGCAGACTCCTCTGTTTATTGCATATAGCTGTTTTAAAAGTAACGGTTCTGTGGAGACGAATCAGGAAATACTGACGCGTTTTAAACACGACCAATGTTCATCCAAAATAAAATCAGCAGCGGATATTCTCATCTCAGAAAAATAAAGGCAGCAACAGAGACAGCTCTCGGATTTTGCCTGTGGCCAGACGACTCCGACGTGGCCATGTCTCGCCGACCCAGTACGCTTGTACGCAACGGGTATCACGTTTCTTCTTCGTTTCGACGCGGAAAAGCCAGCCGCAATCTTGCTGAGAACAAACGTGGCAACTCGTGCAATCGATCTCCCGACGATTTATCGGAACAAGTAAACAAACATCTCGATCTGTGAAAAGAAGCGCGTCGGTTTAGTCTGACCGTAGCGGTGATTTTGACCGGAACCAACCATGTGCTCGGCAGTGGGGGTGCTCTGTAGTTTAATCCAACGTCGAGGAACGCACAAATTTAATCGCGTCAGTTTGTTTCTCACTCCAGAGCTGTATGCACACGGAGAGAAAATTCATCCGGATGAAGATAAGTATACAGTGTTTAGGCTTCAACGGTTGTATTCGCCTTCAATGCTATGGGGTCTCTGTCAGCTACATCTCTCATTAAGTGCTACAGATATCCATTGCATAGCTTAGTTGGCTCCTGTATCTTCAAGCTCGTAGATCCTACAAGCATCATACAGGTCCACGACCTCTACAATTTGCATCAAAAAGGATCCTACGGAACGTTTATTTTCCGGTTTGTTATTGTTGTGTTTCAGCTGGCTGCATGTGCTCCACAACTGGGCATCGACCTTTCAGAATCACTCCCGATCTAGCCTTTCCGATCGCGCAGCCCATCACCGGCGGAGCTCTGTCCGTTGCATTATAGTAAAACCGGAAAATGTCAGTGGCAGTTAGCGGTTAGCGAAGGAGTGCGTGATGAGTGCATGCGAGATGGTGGGTACCTGCAAACCAACAGATCACACATGGGGAGGCCGTGCGATACGACAACGACGACGACGAGCCAACGACATAAACGGTAGAGATTTTTTTTTTCGAACCGGAGGCAAAAGCTTTGCCTCACCATTTATTAAGCAGAAGGTGCCCGATTTATTATGGAAGAAACCGGGCGAAAATCATACAACAACACAACACAACCCACGGGCGAAGCCCCACAACATCGAGAAACCACGACGCCGCACGACGCGGCCACCCACAGCCCAAGCTGCACCAGGTAAGCCGCTCGCAGACCACGGCCGCCGAACCAACATCCGGGGCCGCCGCCCCGGCGTAAAAGACAACCGTTGCTGCCGCTGCCCAAGCAGCCTCGACAGCCTCGCCGTCAACACCCCCTTCCGAGACCGCCGCCCCAACATAGCACCGCTCGCAACCGAGCCACGACGCCGCACGAACCAGCCACCCGCTGCCCAAGCTGCCCAAGGAGAGCTGCTCGCAGACCACGGTCGTCGTACCAACATCCGGGGCCGCCGCCCCGGCCTAAAAGACAGCCGCAGTTGCTGCCGCCACACCAGACTCGACACCCTCGCCGCCACCTCTCGCAACCACATGTCCCTTCAGCCGGTCACCACTCCAAGAACGATGCCCCCAAGGGGGAGCATGACACAGAGCGCCATCATCGCCCGATCCCGGAAGATCTAGGGTTTCCCCTGGAGTGGTCCGGGTGAAAGGCGAGCACCACGTCTCGACGGCATCTTCAAGAAGAGAAACGGCGCCCGAAGGCGTCGTTGCCGCCTGCCCGACGACAGCCGAAGCAGGGCTTTCGCTCGACGTAGCCAAGTCTTGCACCCGCTCACCATGAGACCGACTAGCCCACCAGATTCCACACGCCACGATTCCAACAGCAAAAGCACCCACGGCCCTCAGAATCAAACACAGTCCAGGGGCAAGGCTCTCCTTCATGTGATGCGATCGATCTTGTCACAATTCAGATTGGCTAACTGTCAGGAGAGCTCGTTTCAAAACAACAAAAACTGTCGGGAGAGAATAAGAAAAAGATTCAGCCTCGGTAGGCACACACACACACAAGACAACATGATTGGATTCCACCGCCATCTTGCTGCGCCGGCATTTCTGGCGTCCATCTTGCTGTTCGGAAGTACTCTCTCCGTTCGGATTTAATTGACATACATTTTGTTACACATGGATGTATCTAGATATCAAACAAGTATAGATATATCCATATTTGGACAAAACCAAGTCAATTAATTTGGAACGGAGAGAATACTAGTGCAAGAATCATAGGGCACAGGCGCGCGCGTACAGCACCTTAACGAACTCTGCAATTAGTTAGCATCATGCGTCGAGCGTGCGCGAGAGCTCGCGCGCCACGGCGCTCGCACGCACACCGGTCCCGTCGCGGCGATCACCGGCGGTGAGCAGAACCTCACAGCAGACGGCATGGGTGGCCGTGCACCGCAGCATTTACGAGTGGGCGACCTCTCCTCTTGGGCCCCCAACAACCCAACCGAGGCACCCACCCTTTTTGCTTCCACTCTACGCGTCAGCAAGCGACGGGCGGCGCAAAACTACACACGCTCGGGTCGTTCTGTGTTTTCTGCTCCCGTTATTACGAAACGACGAAGTAAATAAGTTGATGAAATGAAATGTTTAATTCTGGATATTGCAAGCCAAGACATCATATGCTCTAGAGGAACACATAAAGGAAGTGAGAGCAACGTGTTTACTATTTAGATTTCTGTAGATTACATGTCACATCAAGTATATCTGGATCCGATTTGATTCAGCTTACTGTAGGTAAGCAGTAGAGTCTACAGCACTTGCAATAGTATACTACAACGAGAAGGAAAAACAAAAGCTGATGTGGAAAGTCCCGTTCCAAGAAATTGCTTCAAGATAACCTTAGGTGCATAATGCTTAGGTGGAGAGTGGAAACAGTCATCATATTCTCCAATTTTACAAGCAAAAATCCCATCTCAACTGTATTCCTTTGCCTTGGCACAAAACTCAAATTCAGACCGGCCTAATTCCGCAGTGTCCCAAAAACGCCACAGACCAAGCGGAACCTGAACAAAAAGCATGTTTATCTCCACACAAACGCCAAAGAAAACAAACATAAAACTATTCAAAAACAGGCTAAACATGCAAAAACCAGGAGAGAGGCAGAATATTCCAACCCTTTTCCCTTCTCTCTCCCTCTCCGATATAAACTTGGCCAAGAAAGGCAACCGGAGGAGAGGGACGAAGGCAGGAAGGAGAGGGCCAAAGAAAGCTCTCCCCCCTCCCTCCCCCGGACCAATTTCATCTTCCGCTCCTCGCCCGGACCCCGGATTGGAGGAGGAGGGGATGGGGAGGGAGGACAGGTTCCCGGTGTGGGAGGCGGCGGTGGGCGCCGGGGTCGCCGCCGTGTTCGCCGCGGGGCTCGCCGGGTCTACGTCTCCATGCCGGACTCCGACTACAGCTTCCTCAAGTTGCCTCACAACCTCCAGGAGCTCCAAATCCTCACGTAAATTTCCTTTCTTTCCACTCCTCTCTGCTATCTACCCCCTTCATGTTAAAGTTGGTGCGGCGTCCGCCCAAGCTTGCGTCTTTTTTGGGTAATCGCATGCCCAAAGTTTCCTCATTCGCGCTGGTTTCGTGGTCTGCGCATATTGTTCTCCTCCTCTTCCTTTTTAATCACGAGAGGCGATTCGATTCGCGCTCATCGTCCGTCTGGAACGCGTCGGTTTAGGTGGATCTGCTCAGGAGTAGTTACTTTTACGGATTTCCTGTGCCATTGCGTTGTGCATCGAAGATTTGATTTTTTTTTTAAGGTGCGATTTCAATGCTCGTGGATCGGGGCCTTGCGAATGGTACAGTTGATTGATGGTAGTTTATGCGGATGAAAATTTGCTCTGTTGTTGTCTGGTAACGACCCCATCCTTGGTCTGGTAAAGTTCTTTGTCTCTATCTGTGAGATAAAGCATGGATCTGGTGAAAAATAATTCATGCTGTGTCTTTGATGAATCTGGGGAGCTGCCGATTAATATCAAACTGCCCTTCAAATTTGGGAACAATATATAACGTGTATCACACATTAGAAGAGCTCCGATTAATGCTTGGACCTTGAGCAATTTGGCATCTTGTTAGTCTAACAGGATAGAGCTCGAATTAATACTTGCCTTTCCTGTGCCAAATTAGGATAGTTCCCTGGACCGATTGACTGATCCTTTTTTTAACACGTTTAGTTCTTGATGCATTAAGCAAACCTTACTTTTATTTATTTATCTCAAATCACCATGTCACTTTCTTGCCAGCTATTATCCGCATATATGCATTGGACTTGGTCCGTGCATGTTTCATGTGCGTTCTGTTTAGTATTGGTAAATCACACACGTAACATGTATCTGCTCCACACTTGTGAGCTATCTGCTCGCTAAAGTTACACAATGCACGTCACGTTATGATTCCGTTGCTATTATTGATCATTTGCTTAAGCTGAAAAGCATACTCAGATGTATGCACTCAGAGTGTCCATTTTTTTTGTGTTGAGTGCTGGCAATGGGAATGTTTGTGAGTTTCTAACCATCAAATCGTTTCCTTGCAGTGGCCATCTTGAGAACTATACCAGTGACTACACCATACAGGTTTTGGTAGGTTACTGTGCTGTGTACATCTTCATGCAGACCTTCATGATCCCAGGGACAATATTCATGTCATTGCTTGCTGGCGCTCTTTTCGGGCAACTCCGGGGCGTGGCTCTGGTTGTCTTTGCTGCCTCTGCTGGTGCTTCTTCATGCTATTTCCTGTCAAAGATGATTGGAAAGCCGCTGGTGTTCTCGCTGTGGCCAGACAAGCTCACATTTTTTCAGAAGCAGGTAACTTCAGCACCGATATGTTTCTGTTTTCACTGCTATGTAGTGTCATAACATTTACAATTTTGTGGGGATGCTCAGAAGTACTTTGAATCTGTATAACTGAGAATGTGTGTTTTGTCTCTGTTTTCAGGTTGCGAGAAGAAGACAAAAGCTGTTGAATTACATGCTTTTCCTGAGGGTCACCCCAACATTGCCAAATACCTTCATCAACTTAGCTTCGCCCATTGTTGATGTACCCTACCATACCTTCTTGCTGGCAACTCTAATTGGTCTCATCCCAGCTGCCTATGTGACCGTGAGGGTAAGTTTCTAGCTTCACATATGATGCCTGCCATTCTACTGCCCTTGAGCATGTGCAATGTTTGGGCTAATTTCAGTCCCACTGGCTGATTCATTTCTTGCATCCAGGCTGGGATTGCTCTAGGAGAGTTAACATCGCTCAGTGACCTCTATGACACCCAGTCAGTAGCGCTGCTGTTCTTGATCGGGGTTGTCTCGGTCACACCAGCACTGTTGGGCAAGGACGAGGCGCAAGAAAAAACACCTGAAATCGCAGTACCCACTTCATCATAATCACCAGAGACCTCGCCTAGCCATCTGTACATACCAAGACACGGCATGCAGCGGTTTCATTAGATATGGGCCTATCGACCTTATGAGGTGGATGATACACAGTCTGCGACTTCAGGTGACTACACAGCAGCGTAGGCGGTACCTTGGACCCCAAGTTTGTCCAGGACAGCTTACTGGAGATCTTTGTTGCCATAAGAAAACCCCCCCCCCCCCCCCCCCCCCCCCCCCCCCCCCCCCCCCCCCCCCCCTCACGTTGTTCCGAATGCATCTGGGAAGCACCTTGCCGATCCATCAGGCAAGCTGCTTCGGATATGTAGACAAGTAGTGTGTGTTATGTAAGCCTGTAATGCTGTTTAGATGGAACAGGCAGCCCACTCCAACCCCTCCAACCCTTGTATATATATTGACCAGATTCATTCAACCCGTATTCGGTGGTTCAATGACAACTTGTCTTCTGCTGTGCTGTTCACGTTCTTCTCTCTATGTGATTTTTTCTATCTTTGCCTGTGCAATCTGCTTGCTAGTTGTTCCCACCTGTGATCATGAATCATAATGATGATCTTTTTTAAGCTAGAAAACATATCTTTCTCGGGAAACTTAATGATGATTTTTTCTATGAGATGTATCTGGATGAACATGATGGGGTTTCTTTAGGTTGATGAAGCATGCTGAACTCTGTCAAGAATATATGTGTTTTTATTGTGGACAATTAAGAGTAGATATTAAGATGGGCCAAATTGGTATAACAAAGACCGAACTAACTTAACCGGGCCGGCCATATCGCGCAGTATGGTCTTTAACTGACCATGGCTCACGTAATGATTATCATCCGACTCGGTCGTCACCTCCGGTCAGACCAAGCCGCCAAGTCGTAGAGTGGAGCACATGCTGGGCCTTCTCCGCCGCCGCGCCGCATCGTCGCCGGCGGCGAGCCTCCAACTAGTGAGTCCATCTTCCGTCCTTCTGTTTATGCTCCGCTCTGTATGAATCGCGCTGTGTGCTCCGCCGCCTGTGCTGCTCTGGTGGATTTGGGAAGTAGTTGGCCGTTCGAAAAATCGAAAGCTTCCAACTGGCGTAGCTTTGCTGTAGAACTCAGACCTAGGGGCGGTGCGGGGGTATGATTCAGTAGCGTAGATGCTTTGATATCAGAGGTCTGGGTTTGTACGATCTGTCGTTGGGTGATCGAAAAGAGATTAAGAGTCTCGATTAATGAGAAATTTTGGTGAACCAGTGAGACCACTGTGTAAAGCACGAACTCGTAGTTCACGAAAATGTGTCGCAATTCATTTCTGTTTACGATTGTTAAGTGTGATTCCACTATTTGGGAATCCTATCATGATATTTTGGCCTCTGAAATATGCAGTTTCAGTGCTTTTACCATCGAAGCAGTGAGAGACTATTACCTTGCCGAGGTAAGTGTTGATCTGGCCATGTCATTCCCTTGTCCTCGTAGTTCCTAGTTATGATTACAGTCCTCGTTTCTCATAACAGGTGTGCAAACATCATACCATGACTTAATAACGTCGGAGTTCAGTTATGCTGTTCATTCCAATTGCACCATTCATTACAATTTTTTGCATAACTTTCATCTACTCTGTATTGCACATAGAAGACCAAGAAGTTTCATATGGTCTTAATTGGGCTATTGCCGCGAGAGGTGTTGTCGTGAAAGATAAGGTCTTCTATAACTTGGAGTCATCAGAGTTTCAGAAAGGTGGTAACATTTATACAGGTACATGTAAATTCATGTCATTCAGTTATGATGTGCATATACAGTTGACGCTGCACATATGTATAACCTGGTGCCTCTTTCTGGAGCATGTAGAGCGTGTGTCTGGTATTCCGCTTCATGTTAAAGGAAATGTCAACGGTGGGTTCCCTGATGTTTCAGGAGCTCAATCTGCAAAGCTTCTGAAACAGGTAGGTTTTTTATTTTATGTATTTTTACTCTCCTTGGCAATGTATCATCAATTTTATGAACTGATCTAAAATTCAGAACTACCGTTAGCCTCATTTGTCAGCAGACAGAATTTTAGTTTAACACTTTCCATCGAGCTCTAATGTCAAAATATGTTTTGATTGACTGTTTGCTTGCATTAGGTGACCTTTCACCTTTCATCCATCTCAAGTCTGTACGTCCAAGATGGTGCCATTGGTTCATCTGCAGCAGCAGAATGTGATGCAAAGGTGCGTGTTATTAGTGATAACACGTCTGCTGTCATGCTACTTTCCAGTATTCTTCAGAAAGTACCAGATCGTGCGATTTCCCATGACACATGCCCTTTGACAATATATGTTGCCAGTTCCATAAGGTAATATATCCTTTTGGTTCTTCCACTCATTTTAAATTGTGAATGCATTCAAGTTACAAGCAACAGCCCATAGCATTATCTGTAGTTGGTCCCGATATAAAGACTGATATTCCATTGTCTTTTTTCTTGGTTAACACTTAACAGTACCAACGTTAGGAATGCTCTTGGTACTGGAACACAGTATGCTAATGGAGTTGCAGTAGCAGACATAGAACGCTCATCACTTATCCTATGTGGTAAAGCATTTGCTGATTCCAGTATGCTAAAAGATGCTCTTACCGCTTTGGCTGTCCCTATATTATCTGCAAGAGGAGGCCTCCCTCTCTCTGGCTGGTAAAGTTTGTCTGGCATTATTTTTTAGCGGATCTGCTTGGTATTTTGATTCTACTCTTTCCATGAATATCTTACTTATCGTCCATGCTGTGTGTATCAGGCTTCTGTCTTCCGGTGGTTCAGTTACACTGTTGTTTGCTCCAATGGAGGTCATCAAGTCATGCTCGGAAATTCGGGATGTTCTTGTGTCCACTGATAGCGGTGTAGTTATCTGTTCTAAACAATCTACTGTCCTTTTCCCAACAAAGTCAGGAGCACCAAATTTGTTTGCCAAACCAGCTACAGTGATTATTGTGTCTTCTGATAGGTAACGAGAGCAGGTGTTTCATGGGTACATAGCATTATTTTCTTTTCCATGTTCTATTTTACGGACCACTAAACAGAGTTGTTTGCTAAATAGCAGGTTAGCAGCATTTAGCATTGAGCCAGCTATTGCTTTCTCCACGCCTGTTCTATATGTATTTGCTAACAGTTTGTTACTGTCTTCTTTACTTTCAGTACCGACGCCATACCATCAGTATCAAAGCTCTCTCCAGGCCAGGCGGCTTACCATTTCTTAGCAGGATATCAGGATGGTAAATTTGTCCCGGCTTACAACAGGGCTCCCTCTCCTTTACCCGCCTGCCCTCGCAAATTCCTTACTTTTGCATGTATGTTGCACAATCTCTTTGCTTGTCCTCTGTAGCCTTTAGCTAGTTTATTATTATTCCACTGTTGTTGTTGTAGCATGAATATCTGAACACAGAAATCGATTTTATCCCTTGCAGTTGAAAGAACATAACACACCAACTTATCTGATCAATGCCAAGAGCTCTGGGAAACAAATTGATGGTAATTTACATCTAGCATCCCCTCATTTATTATCCAGTTTGATTTTCTGGAATGGAGGACACATGAGACATTATTAATCACAGGCAAGGACTTCCTGAAACTAATTGAGCTGGCGCAGTCTAACGGTACGCCAGGCAGCAGCAAACTTGAAGAAACTAGAGGTAAATTAGTTATGACACCAACATATAGTCAACACCAAACATATAGTGTACTCGTTTCTTGCATTGAACTAATGTGCCGTTTGATTGCAGTGGCGGAACTGAAGGGGAAGCACAGGAGCTTTGTATCCGGCAAGTTCGGGAAATATCTGCCCGAGGAGTTCTCCTTCTGAGAGATATGTCGATTTTTGACTGGGCCTTCGATAGGTTTATGTCTAAACTGAGATAGGCTCCACCTTCTACTTCCATACCAAAAATACATTAGTAGCTTTGTTTCCTCTGGGTAACGTGCCTTCATAAACGGGGTATCAAGCTGTGTTCAGGCAAATCATTAGTGCCATTAGCAGGCTGTGTACAAGCAATCATTGGTTCTGCAAGTACTAGTACAATGTAGCTGTAGTTTTCAGTATACTTGTGATCTCCAGTATCTGTCTTCTTGTTCACCTTCCTGTGGAGACGCTTCCGGTTCATGGCCCCAGTAAGCTACTGTGGCCACGAAGGTAGTAACGCAGATGCAGTGCAACGTCTCAGGCAGCGGCCGGCCGGTGCCAGTCAGGGTCATTGCCATGTAGGAATGTTGAACCCTGCTGCTCTGTTCATCACGCCGAGACGTCAGAGCTCCACATGGTTTTAAGCGAGGAGTGATGCTATTCCGGTCCCCTCGGCTTCTCCACTGTGTTGTAGCCATCTCAACGTCATCCATCTACAAGAGAACAGGCTGAGTAGCAGACGCCTCTCCAGGTTCAGACTTGCACCACCCCATCATTACTGAATTGCATTTTAACTCGAATATTTGGCATATATCGGTGGAAAATCCAACTGACCTGGCGGTGGGCGGTGGAAGTTTGCAGTAGGCATGATGTTTTGGTGCCGCCGATACACACTTCCAAAACACACTGCCAATTTCATGAAACAGTACACATTGCCAGTTAATTTGGTGGGTCTGTGTTGACCTGGAACAGTAGGGACTTCTCTATTGAGGGCTCATCATTCAGAGACAGACTAGCCTAAGGTACCACTGATCTGGACCTAATTAATTTGTGGGTTCATCATGTCATGCAAAGTTCATCACTCGACCACAGGACCTAGTAGCATAACTAAATACAATATGACTAGCATTCTATCTTTCCATGTACATCTGTCTGAGTTGTGAATCACATGGATGATATAAAATGCATGCATAGTGCAGCCTGTTGTGCTTGCTGGCCTTTTAGTTAAGGTTGTTGCCGCAAATCTGGAGCAGAACAAATTAGCTGGAGCAAACCCATTATTTGATGAGCAACAGCCTCATCAGGAACCCTACTAGTACTGGCTATCACATGTTCTGCTCCCTCTCTATCAGGCTGTACAGCAGCTTTTACCCAATTGTAATTATCAGGTCAAGAGCATGATGCTTCATCAAGATTTGGAAATCTATGTTCCATATACAACAGCATTACCAGGGCATACATGAATAAATACAATAGCTACAAGATGAATCATCACTGAACTTACACAAATGTAAGAAATAAAACGCATGGCTGTAAATACAATCGGCCTTCTGTATTCTCTGAAACATCCAACACTTACTTTTACCATGACCAGGCAAGACTCAGAAACTAGATGGCTAGTCAAAGAAAGGAGATGTCACATAGCATACAACAAGGGAATATAACATGAGATAACCTTGTGCTAATTTGAGCTTTTCTTCTTCAGTAAACCACCAAATTTAAATTTCTTCTTCTTTTGCTGCTGCTGTTGTTTGGTCGGCGATGTGCTGCCATTGTTTGTCTTTGCTGACTGCAATCCGTTGCTGTCGAGAGTAGTGTCTCCCTTGTTGGACTCTAGATCAACTTCCGACTCGCCGTCATTCGACTTCTCCTTGGATGAGTCGTAGTCGGTGACCTTACTGTTCTCCCACATCTTGGCAACTACGACCACCGGTTCGTCATCCACGCCGCCTCCGTTATCATTATCTTCTTCCTTGTTACCACCATTTGTTGCTCCGTTTGGCACTAGAGAAGAGAGCTCTTTTATCTTCTCGGAAGCAGCTGATTCCTTTGCCTGCAAGTCCTCATTCTCCTCTTGTATGTTCTGCAATTCATTTTCTTTGTCTAAGAGTTTATCCTTCAATTTGAGGGTCTCGGCCTTGGCTTCCTCGCTAGTTTTGTTAGCTTCTAGTAGCTGAGCCTCAAGATGATTCATCTTCTCCAGCAGCTCAGCATTTTCAGCTTCTTTTTCGCTCACTACGGCCAAGTACTTATCCATTTGATTTTTGACAGCGATCACCTCTTCTTCCGACTTCCTGATGGAGTTGACAAAACTTTCTTCTTTGGATTGCCATTCATCGGACACACCCTTAGCTTCTGCCTCCAGTCTTTCAACAGACTTCTTGAGGCAAACTTTCTCGTAGTTTACTTCATCAAGCATCACCTCATAGCTCTCCTTGGCGTTCTGCAGACTCATGTTGAGTTCCTCTACCTGTGCCCGAGCACGCTCAATCTCTTCTTGTTTGATGAGGTATTTCTCCTGCGCATCTCTCGATTCAGCTGACATTTCGTGCAAGGCAGAAGCTAGACCTTCCATTGCCTTCTTGACCTTCTCAACTTCATCATTGCTAGCTTTTAGCTCCTTGGCTAGCTCGGCTTTTTGTTCAGTCAGGGCGGCGATTTCTGAACTTGCAAGCTCGTCATTGTGCAGTGCTTCTATTTTCTCCTTTTCTACTGCCTGTAGTTTCAACCTTAGCCCTTCGACCTCCGCACTTAAGTTAGATGATTCTTTCTCTGCGGCATCAAGACGTTCAACTGTCACATGAATATCTTCCTTGAGCCTAGTCACTCATCCTCCAAGGATCTGACATTGTCATGAAGTGCAGCAGCTTCAGATTCTTTATCTTTAAGCAAAATGCTTGTTCCATCTAATTCTTCTATCACAGAATCCAAAGACTTGCCCTTCAGAATGACAGACTGCTCGGCTTCCTCCAACTGGAACTCCAACAGCTGCACCTTCTTCTTCCATTTCTCAACTAGCTCGGCTGACCTTGAGCTTGCCTTCTCGGCCTTAGCAAGATCAACTCTAAGCTGTCCAACAACACCCTCCAATTCAGTCACCCTCTTCTCAGCCAGCTCTGCCTTCTCCAATTCAAGCTTTAACATGGAATTTCGGCCTCAAGCTTCACAATTTTCTCAGCAGCTTCTTTCGACTTGCTCTCCACCTCGGAACCAAGTAGCCCTTTCATACGCTCCACCTCCGCATTGAGGAGCTCGATTTTCTGAGCATTCACCTCCGTAGCCCTCATGGCATCATCTGCCTGGCTGAGCGCCCAGTTCTTGGCATCAATTGCATCTGCCAGTTCAAACCTTGCCTTCTCAAGCTGCTCCACCGTGGAATGCAGCGCAGCCGCATCAGCCTCCTGCTGGCTCTGCATGCTCTTTAGCCTCCTCCGCAGCTCATCTTTCTCGCCACAGTGCGCGGGATCATTGCTCACCTGCTCAGGTTCAATGTCACGGGCCTTCTCGATCTCCACGGTCCTGCTATTCGCGTCGAGCGCCTCCTTGAGCTTCTCGTTGGCCTCATCGGCCACCTTCTTGGCGCACTCAAGTTCCGCAAGAACTCTGGCTTTCTCTTCCTCCTTCTCCATCAACTGTCCCATAGCCTTCTTGAGCGCTTCCTGGACCGCATCGAGCTGCGCCTGCAGCTCCTGAGACGGCTTCGCAGCCAGCGCGGCTCCGGAGACGGCTTCACGGCCTTCCCTTGCTTCTGCAAGCCAGAAAACCAGCTAAGATTCCACTAAAGCACGAAGCTTTCCGCGTCACGGCGAGAGCAACTGTGTAAATTCCCGTAATACCTCTGGAGGAGGGGTGGCGGTGCCGGCGATCCGGGTGGCGCTCTTGGGTGACTTGCGGTCGGTGGACTTGGGAGACCTGTCGGTGGCAAGCGGCGCGCTGGGCGGCGTGCTGTGGGCGGCATTCGCCTTGGGCACCGCCGGCTTCCTGGGCCTCTCGTTCTTGGGCGTCGGCGGCGTGTCGCCCTTGGGTGTCGGTGGCGCGCCCTTGCCGTTGCTCTTCGGCTTCTTGGCGTCCGGCTTAACGTCGCCCTTGGCCTCTGCCAGACCAGATCTGCGCTCCAAAAAAGAAACAACAACCGTCAGATCATGAGCTTCATTCCCAGCTCCATCTCCAGCCACCGTCCAACAAGATCCAGAGCAGATCTGCGCTCCAAGAAACCAAAGCAAAACATGGCACCAAGAACCACCGTCCTCTTCCCCATGCCCGCCCAGCACTCACAAAAAAGGAGAAAAATCTCGCAGCGATCAGGAACCATGGCGGAATGCAGAGAGCGTCACGGGATCACTTACTTGCTCTTGGCGCCCAGCATTGTGGCCTCCCCTACCGCCGCCGGAGCTGCTCCGTTCTCCAACCGGGGGTGAATACACGAAATCGGAGGGAGGGAGGGGGTGGTGGGTGAGGGGGTCCTCTCCTCTCCTTTCCTTGGGTGGGCGGTTATGGCAGAGGAGCAGCTCTGCGCCTAGCAGGAGAAGAACATGGAGGAGTGGAGGAGGGAGGTGGGGGCTCTTGCGGACGGAATGCACAAAAAATAGGGAAAGGAGCTGCTTTGGCATCGCTCGCTCCGCTCGAATTTACCTTTCCAGCTCGCTTTTATCGGAGTGACAGGGTGAAGAAGGTGAAGTGCAGGACAAGAGAGCACGCACGAGATGGATTTGGGTCGTGCGTGTTAACTTCTTAATCCGAGGGGATTAAGAGTTTAATACTAGTGTCATTCCCGTCTGATCTGGGTGGCCGAGCTTGCGGCTGCGGCGTCACTTTCGCTAACCACCTCACTATGTTACTCTATCCCCAGAAAGCGGTGGCTGTTTTTTTTTAGCAAAAAGTTCAAAACAAACTCTGAACTTGTAGACGAAAGATAAATCAAACCCTGAACTTCTAATCCCGGAAATTGGCACCTTGAACTTGTCAATCCCGATCTATTTTCGACCCTAAACCCGTTTGACACACCAGGAATATTACAATCCGGCCGAGATAACGTACTAGTCTCACTGACCACATGGACCCACATGTCATATTCATCCTCTTCCTAATCTTCCTCCTAGGTGTCCATTGGCCGCAGCTGTCCATTGCGTTGTCACCTGTCTTTACGAGGTCACGCACTAGGGAACGATTCGACGGCGTCGAGACGCGCGGGGCCAGGGATAGAGCGACGTGAGCGACTCGAAAAGGAGAGAGAGCACCATCGGCAGCGACGTGTTCACGGCGAGCTTGCCGATAATCCTGCACCAAATCGAGGAAATTAACGGGCGACCTTGTTCTAGACGGCTAAAATCGATGCACCCCAGCCCCAAATCCCCACATCTGCTCCAAGCATGCACCGTCGCGAGACTCTTTCAGCTGCTGGTTTGCTCCGTCGGGGGTCACGCAGCTTTTACCTCAAGTGCCCTCTCTCCACGGCCACGCTCCACACACACTGGGACAAGCCATCACTCCTGGTGGACGGTGCGGCAGAACGCGGCCGCGCGCGATCTGTCGGCGACCGGAGAGCCGCGCGGCAAGCTCCCGGTTCCCCTCACAGACTGCGTCCAGCACGCGCACTGCTTGTCGTGGTACTGCTGCTTCAATTAGTGGCTGTAGCGATAGTCTCACCATGGGTAACTGCTGGCTGGACTAACCCGTGGCCATGGGGATGCGGAACCCATCTCCAGCTACAGTACTGCAAGCAGGGCGGAATTACCTAGCTAGTCAACACTGCATATCTAGATGTATGTACATATGCAATATGTTAATTGGATTGTTAAACACCAAAGTGAATTGTAGACTGAGATATGTTCAGGATTCCATTTTGAGAGATATGAGTGAAGAGGATGAATATGACATGTGGTTCCATGCAGTCAGTGACACAAGCACGTTATCTCGGCCGGGATTGTAATATTCCCGGTGTGTCAAACGGGTTCAGGGTCGAAAAAAAGACCGGGATTGACAAGTTCAGGGTGCCAATTTTCGGGATTAGGAGTTCAGGGTTTTATTTATCTTTCATCTACAAGTTCAAGGTTTGTTTTAGACTTTTTCTTTTTTTTAACGGGGTGTGTGTGCGCTTGTGTTGTGGACTTGTGGGGTAGGAAGAAATAAAGCCGCATAAGATACCCTTTGTTTTTATTCGCCACTTATTTATTTATATGTCCCTGTTAGTGAATAGTCCAGTGTGTGGTTCATGTTGCTTGGAGAAATCATATTGCTATTTCGTCAGACAAAATCATGGGATGCAAGGAGCTTTATGATATTTTGTGCTCTCGAGTTACAGTGATATGTTGTTTAAAAAATCAAAAAATATTAGTGGGTTTTAAAATAAATTAAATTCAATCACAAATGTGTGTATTCCACAATCGTAAAAAATAAATATCTCGTACAGTGTACTGTGGTTTTGAGTAATAAATTGATGTGGGGCTTTTGCCTCACGGTATTAAGGTTCAAAAAAATCGTATAAAATATATTTCATATACTTCACATTCTGAGCTACATAAAGATGAGAAAATCGTGATCTAAGTATTCATATTTTTAAATATCTAAATTCATCAGACTTTATAATTTTCTTGTAGCGCCGAATACAAAGTATTTGAAGTTTTTTTTTTTTGTAATTTTGTAGGATACATCATTGGCCATGCGAGATTTTTTTTCAACTGAAACATGTAAACATGCAAGAAAGCGGTGGCTGTTTTTATCTTGTGCGCATAAATGTTATCCCTTGTTTTTATTCGCCACTTATTTGTATATATGCCCCTTTTTTTTCTACTACTTGCTAATTGCTATAGTGTAATGTCTAGTGTGGTCCCTGTTGCTTGGGGAATTTATATTGCTATTTCAGCAAAAAAAAATGCAAAGTACAGTACTTTGACAGAGGCTTGACTGCTCAAACTGGGTCTAGCTCTTATTTTATTTTGTTTCCAACTTTATCTCGGGTATCATTTGTCTATCTATTGCATTATACTATTGGTATTGCGTAGTATTGCCTTTCTGGCGAGACGTGACACTTCACCCACGATCCATCTATCTTCAACAGTGACCATACATGCCAGTGTAATCCAGGAACTATTCATCATAGGATCGACTCAACGCTGCCGCCGTGCGTGTACCAAAAGTGAAAACTGATGATGGGAAGCGCACCGGAATTTGGAGGCGGGAAGCCGTCGGTGGTGCGTCGCCTTGTGCTTCCGGTTTTCCGGGGACGAAACGCACGAACCGACACCCCTCTATGCGTCATTAGGAAGCTCGCTTGTTGTTTGTTTAAGCGAGACGAGCACCGTGGGACGACAGGGACAGACAGGAGCACGTAGCCGCGGCGAAAGCTCGCTTTGGAATTTCGTCACCGTGGCGTGGAGAGCGGTGGGAGGGGCTTGGGAGTTTGAGAGATGCCGCCGTATCCGGTCAGAGAAGTGGCGTAGGCATGTCTTGGTTTGGTGCGGAATGACGTCGTCCGGATCTATAAATTAGCCCCATCATGTGTGCATGTACATCAAATGGTAAATTAGCCCCACCATGTGTGCATATACATCAAAAACCATTTGATGTACTAAAAACAATGATAGGGGTACTAAATTTGCACAATACGAGTCAGAAAAAAATCGTATACATCATGGAATTAGAAATTGCTCTTGTATTTCCTCTAGTAAACTGAGCTCATACAACACCTCCTTGTCTCCGGTCGTACATCCGTTTCTAGTGTCCATTTTTTTAAAGGAGAAAGACCTAAATGATTTAGTTTCTTTCGGAAACCCAAACCTTTCCGAGTTTTTTTTTTCAGCATGGTTGTTTTATGAACATATAACTCATCTATTACATTAAATTCAAATATTTTGCTGAATGGGAGTAAAGCATCTAATTCCTCACCAAGAAGGTCATCATCACTATCATTTTTTTAACCTTTCATCATCACTATCATTATTTACGTTGGAAGATTACCTTGGAATCTTTAGTCATGAGGCAAGGTGTGTTGAGGTTGTATATATCTCACATCTTCATCCGGGTCGATGGAACTTGATTCTGAGCTAAGAGGTGGTGGAGGTCCAAAAGTGATGGTGCCATGCGCGAGTTATCTTTCCTCAGCCCATCAACATTATTTCACAAGTCTTCAGTGATGAGTCCATGTTTCCCCATTAGAGGAAGAACTTCATCATGGAAAATATTGGTCTATCATCAAAAGATAAATTTAGTCAATCACTAGCTAAAAATAGGATATCAATGTTATCACAACATATTGTCAATTAACGATTAAACATTAAAAGATAATCACACGTCAATCGGTTAAACTCAAATCACTCTTGGATCGGAGGTGTTCTCCTTCACAACCTCCTCTATCTTCTCGATATCTGATGATGATATGCATTTGTAGCATCGCCTGACTCCATGCGGCCAGCGAGTGTTGAACGATAGAACGAGCAAAACAAGGCAACCACCGTACGAGGATCCAAATATTAAAATATACTCATAACAAATATACTATTATGCTTTAGAACCAAAATATTATTCAATATGTGAACAATAAAAGCTTCAATTCATATGAGCAAGTTCACAACACGGGGAAAATAACAAATATTTCCAGCAAAAAGAACGATATGATCGGGCGGGTAGTGAGTTTAGTTTGATGTAATCCCTCTGCGAGGGATGTGCTACAAGTTAAAAATATATGCAACCTAGATCTCTTTATTTAATTTTACACAAAATTTAATTTGATAAACTAGAAGGAGTGTCGTGGTGGTATCACGGCAGATGCCATAGGTATGGCTAAGATGTGGGGTCGATGGACGCTGGGGGATCCGGGGAGGGTTTGCGCGCTAAGGAGCACGCGATGAAGAACACACAGTACCAAGCACACCAAGATCTACCCAGGTTCGGGGCCCTCGTGTGGAGGTAAAACCCCTACTCCTGCCTACCTCTCTCAATATATCTCGGTATCTCACAAGTACAAGATGCTCCTCAAGCTGTATGATCCAACAATGGTGAAGTACTCAAGGAAGAAGATGAAGCCTAGGGGGAAAAGTCTCTCTGGGCATCGTCCCACGCGCAGGAGGGAGTGATGCTCTATATATAGGCTAACCGAGTTACGGTTGTGCCCCTGGATGCACTGTAGCCACGCCTCCGATGTGTCATGATGGCACTCCTGCCAGGGACAAGACATGGCTTGCCCATCCCCTGCAGCGCAACGGTAGAGCTAGGATGTCTCCTCTGACAGGGACAGGACGTGGCCGGCCGTGCTACCTCGTAGCCTTTTTCCCGGTTGCTCCGGGGTCAGCGATCAAGTACCACCTTTCCCGCCCTTTACGCAGCACGCCCCTTACATGCTCCGTGCCAGGCGCTTCCGTGCCAGAAGGGAGGTGACAGGAGCATTGACTCCTGCTCCGACACTACTTTGCTCTTCTTCTTTAGCCCGGCCAAGATACCTCGGATCACCCTTGGCTCTAACCCGGCATGGCTATGCCGGATCATCTACTTGGGCTAACCCGGCATGGATATGCCGGATTCTTTACCTCGGTATAGATTCCTCACCTGCACATAAGAACAAGTTGGTAATACCGACATACATATGTCGGCATGGTTATGTCGGAGCCAGCATGCCGGCCCAAGTAGGTCGGTCCAACTATCTCACTTAGCATCTTTCGGTTACCTCGGAGCTATTTACCTCGGTCACCTCTGTACCTCGGACCATACTTGGATACACTTAATACTATGTCATGACCCTACCCGGGGGTAGCCCCCCGACATTAGTCCCGAAGCTGGTGCGGTCCTATAGCCGTGGATGAAGGGCCACACCAGATTTACCCAAATCAAACCAATCCGAGACTCACATTCAACATGTCTGTGTCGGATCCATATCAACAGCAAGGATGCAATCTTCCTTTTTCTCATCATAAGTATTTATGTCGGTTTGACCGACACAACCGAGATTGTCTCGATTCTTCTGAACCTCCACTTACTGCATCTTCTTTGACATTTTCTGACACTCATCGTATGTCGGTTTCCCCGACATGCCGAGGTTTTCCTAACCTCGGTCGAGTTTTTTACCATTGCTTCTAGCAGAGAGACTGTGTTTACTTCCTTGATTCTCGTGCACATGCAGACATACCCATGCAGGTCCTGCATACAGGTCACCCTGGTCCTACCACCTGTCCCATCGTGTCAACACACTCGAGTGCATTGACCGCATGAAGCACACGTTGAACCGTATTTTTTGAATCTCCCGCCCGTTAGTGCTCCACTAACGGCGCGCTGTGCAGTTACGATCTTAGTGGCCCACTATGTGGCCGTTGGAGCAGTTACCATGCCGCGTCAACTACGGAGATCGTGCGCAGTAAATCCGCGGCCGTTTCGGCAACCGCCCACAAACTACTCCTCAAACCGTGCCACCCCGCGCCTATAAATAGGGGCACGGGGGCTCCACCTATTTCTTCTTCCTCACACCTCCTCTGCCCCATCGCCGCCGCGTGCAACCTCTCTCCACCGCAGCGCGGAGAACAACACTCGCCGCCGACGACCGGATCTTGCCGCGCCGCCGCCGTGCCGTCATCTCCACAATCCTCTCGCCCCGCGCATCAGATCCACAAGTAAGTTCTTCCTCTACTTGATCCTCTCCGATCGATCTAGAATTAGGATCATCCTTCATGGTTCCCACACAGTTCTTGAATAAATTAGCTTTTCTTTCCTTGCACGGATCTTCCCATCCATGCTTGACTCATAGAAACTTGTTTTTCCTTAGCCATTTACTTTTTTGCACTGTAAACACGCCCAAGTGCTCATCGCCGATGAACTTTGGCACCTCACGCAGGTTTTCCTCGCCGACATGTCCTCCCGACATACCCCGGAGCCTTCCGACACTCCTGAAGAAAAGGGAGCAGGAGAGCGCGGTGGATGGGAGGGATCCGACGCCACCCAGGATGAAATCGACTGGCTGAAGCGAACTCGGCGCATTCCGGAGTGGGTGGAGTGCCGAATCCCGGGCAAGGAATCCGAGCCAAACGTGAAACCCGGAGAGCGGGTTGTCTTCATCGCGCATTTCCAGCGCGTCTTTGGACTCCCGGCGAGCAAATTCTTCCGGGCTTTCCTCGATAAGTTCGGACTCCAACCTCACCATCTCCGGCGAATGCCATCACCACCTTTCTCTTCATATGCCTCCTTCTCCGAGGGATACCTCGGCCTCTGGCCTACGGTCGAACTCTGGGCCAAATACTTTCAACTCCGGAAACAGAGTATTCCGGATCCGGAGAACAAGAATCTCCCCAAGCTGATGACTGCCTGCGGGGTGGCTACCATCACACCCCGGAAGAATTCCATCTTTCCCCGGATACCTTGCCTCGAGTCCTGCCGGAAATGGCAGAGGACTTTCTTCTATGTGAAGAATCCGGATGGCGATGACTTCCTCAACCTGCCCGAATGGAACCCCGCTACTCCCTCGGAGCAGCTCAACTGGTATTACAATCCGAAGCTCACCATCCCCGAGATTAACTCAGTTCACAAGCTCGTCGAGTCCTTCCAAGATGATGAAGGGCTAGTGGCTGATGATTTGCTGCGGACCTTCGTCAGCCGCGGGTTTCACCCCTCCAGGAGCGAACTCACAAGATTTGCCACATGAGTGGCCAGTATGATCCTACCCGGATCAGCACCACGAGCTTAGCAAGCCCCAGGTGAAACGTCGGGTCAAGGCCATTGCCAAGACCAAGATGGAAGATGAATGGGAATGGGGCATGAAACCCATGACAGAGAACATCTCCCTAAACAGGTAAGTATCCGCACTTTCCTCCGACACAACTCCTTGACCGAGATAACTTTTATGTCGGCAGCACATTTACTTCTCTGTTTAACTCGAACCCACTCTCTTTATGCTGCAGAGATTCACTCGGCAGACCATCGAAGATGGAGTGGACCCCTCTGCTAAGTGGGGCGAAGACCTGCCTGCCCCGGCCGTTCCCGATACTGAAGATCCGGATAACGAGGATATGATGCCCATCCCCAAAGCTCGCAACTCTGCCTCGGGTAAGCCTCGAGCTCAAGCTACACTCCGAGATTGGTCAGATGACGATGACGAAGATTGCCAAATCTTAGAGCCCATAGATGCTCCTCCCCTCGCATATGCTCACCCATTATCCTCGGCCTCAGCTAACCCGACCGGCCGAGCACCACTCGCAAGCGCGCAGGGACCGGCCCTTCGGGGACCAGGACATCAACTACCTCGGAGCCTCCTCCGAAGAAAGTCAAGAGGCTGAAGAAGTCCGGCAAGATACTTCGGAGCAAGAAGCCGCCCGTGACCGAAGGGTAACGAACTCTTTACCAACATATTTGCTTTCTTTACTCCTTAACCGATATAACCTTTTCCCGGGACTAATTTCTCTTTTTACTTTGCTGCAGAGATGTCATCCGTGTTCCTCAGAGTGCCTCCTCGATGCGCTCGCCCATAACAGCGCCCGGGGTAATTCAGACTCCGAGGTAACTCGGACTCCCGAGGTTGAGAGTGCTAGCCCGATCAGGGCTGGCCGTACCTCGGCACCTACTACTCCTGCCGGCACACCGCCGCCGAACCCTCAAGCTAATCAAGGAAATCCGGAGCCTCGGCCCTGACCAAGACGCAGACTCCGGTGTCCATACTCTGGACCCCGACACTGTACGGCCCGAAGCTCCGGTCGTACCGGACCAGCAGCAGCCACCTCAACCACACCACCTACGCAACAGCAGCAGCAGAAGAAGAAACGGAAACAGAAGGAGCAGCTGCAGCAGCAACAACAGCAACAACCTCAGCAACAGAAACTGAAGCAGCAGAAGCAGCTGCCCCTGCAGCAGCAACATCCACCGCAGCCACCGCAGCAGTCACCAGGCAGGCCATCTCCCTCCGTGAAGTCTACGACATATCGGATAACCGGCTCCTCCCCGTCCAAGTCGACATCTGGCAAACAGGCTGCCGGGACAGAGCTGGTTACCTCGGGCAAGCAGCCTAAGGCGACTCCGAAGCAAGCCCTGACTGCCTCGGTCTCTCAAGCTTCGGCAGCTCGCTGGGGGTTTCGCCAGCTGCTGATGGCTACGTGTTGGTGAACCCCAAGAGGAAGGTTATGATGTAGACAGCAGAAGTTTTCCCTTGAGAAATCTACCCAAGGTTATCAATCCAGTAGGACTTGATGATCTATCGGAAGGTTGTTGATGTTGACTCCCCCTGGCGCTAGGGAGCTTGCACCAACGTGGAATCTGCACAGACACAAACCAGAACTTTGCCCAACACGAAACAGAGAGGTTGTCAATCTCTCCGGTCTTGCAGAAACAAAGAGTTAAACGTATGGTGTGGAAAACAGCAGGAAAAACAGCAAGTAACAGGAAACAGATGATTGCAGCAGGTTGTGTAAACAGTATGAGGAAATTGGACCAGGGTCCACAGTTCACTAGTGGTGTCTCTCTCAGAACAGATAACTAGCATGTTGGGTAAACAAATTACAGCTGGGCAATTGACAAATAGAGAGGGCATAACAATGCAATACATGCCAAGATGTCTACTATGAAATCTAGTTGGGCATTACAACAAAGTACATAGACCGTTATTCCAACAGCATCTATGCCTAAATAATCCACCTTCAAGGCAGCATCCGCATCCATTCAGTATTAAGTTGCTAACAACAGATTATTGCATGAAGTAAAGTGTGTAATGTAATCAATACAAGTGCCCTTGGACACTGCACCAATGTTTTATCCCTAGTAGCAACAGCACATCTACCATCTTAGACCTTTCTGTCACTGATCCAGATATCTAGAGACTGAACCCACTATCGAGCATAAATACCCCCTCTTGGAGTCACAAGCATCTACTTGGCCAAAGCATCTACTAGCAACGGAGAGCATGCAAGATCAAGAGCACATAGATAAACAACTTGAATAAACATGGTATCAATATTCATCGGATCCCAGCAAACACAACATCTAGCATTACAATAAGATGATCTTGATCATGTTAGGCAGCTCACAAGATCTAAACATGGAGGCACAAGGTAGAGAGACAACCATCTAGCTACTGCTATGGACCCGTAGTCCAGGGGTGGACTACTCACGCATCACTCCGGAGGCAGGCATGGTGATGTAGAGCCCTCCGGTGATGATCTCCCCTCCGGCAGGGTGCCGGGAAGAGCTTCAGAACTCCTCCGATCTGAGATTGACGATGACGGCCGCGACGGAACTTTTCGTGGAATATGATCGACCGTAATAGGGTTTTCGCGTCGCGGAGAATATATAGGCGAAGAGGCGGCGTCGGTGGCCGAGGGGGGCCACCACGCCATAGGGGGCGCGGGCCCACCCTGGGCCGCGCCCTAGTGTGGCGTGGCCCCCTGGTGGGTCTGCTCCGACTCCCCTTTGGACTCCGTGATCTCCTCGTGATATTATTGACGATGTCTTTTGTTTCGTCCAATTCCGAGAATATTTCCTTAATAGATTTTCTGAAACCAAAAACAGCAGAAAACAGGGAACTGGCACTGTGGCATCTTGTTAATAGGTTAGTCCCAGAAAATGCATAAAAATGATATAAAGTGTAACCAAAACATGTAGCAATTGATATAATAACAGCATGGAACATCAAAAATTATAGATACGTTTGAGACGTATCAAGCATCCCCAAGCTTAGTTCCTGCTCGTCCTCGAGTAGGTAAACGATAAAAACAGATAATTTTTGAAGTGACATGCTACCAACACAATCTTTGATCAAATAACAATGTAATGCACATGATCTGAATGAAGTGATCCAAGCCAATGGTCTATAGTTTGCAAGCAAGTAAATAAAGAGTAAACATAAGTGATCACACAAGTGCAAACTTTCATGAATAACACTATAAAACATTTAGAGATATAATAGTCTAACATAATAGTTAGTTCACAGCAGCAATAATTCTCAACATGAAAGTGTTTGTATCAACACAAAGGAAGATAATAGCTTCAGCTTTTGCTTCAACTTTCAACATGTATATCATATAGATAATGTCAATGCAAAGAATATGATCAACCAAACACAAAGTTATGTAAAAACTGTTATACTGGAGTTGACAATGATGTTTGCTTAAGTAGACAGAAAGAAGTGGGAAAACTGACTCAACATAAAAGTAAAAGAATGGCCCTTCGCAGAGGGAAGCAGGGATTAACATCATGTGCTAGAGCTGTAGTTCCCGAAGGCATATAGAGAGCATAAAATATTGTTTTGTAAGGTAATGGTGTATACAGGTGTCAACAAATCAAATAGCAGGTACTTGTCATCTTCCATGGCTAACTAACTTTTAGAGCGGTTCCGAGAGTTTTTAGGACTGCACTTGTAACAAGCACTTATTGGTGACACTCCTCCCAACCATTTACTTTCCACAAACCATGGCTAACCGAATCCTCGGGTGCCCACCAACATTCACCATGGAGGAGTGTCTATTTATTTATTTATAGGGTGGACTAACCAGCTCTTTAATGCAAAATAAAAGGTGGAGAAGCAGATGAAGCTGCCAATCCTTGTAAATTAATTAGCATGGAAGATGACAAATCTCACTACTACGTCCTTATGAGCTTTTCAAGTAGTGACACAAAAAGGAAATTGTTTTGAGTAGTTAGTAGATAGCACATGAAGAAATTTACTTGGAATGGTGAAAACACCACATAATAGGTAGGTATGGTGGACACAGGTGGCATGGATTTGGCTCAAGGTTTTGGATGTACAAGAAGCATTCCCTCTTAGTACAGAGTTTAGGCTAGCAAGTTATTATAAGCAAACATCATTATCAACTGGAATAGCAAGAGTGTACATAAAACACAAGGTTTGACGAACCATAGACTCCCACTGTCTTCCTTGTTAACACATAGCCTTCATCCAAAAATTATCTAGACTACTATGGACTTCCAATCATGCAACAGATTATTATAGCAGAAAATCCTTATAGTAGTTCTTCATTAATAGCCATTACTTACATGATGCACAAGCTTAAACATTAATTACTTGACAGCTCAAAACAATTGGCAAGCATCAAATTACTCAAGACAACGATCTAAAAAGATTCATGTAAGCATTTTATACCACTACCACATGCATAGCATTTTTCTGGTCCAACCAAACACCAATCAACTTATTTGACAACTCTCCAAACAGATATAAGTGAAGCAAGAGAGTACTTTCTTCAAAAGAAACTGAAAGCTCTAACAAGAGATGTATGAAAAACTGAGAGCTAACAGCAATAACAGCAACTAGACAGGAATACTCAACAAGTATAAGTGAAGCACAAGAGTATTCTAATGAAAAAGTGGAGCGTGTCTCTCTCCCAAACATGAATGCTAGGATCCAACAAGTATAGCACAGCAAACAAAACAAAACAAACTGAAAACAAAAACACACTGACGCTCCAAGGAAGAGTACACTAGTATGAAGCAATAAAAATATAGCACCATTAGAGATGACCTGATAATTTGTAGATGAAGAAGGGGATGCCTTGGGCATCCCCAAGCTTAGATGCTTGAGTCTTCTTGAAATATGCTGGGGAGGTAAGCCTCCCCAAGCTTAAGCTCTTCACTCTTCTTGATCATGTAATATCATTCTCCTCTATCAACACTTGAAAACTTCCTTCACACCAAAACTTAACAGCTTTTCTCATTAGCAGGTTAGTGCACTAAAAGATAATACTTCAAAGTTCTAGCAAAGACAAAACTCACAAGCCAACTATTTTAAACATTAGCCACTGTTACTAGGCTCAAGTGGGCACTTTTACACGAAAAGAAACCACTTAAAAACTTGTAAAAGAGAGAATGCAAAATAAAAGACAGAATCTGTCAAACCAGAACAGTCTGTATGACGAATTTTTTCGAGGCACTTACGATGCTCAGATGAAAAACTTTTGAAATAATGAAAGTTGCGTAACATCATCAGGAACATGCACAAAAATTTCAGCATTTTTCGATTTTTTCTGATTTTCTACTGAATTAAACGGTGACGAACAGCAATCTGTCCCAATGCAGTCCCGAAAATAAAAACCAACTTTGCATTAGTAACTCTCCTTGGCACAACAAAACAGCAAATAAAAGATACAAAGGAGTTGCTACAGAGGTAAACAAGCATCCTTGACTCAAGAAAACAAAAATAAAACAGCAAATAAAAACATGGGTTATCTCCCAGAAGTGCTTTTCTTTAATGCCTTTGAGCTAGGCATGAAGAGATGCATCAAGTATTGTCAAGACCAGAAAATCCAAAACCATAATTTGTCTTGACACTAGTATCATGTGAGTATTTCATCTTCTTCCTAGGGAAGTGTTCCATACCTTTCTTGAGTGGGAATTGAAATTTTATATTCCCCTCTCTCATATCAATAACAGCACCAACAGTTCTCAGAAAAGGTCTTCCCAAAACAATAGGACAAGAAGGATTGCATTCAATATCCAAAACCACAAAATCAACAGGGACAAGATTGTTATTAACCATTATCAAAACATCATCAACTTTTCCTAAAGGTTTCTTCATAGAAGAATCAGCAAAGTGAACATCCAAATGACATTTTTCCAAAGGTGCAAGCTTGAGAATATCATATAAATTTTTAGGCATAACCGAAATACAAGAACCAAGGTCACACAAAGCATTGCATTCAAACTCACTCAGTTTCATTTTAATAACAGGTTCCCAATTATCATCTAACTTCCTAGGGATAGAAGCTTCAAGTTTTAATTTTTCTTCCCTAGCATGCATGAGAGCTTTGATAATATGTTCAGTAAAAGCCATATTTATTTTACTAGCATTAGGACTCTTAGCTAGCTTTTGCAAGAACATGATGACTTCAGTTATGTTACAATTTTCGAAATTGAAGTTGTTGTCATCAAAAACAATGGAGCAATTATCACCAACACCTCTAAAAATTTCAGCACTTTTACTAGGAACAAAAGTAGTGCTATCAGGCAATTTAAAACTTTTTGTAGAGGTAGTAGAGACATTTCCAACACTTATTATCTTTTCACTAACAGTAGGGGGCGCATTAGCATGTGAGGCATCATTTGTTTCATTAGTAAAAATAGTGCAAACTCTAACAACACTATTTTGTTCAGCAATTTCAGCTTCTCTTTCTTCTCTCTCCCATCTTTCATGAAGTTCAGCAAGCATCCTAATGTTATTATCAATTTTAATTTGGATAGCATTGAGTGTTTTACTCTCTCTAATATCACTAGGAATAGCTTTTATTTTCAGCATTTCAACATCATGAGCAAGACTATCAACTTTAGCAGCAAGAGTATCAATTTTTCCTAGCTTTTCCTCAACAGTTTTATTAAAAGTAGTTTGTGTGCTAATAAAATCCTTAAGCATGACTTCAAGATCAGAGGGCACACTTCTATTGTTACTGTAGGAATTACCATAGAATTACCATAAGAGTTGCTACCATTAGCAGGATATGGCCTATAATTGTTGCTACCAAAATTATTCCTATAGCATTGTTGTTGAAGTTGTTATTTTTAATGAAGTTTACATCAACATTTTTCTCATCATGAGCAACCAAAGAAGCAAGAGGAATATTATTTGGATCCACAACACCATGTCCATTCGAAAGCATAGTCATAATAGCATCAACTTTATCACTCAAGGAGGAAATTTCCTCAACAGAATTTACCTTCTTACCAGTTGGAGCCCTTTCAGTGTGCCATTCAGAATAATTTACCATCATATCATCAAGAAGCTTTGTAGCAGCACCCAAAGTGATGGACATAAAGGTCCCTCCAGCAGCCGAGTCCAATAAGTTCCTTGAGAAAAATTTAGTCCTGCATAAAAGGTTTGGATGATCATCCAAGTAGTCAGTCCATGAGTGGGGCAATTTTTAACCAAAGACTTCATTCTTTCCCAAGCTTGGGCAACATGCTCATTATCAAGTTGCCTAAAGTTCATAATACCACTTCTTAAAGAGATAATTTTAGCAGGAGGATAATATTTTCCAATGAAAGCATCTTTGCATTTAGTCCAGGAATCAATACTATTTCTAGGCAAAGATAGCAACCAATCTTTAGCTCTTCCTCTTAAAGAGAAAGGAAACAATTTCAGCTTAATAATATCACTCTCTACCTCCTTATACTTTTGCATATCACAAAGTTCAACAAAGTTGTTTAAGTGGGCAGCAGCATCATCAGTACTAACACCAGAAAATTGCTCTTTCATAACCAGATTTAACAGTGCAGGCTTAATCTCATAAAATTCTGCTTTAGAAGCAGGTGGAGCAATGGGTGTACAGATAAAATCATTGTTGTTTGTGCTAGTAAAGTCACACAACTTAGTATTTTCAGGATTACTCATTTTAGCAAGCCTAAAACAAGCAACAGGGCAACTCGAAATTAAAAACTAGATGCAGGAATTTAATTTTTTTGGGTTTTTGATTTTTAACAGCAAGCAAAACAAAATAAAACAAGACAAAAAACAAAGTAAAGAGATTGGAACTGAGAGACTCCCCTTTCCAATAGCCTCCAAGTCCCCGGCAACGGCGCCAGAAAACAGCTTGATGGCTACGTGTTGGTGAACCCCAAGAGGAAGGTTATGATGTAGACAGCAGAAGTTTTCCCTTGAGAAATCTACCCAAGGTTATCAATCCAGTAGGACTTGACGATCTATCGGAAGGTTGTTGATGTTGACTCCCCCTGGCGCTAGGGAGCTTGCACCAACGTGGAATCTGCACAGACACAAACCAGAACTTTGCCCAACACGAAACAGAGAGGTTGTCAATCTCTCCGGTCTTGCAGAAACAAAGAGTTAAACGTATGGTGTGGAAAACAGCAGGAAAAACAGCAAGTAACAGGAAACAGATGATTGCAGCAGGTTGTGTAAACAGTATGAGGAAATTGGACCAGGGTCCACAGTTCACTAGTGGTGTCTCTCTCAGAACAGATAACTAGCATGTTGGGTAAACAAATTACAGCTGGGCAATTGACAAATAGAGAGGGCATAACAATGCAATACATGCCAAGATGTCTACTATGAAATCTAGTTGGGCATTACAACAAAGTACATAGACCGTTATTCCAACGCATCTATGCCTAAATAATCCACCTTCAAGGCAGCATCCGCATCCTATTCAGTATTAAGTTGCTAACAACAGATTATTGCATGAAGTAAAGTGTGTAATGTAATCAATACAAGTGCCCTTGGACACTGCACCAATGTTTTATCCCTAGTAGCAACAGCACATCTACCATCTTAGACCTTTCTGTCACTGATCCAGATATCTAGAGACTGAACCCACTATCGAGCATAAATACCCCCTCTTGGAGTCACAAGCATCTACTTGGCCAAAGCATCTACTAGCAACGGAGAGCATGCAAGATCAAGAGCACATAGATAAACAACTTGAATAAACATGGTATCAATATTCATCGGATCCCAGCAAACACAACATCTAGCATTACAATAAGATGATCTTGATCATGTTAGGCAGCTCACAAGATCTAAACATGGAGGCACAAGGTAGAGAGACAACCATCTAGCTACTGCTATGGACCCGTAGTCCAGGGGTGGACTACTCACGCATCACTCCGGAGGCAGGCATGGTGATGTAGAGCCCTCCGGTGATGATCTCCCCTCCGGCAGGGTGCCGGGAAGAGCTTCAGAACTCCTCCGATCTGAGATTGACGATGACGGCCGCGACGGAACTTTTCGTGGAATATGATCGACCGTAATAGGGTTTTCGCGTCGCGGAGAATATATAGGCGAAGAGGCGGCGTCGGTGGCCGAGGGGGGCCACCACGCCATAGGGGGCGCGGGCCCACCCTGGGCCGCGCCCTAGTGTGGCGTGGCCCCCTGGTGGGTCTGCTCCGACTCCCCTTTGGACTCCGTGATCTCCTCGTGATATTATTGACGATGTCTTTTGTTTCGTCCAATTCCGAGAATATTTCCTTAATAGATTTTCTGAAACCAAAAACAGCAGAAAACAGGGAACTGGCACTGTGGCATCTTGTTAATAGGTTAGTCCCAGAAAATGCATAAAAATGATATAAAGTGTAACCAAAACATGTAGCAATTGATATAATAACAGCATGGAACATCAAAAATTATAGATACGTTTGAGACGTATCAGCTGCGCACCTCCAGTGGCAACAGCTTGGGCTTCCTGGAGCATTATGATCTGGACTGGCACGCCGCCGACATAGAAGAGGTTTTCTCCCTAGATCCAGCTGCCCAGCATCCTGCTGGCCTGTGGCGCCCCGACCGACTGCTATACAGTGATGCTGTGTGTCACCGGTTAAGCGATACAACCGGAGGTTACGAGTTTACCAATCCCCGGCCAAAACCTTTGGCAGGCGTTGCTCGGAATGGATCATCGGCAACACAACTCCCCGATTGATGCCTTAACACAGGCACAACCCTCATGTATAATAGAGAGATCAAGACTTGTGGAACAACTGGCACATCACAGACTCTACGACACAAATCATATAGTTCAACTCTTATAATAGAGAAAGATAGCAAATGACATTCAGAGGTCACAGACCCAACATTACATCAAGCGGAAGCAAATTTAGGTTGTTCTAAACAACAAGATCCAAATATGGCCTAAGAGGCCTACATATAAACATCACAGCGCCAGCTGTTCCGGGATGTCCCAAGCTGCCACCTGGGAACCCCAGACTACTCGTCGACGTCCACAAAGAACCCACCTTCGAGGTCGGTGAAGTCCTCTCCTGAAAATAAGCAAACGACGTTGAGTTCGACGAACTCGCAAGATTAAGAGCTAATATATGCTCGATGAGTGGCTTTCAAGGTTTTAAGGCTATCTTGCATAAAGCTGATTTTATTTATGAAAACATAACTCGAAGGCATCGACTATTCAGAGTATTTTCAAAAGAGGTAAGAAGTAACTCTTTTCTTTCATCACCTTTCTCAACATTAACCACCATCAACCACTGTACCTGTTCATCAAAGGCACCTCCCGAATCACCCTCGAGGAAGCTCACCTTACAATCTTGAGTGGTACCTCTAGTACCCAGTTTTTAATCATTCCGTTAAAGTTATTCTATGATCATCGTCCATTCCCAAGTTGTCCTTAACCGTGGACACGGCTTTTCGAAAAGATTTAACCCTGCAGGGGTGTACAATGTTTGCCACGCGTACCGTCCATCCCATTACCTAGCTTTTAGCTCTCTTCCTTGGAGAGCCGGCTGGGTGGGAGCAGTGTCGACTTCTCCCTCGTTAAGGACTTTCCAGGATCATCAGTGGCGGTAGGACTGCCAGGATCACAACACCCCGCCCCACAGCCACTCATTTTCCTAACACCACCATCCTCATCCCAGTTCATACCACCATCACCACGCACGCGCAAATGGAAGCCCGAACTAGAGGACCCTGGCTAGCCCCGCTCGAGTTATTTAGTCTATGAGGGTTCCTGCACTGCGAATGCATAGGCCTCACGCATGGTTGCACGCTAAGTCTTGGTTCAGGAGGTACAGAACTCGCACCTAGGCGGCGAGAACGAGACAAAACACCACAACCACAGTGGCCTCTCATCCCCACCTTTAAGCATTTTATTATCCGTCACCACCATTCTCCACCATCATTCTCATTTCACCACCTGTTCCCAACATTTGATAACCATAGTACCACTAGGCAGTTACTAAGCATGGCTAAGCATCAACCTAGTATAGTTAAGTATCTCATGGCCAACAATACAAACCTATGGTGTTAGGAGGGAAAAACAGGTATTGTCATCGGAAACTTAATGCATTCTATAGGATACTCTAACCCAAGCAAAAGACATTTAGAACCGCATGCAATATTATAGTGGAGAAAATAATTACGGAAAATAGGATAGGATATGCTCAGAGGGGGGATTACGCTTGCCTTGCTCAACTTGCTGGTAGTACGTGTCTTCGGGGTATTGAGGTGGAACCCCGGTTGCTTGATCTAACAAAAAACAAACATCGGGAGAGAACAATCAATCACCACACATATGCGTAACAAATGCAATGCGCAAACATATGATGACATGACATTTTAAATCCCCGAGACGAGGATGATTTGACTATTCAGATTAAACGGAGGTTGGATGCATCACGGTGCATCGCGACTATACCGTGGGGTTTAAGGGTTAACAACTTTATTAGTTGATCAAGATCGATGAACCCTAGGGTTAACTTGCATACGAATGTCATGCTCATGAGAAGATGCAAGTTTTAAGTTGTGAGGGACCATGTGCAACTTAGCCAAAATAGGCAAAAATCTCCCAGAGGCCGGATAATCCGGGTCGTGCCAGACCGAAATATCTGGTCTCAAGGCTTGGCGTGAAAACGGCTAAGGACTTAAGGCGCGAGCCACTGGACTCGGCCGGAAAATTCAAGCCGGACATTTGGTCCGGGGCCAGAATATCCGGTGGCAGGAAAATGGAGAGCACGGCGATGAACTCCAGCGGCGCACGGGCTACGGCGGCTTGGCGATCTAGACGGGGAGAGGAAGGGGAAAGGGCCAGCATGGGCTAGGGGCTCACCACGGACGCGGGGAAGGGGTCTGGGAGGTCGGAGATGGCTGAACGGCGACAGAATCGTCCGCGACGCCGGCGCCGGTGGTCGGGGAGGAACGGGCTCGTGCGCGGCAATGCGGGCGAACCAGCTCGATTCCTCGGGCTAGGTGAGGGAGGACGTCGAGGCGGAGCTTCTAGTGGTCGTCGATGTGCTCCTCGCGTCTCCTCGCGTGCTCAACCGACGGCGGGGAGCTCGGTGGCCATGGCGGCTATGGAGCTCGCTGGGGAGAGAGAGAGAGTGGGGGAAACGGGGAGAGAAGCGAGTGGATAGGGCAGAGGCAGCGTGTGCTTGCTCTGCTTCTGCAGGGGAGAGGGCGGGGGGCCCGGGCGCGGCATGGGAGAGGAGCGGAACGGCGAGCTGGAGTGGGTGCGACGCGCGCAGGAGTTCCCCGGTCGCTACAGGAAGAAGATGATCCCGACCGGATAATCCGGTGGTCGATCGGGCCGGATAATCCGGTTCTCCCTTTTTTTGTTTTTAACTTTAAAACATGTTTCTTCAATAGTTTTAATTAGGGCACTTGCACTGCTTCAAAATTATGGAAAAAATTTGGGGATGCTCCCCTTAACCTGGAGGAACTCCACAAATTTTGGTGTCTCAAAATAAATTAGTTTGGACCACTTTTGTTTAGAAAGGTAAATAGGGGATTTTGCTAAATTCAAAGATGTTGCTCCTTTAACAATTTGGAGCAAAAGCAACATATTAGTTTGGAGCTCTTGGAACTTCCTTGCCAGATATGGAGAAGTTATTTGGAGAACTTTTGTCACAAACAAACTCGCTTGAGTTAAACTTGTTTGACAACAATTGTGACTTTTGTTTCCCCTTGTTTCATTTGTTTCCAAAAGTTTTGTTTCAACTTGCACACTCAAACCAAATGAGGCCATGATGCATGAATGAGATGCAAAAAGTGAAAATTTGGTTCACAAATTTGGGTTCACAGGTTTGGGCTGTTACAACTCTACCCTCCTTACAGGAATCTCGTCCCGAGATTCTAAGGTTGCGGAAAGAAATCGGGATACTCCTCACGAAGACTAGATTCCGTTCCCAAGTTGCTTCTTCCTCGGAATGATGAGACCATTGAACTTTGAGGAACTTGGTAGTCTTGTTTCGGGTCTTTCTTTCAGCTTCATCCAAGACACGGATAGGATGCTCGCGATAAGTGAGATCTTCCTGTAGGTCTAGCTCTTCATGATTGACCCCATGGATAGGATCCTTGAAACACCGGCGAAGTTGGGAGACATGAAACACATCATGTACATTTGGGAATTTGACCGGTAACTCCAATTGATAAGAAAGATCTCCTCGCTTGCCAGAACGGTGAAAGGGCCAACATAGCGAGGGGCCAATTTTCCTTTGATTCCGAAGCGGCGAACGCCACGAAGGGGAGAGACACGGAGATAAGCTTTATCACCAATTTCATAGTGAATTTCCTGATGGTGCTTATCATAGTAGCTCTTCTGCCTAGACTGAGCAATCTTCAGATTCTCCTTATGATTCTAACCTTCTCCTCAGCTTCATTGATCATATCGGACCAAAGAGTGCCCTCTCTCCGGTCTCGGACCAATTTAGAGGAGTGCGGCATTTTCTTCCATAGAGCCTCGAATGGAGCCATGCCCAGACTAGCTTGATAGCTATTGTTGTAGGAGAACTCCGCGAAAGGGAGATACTTTTCCCAACCCTTGCCAAAAGAGATACACATGCCCTAAGCATGTCTTCCAAACTTGGTTCACTCTTTCGGTCTGACCATCAGTTTGAGGATGGTACGGTACTGAAGTTGAGACGGGACCCCATAGCAGTTTGGAAACTCTGCCAAAACTTGGAGACAAAGATACTTCCACGGTCCGATATGATCCTCAGAGGGACCCCATGCAATGGAACAATACGAGCCAAATATAGATCAGCAAGTTGACTTGCCCGTATGTCATCACGGACTGGTAGGAAGTGAGCAACCTTGGAAAGACGATCAATGATTACCCATATTGCATTGTTGCCCTTTTGAGATCGGGGAAACCCGGTGATGAAGTCCATACCAATTTCATCCCATTTCCACTCGGGGACTGCAATAGGGCGAAGAGTACCGGCAGGTCTTTGATGTTCAGCCTTTACCCGTCGACATGTGTCGCATTCAGCAACATACTTGGCAATTTCTCGTTTCATACGAGTCCACCAGAATAGTGGTCGAAGGTCTTGGTACATTTGGTACTACCGGGATGAATAGAGAGAGGAGATTCATGAGCTTCTTGGAGGATCAGCCCTCTCAATTTTGTTTCTTTGGCACTACCAAGCGGTCACCAAAATAAACAACTCCGGATTCATTGACAGAAAAACATTTTGCCTTCCCGCTAGCAATGTTCTCTTTGATTTTCTGAATACCCTTGTCACGAGTTTGAGCATCCTTAATCTGGTCTACAAGAGTAGATTTGATCTCCAGATTTGCAAGATAGCCGGAGGGACCATTTCCAGTTCAAACGAGAGAACTCTTCATGAAGGGCAGGTTGGGCCTTTTCAATCATCAGATTGTTGCAATAGGACTTCCGACTTAGCGCGTCAGCCACGACGTTTGCTTTGCCGGGTTGATAGTTCAGACTCACATTGTAGTCCGTGATTAACTCCAACCAACGCCTTTGCCTGAGATTTAAATCCGGCTGGGTGAAGAGGTACTTCAGACTCTTGTGATCCGAGAAGATCTCGCAACGGTTACCAAACAGGTATGGTCTCCATTGCTTCAAAGCATAGACCACAGCGGCAAGCTCTAGATCATGAGTTGGGTAGTTGAGCTCATGCGGCTTAAGTTGGCGAGAAGCATATGCCACCACATGGCCATCTTGCATTAGCACACAACCCAAACCTTGTAAGAGGCGTCACAGAAGACGACGAAATCCTTGCTTGTGTCCGGCAGGACAAGCACAGGAGCGGACGTGAGCTTGGCTTTCAGTGTTTTGAAGCTCTCTTCAGCTTCGGCCGACCATACAAACTTTTTATCCTTCTTGAGAAGGTCAGTCAGGGCCTTGGCTATCTTGGAGAAACCTTCGATGAATCGGCGGTAGTAACCCGCCAATCCGAGAAAGCTTCGAATGTCCTTGACTGACATTGGAGTTTTCCAATCCAGAATGGACTGAATCTTGTCAGGAATGACAGCCACACCAGCGGATATCACATGACCAAGGAAGATGAGATTATCCAACCAAAACTCACACTTGGAGAACTTGGCATAGAGGCGGTGTTCTCGAAGTCTTGTCAGAACCAAACGAAGATGTTCCTCATGCTCTTCATTGGTTTTGGAATAGATGAGATGTCATCGATGTAAATGACGACAAACTTGTCAAGATAATCCATGAAGATGGAGTTCATGAGCCTCATGAAAGTAGCTGGAGCATTTGTGAGACCAAAGGACATGACGGTATACTCATATGAGCCATACGAGTAACAAATGCCGTCTTTGGAATATCCTCCTTTCTGATTTTTATCTGATGGTAGCCTGACCTCAGATCCATCTTGGAGAATACCGTTGCACCAGCTAACTGATCCAACAGATCATTGATGCGAGGAATAGGATACTTGTTCTTGATTGTCACCGCATTCAACGGTCGATAGTCAGAGACTAGACGAGGCACGGTAGAATCCCTCTTCTTGACAAAGAGTACCGGACAACCCCATGGTGAACTGCTAGGCTGGATGAACTCCTTAGCTAACAGCTGATCAATTTGCTCTTTCAACAGAGCCAACTCTTCCACCGGCATACGGTAGGGCTTCTTGGAAATTGGAGCGGTACCGGGAAGTATCTATGACAAACTCCACACTTCGGTCAGGAGGCATGCCAGGCAACTCTTCCGGGAACACATCCGGGAAGTCACACACCACGTGTATGTCCTGGATTTCAGGAGGGGATTCGCCTTCCATAAAGCAAAGGAGAATCTCAGGTGAGCGGGTACGATGGCGGACGGAGGTATTGATGTTGCAGGCCAATACTTCACAATGTCACCGGAAGGAGCGGTCACAGTAATGGTCTTGGCGGCACAGTCGAGATTAGCCTGGTATTTGGTTAGCCAGTTCATGCCCAGTATGACATCAATGCCTTTGGACTTCAGAGCTACCAAGGCATAAGGAAAAGACAAGGAACCTATATTAATCTGGACCTCAGGAGTAACCCCATCGGTTTGCCATTTGGAGCCAGGAGTGGCAATCACCAAGGGATGGCTCATTTTCTCGAACGGTATTTGTGGTCTTTTGCAAAAGCTATGGATATGAATGAATGCGATGCTCCAGAGTCAAACAAAACTGTAGCTGTATTGCCGTTGATTCGTAACTCACCCATAAGAACGCCGGGGTCCTCTTCAGCTTCTTCAAGAGACGTGGTTCAGGCGACCACGCACAATAGGTCCAGCCTTGCCAGTTGGAGTGGCAGGGGCTCGTGCAGGAGTTATCGCGAGAGGTGCCTTCTGGGGGCACTCCCTGGAGTAGTGACCAGCCTGGCCACAGGTGTAGCAAGTGAGTCCAGGTGGAGCAGGTAGCATAGGACGGTACCCACTTCCGCCTATCCCAAGTGTCGAAGTAGTGGGGGCGGAGGAGGTGGCCTGTACCCTGCGGCTCTGGCATGAATGGAGCACGGCGGCGCTGTAGGGAACAAACACCCTGCGCTTCTTGCTCTCAGAACCCGAGGAACTCTGGTGGTCCCCATGTGCGGGCCTCTTGGAAGCTTCAAGTTCCTTTCTTCCTTGCTCAAGAGTGAAAGCCTGGTTGAACAGCTCCTGATAGGTCTGGAACCTGAAGGGCAATAGCTCATAGCGGAGCTGCGGAGTCAGACCCTTGCGGAACAGCTCTTGCTTGTCAGCATCATTGGTCACGTCCCTTGGGGCGTAACGAGAGAGATGGTTGAACTCACGACCATAAGTGCGGAGGTCCATCCGTCCCTGTTGCAAATCCAGGAACTCCCTCCTCTTCAAGTCCATGATCGGCTGGGGAATGTACTCGCACGGAAGGCAGTGCGGAAATCAGCCCAGTGAAGACATGGTTGGCTGGAAACAAAGCCACATGGCTTTCCCACCAACAGCCAGCAGCACCAACCAAGAGATAGGTGGCAAAGTTGACTTGCTCAGCCAATGGGACATGCAGCGCGGAGAACTTGCGCTCCAAAGCACGAAGCCAATCATCAGCTTCCAGTGGCTCCTTAGCATCAGCAAAGTGGGTGGCTGGGCGCAGGAACTCAGTGAGAGTGTTGCACTCGTTCCTCCGTGCATTCTGCTGCACCAACTGTTCAAGCAAGCGCTCATTGCGCCCACGGTTCTCCTCAATGGCCATCAAGACCTCAGCCATCGAGGGTGGTGGCGGCAGATCATCCTCATCATCATTGTGGTTACCGCGACCACCACGGCCTCCACGGCCTCCTCGAGCCATTCTGGAGATTTGACAATGACAAGTTAGTATCTTTCTCCGAATGGTCGAACAATAGCATTAGCGTCTACACAAGTACACAGACTAGGGACGATAATACTTTGCGAGAAGGAAAACAACAAGATAGAACTTGGGTCAAAGATCAGCATCATGTGCTACTAGTGAGAGTTAAGAAATCACAACTTAACACACTCTAGTTGACACAATCCGGGACCTTATGTTCAAGTCCTGGGTTAAAACCCAAAGAAAGGATCAAAGATTAACTCGGTAGAAACATCTGAGTTGATTTGGGATTGCAACGCAGCGGGAGCAACGTGACACATAACACTAAAGGTCGAACCCACCCCGTTTCTAATCATTTTGAAGTAACAGACGAGAGTAAAACCTTTAAACTCAAATCGAGGTAAGATTGCTCCGAGATTAGAGGGTAACCAGATAAGGAGTAAAAAGAATCCTAAGATGGTTTTCACAACTCATTTTTAGGTTAAAAATATTTTCACAAACACTAGACTCAACATCGACCAGTAGAAGGGTTTCCTACAGGCAGTACTGCTCTGATACCAACTTGTGGCGCCCCGACCCGACTGTTATACAGTGATGCTGTGTGTCACCGGTTAAGCGATACAACCGGAGGTTACGGGTTTACCAATCCCCGGCCAAAACCTTTGGCAGGCGTTGCTCGGAATGGATCATCGGCAACGCAACACCCCGATTGATGCCTTAACACAGGCACAACCCTCAATGTATAATAGAGAGATCAAGACTTGTGGAACAACTGGCACATCACAGACTCTACGACACAAATCATATAGTTCAACTCTTATAATAGAGAAAGATAGCAAATGACAACCAGAGGTCACAGACCCAACATTACATCAAGCGGAAGCAAATTAGGTTGTTCTAAACAACAAGATCCAAATATGGCCTAAGAGGCCTACAGATAAACATCACAGCGCCAGCTGTTCCGGGATGTCCCAAGCTGCCACCTGGGAACCCCAGACTACTCGTCGACGTCCACAAAGAACCCACCTTCGAGGTCGGTGAAGTCCTCTCTGAAACAAAACAAACGACGTTGAGTTCGACGAACTCGCAAGATTAAGAGCTAATATAGCTCGATGAGGCTTTCAAAGTTTTGGCTGTTTTGCATAAAGCTGATTTTATTTATGAAAACATAACTCAAGGCATCGACTATTCAGAGTATTTTCAAAAGAGGTAAGAAGTAACTCTTTCTTTCATCACCTTTCTCAACATCAACCACTGTACCTGTTCATCAAAGGCACCTCCCCGAATCACCCTCGAGGAAGCTCACCTTACAATCTTGAGTGGTACCTCTAGTACCCAGTTTTTAATCATTCCGTTAAAGTTATTCTATGATCATCGTCCTTTCCCAAGTTGTCCTTAACCGTGGACACGGCTTTTCGAAAAGATTTAACCCTGCAGGGGTGTACAATGTTTGCCACGCGTACCGTCCGGCCCATTACCTAGCTTTTAGCTCTCTTCCTTGGAGAGCCGGCTGGGTGGGAGCGGTGTCGACTTCTCCCTCGTTAAGGACTTTCCAGGATCATCAGTGGCGGTAGGACTGCCAGGATCACAACACCCCGCCCCACAGCCACTCATTTTCCTAACACCACCATCCTCATCCAGTTCATACCACCATCACACGCACGCGCAAATGGAAGCCCGAACTAGAGGACCCTGGCTAGCCCGCTCGAGTTATTTAGTCTATGAGGGTTCCTGCACTGTGAATGCATAGGCCTCACGCATGGTTGCACGCTCAGTCTTGGTTCAGGAGGTACAGAACTCGCACCTAGGCGGCGAGAACGAGACAAAACACCACAACCACAGTGGCCTCTCATCCCCACCTTTAAGCATTTTATTATCCGTCACCACCATTCTCCACCATCATTCTCATTTCACACCTGTTCCCAACATTTGATAACCATAGTACCACTAGGCAGTTACTAAGCATGGCTAAGCATCAACCTAGTATAGTTAAGTATCTCATGGCCAACAATACAAACCTATGGTGTAGGAGGGAAAAACAGGTATTGTCATCGGAAACTTAATGCATTCTATAGGATACTCTAACCCAAGCAAAAGACATTTAGAACCGCATGCAATATTATAGTGGAGAAAATAATTACGGAAAATAGGATAGGATATGCTCAGAGGGGGGATTACGCTTGCCTTGCTCAACTTGCTGGTAGTACGTGTCTTCGGGGTATTGAGGTGGAACCCCGGTTGCTTGATCTAACGAAAAACAAACATCAGGAGAGAACAATCAATCACCACACATATGCGTAACAAATGCAATGCGCAAACATATGATGACATGACATTTTAAATCCCCGAGACGAGGATGATTTGACTATTCAGATTAAACGGAGGTTGGATGCATCACGGTGCATCGCGACTATACCGTGGGGTTAAGGGTTACAACAACTTTATTAGTTGATCAAGATCGATGAACCCTAGGGTTAACTTGCATATGAATGTCATGCTCATGAGAAGATGCAAGTTTTAAGTTGTGAGGAGACCATGTGCAACTTAGCCAAAATAGGCAAAAATCTCCCAGAGGCCGGATAATCCGGGTCGTGCCAGACCGAATATCTGGTCTCAAGGCTTGGCGTGGAAAACGGCTAAGTACTTAAGGCGCGAGCCACTGGACTCGGCCAGAAAATTCAAGCGGACATTTGGTCCGGGGCCAGAATATCCGGTGGCAGGAAAATGGAGAGCACGGCGATGAACTCCAGCGGCGCACGGGCTACGGCGGCTTGGCGATCTAGACGGGGAGGAAGGGGAAAGGGCCAGCACGGGCTAGGGGCTCATCACGGACGCGGGGAAGGGGTCTGGGAGGTCGGGAGACGGCTGAACGGCGACGGAATCGTCCGCAACGCGGCGCCGGTGGTCGGGGAAGGAACGGGCTCGTGCGCGGCAATGCGGGCGAACCAGCTCGATTCCTCGGGCTAGGTGAGGGAGGACGTCGAGGCGGAGCTTCTAGTGGTCGTCGATGTGCTCCTCGCGTCTCCTCGCATGCTCAACGACGGCGGGGAGCTCGGTGGCCATGGCGGCTATGGAGCTCGCTGGGGAGAGAGAGAGTGGGGGAAACGGGGGAGAGAAGCGAGTGGATAGGGCAGTGGACAGCGCTGTTGCTCTTCTTCTGAGGGGAGAGGGCGGGGGGCCCGGGCGCGGCATGGGAGAGGAGCGGAACGGCGAGCTGGTGCGGTGCGACGCGCGCAGGAGTTCCCCGGTCGCTACAGGAAGAAGATGATCTCCGACGGATAATCCGGTGGTCGATCGGGCCGGATAATCCGGTTCTCCTTTTTCTGTTTTTAACTTTAAAACCTGTTTCTTCAATAGTTTTAATTAGGGCACTTGCACTGCTTCAAAAATTATGGAAAAAATTTGGGGATGCTCCCCTTAACCTGGAGGAACTCCACAAATTTTGGTGTCTCAAAATAAATTAGTTTGGACCACTTTTGTTTAGAAAGGTAAATAGGGCATTTTGCTAAATTCAAAGATTGCTCCTTTAACATTTGGAGCAAAAGCAACATATTAGTTTGGAGCTCTTGGAACTTCCTTGCCAGATATGGAGAAGTTATTTGGAGAACTTTTGTCACAAACAAATCGCTTGAGTTTAAACTTGTTTGACAACAATTGTGACTTTTGTTTCCC